>JASKOS020000013.1:10000000-10567668 GCA_030770465.2 Perdita meconis | reverse complement strand
TGAGAGAGAGAGAGAGAGAGAGAGGAGAGAAGGAGAGAGAGAGAGAGACGAGAGAGAGAGAGAGAGAGAGAGAGAGAGAGAGAGAGAGAGAGAGAGATGAGAGAGAGAGAGAGAGAGAGAGAGAGAGAGAGAGAGAGAGAGAGAGAGAGAGAGATCAGCTCAGCTGATTCCAAATTTTATGATACTTTGGGTATGACCACCATGTCCACTAACATCTAGCCATAGATAACTATAGACAGAGCATAAGGTGGGTTTTTAGGCGCGGAAACCTTTAAGAACGGGGGAAACTGCGAAGGTAGAACGTACAGACTTCTGGGTAGGAGCGTCTGCAATCGTGTTAGGTTCGAATACATTCGGCTCGTGTTGGCCAATCAAACGTTGTGTCGAATGAAGTCACCCGAATGCAGACGTTCCATCCCCTTACTGCGATTCTAACTCCCCTCTCAACTTATGCTCTGTCTATAGTTGTCTATGCATCTAGCCCCGACTTGAGCAGTGGTTGTCATACTCACAGTGACATAAAACTTAGAAGCAGCTCCTAAGGGAACATCACGAACCCGGAAATTAGAAAAAATCATGCAACATGTGTAGAACATGTGTAGGTATGTATTACGCAGTTTTTTTGCTGCTCAAATTCACTCTAAAGGACCAGGTTTCACTGAACGCACTGAACCCACCTTAGTCTGGCTCTACACTCTGGGTATGACCGCCCAATGTCGAGTTAGGGCTATATACTTGAACCGCAGAAAACCAGCTGCGGTACAAGGCGGTCTGTCGACTATCAGGCATATTTTACCACAACATTAAACTTTTAACTTTTTAACTAAGAAACGAAGGCCTTACCGCAATTTTGCTATTCTTCATTTTCGTTTTCCTTTAGCGTCTAGAATAGCCTCTTTCATTTTCTCCCACTTATTTTCTGCAGCCGAACACCGCGTATATTCACACCTACAATATTTAAAACCAGACAACGTTTAAACCATTCTACAATGGAACCGTTATCAACTTTTATTACATACGTAATAACATTAGTTTACTGAAACATGTATATTATATAAATAATGAACTTCTTTATGAAATTAATATCCAATTTCTCATGTTGTATCAATATGGAGATTATGTCAAATTAATTTTTTAGATTTGGTTGAATTTTTTTCCAAAAACTCCTTTACTAACGCAGGATTATTGATAACTATCTGTTAGCGTCAATATCCTTTTTGCCGATGTCGGGAATGAAGCTGCTTTGGGTCATCCCGCTTTCGAGAGTATTATGACCAGGACTTAGGGTACAAGGGACCATAAATGGCCCTGTACGACACTAATCGGTCTTGCTGGCAGTTGATGGTTGATGGCCGCGTTGGGTCTCGCGGCTGTTGAGTATATAGTCTATTACTTGAATAAACCTATACTTTTACAAAAGTGATAGAATCACTCATAAGAAATATCAAACAAAATTTTATTAGAAAAACAAGTTTTTAGCCAAAAATGAAATTCACTTTATTGGCTACCAAAAATACAATTTACATAGCTTGTGCTATCTGGAATGAATATATCTCATGAATATATCTCACATGTCCTCAAAAAAATATTTTATTTCTAATATTAAATAAACATTTACTTTATATTTGGATAAAAATATTTTATTTCTAATATTAAGTAAACATTTACTTCATATTTGGATAAAAATATTTATTTCGTAATATAAAATACATATTTCTTGTATATTCAGGAAAAATTATTTTGTTCAAAATCTGAAATAAATATTATATGCATATTTAAAATAAACATTTTTAATTTAATATTAATTAAATGTAGCATATTTAAAAGAGATTGAATCTCTTGTTAATATTACATATACAGAGTGTCCCACGTAACACTTGTCACGATTTTTCAAGTATTTGCGATAATCTGTCAAAAAAATATTTTAAACAAAAATTGATCCGTTTTCGATTGGCTATACATTGCAATAAAAAAAAAGTTCGAAAAAAAATTTTTTTTTTATTATTGTCAAGGCCACCTTCATTTTTTTAAATGGCACATTGTATTTTTGACTTAACAGGATCGTAATACGTGTCAAGAAAAATTTAACGACCTAGTATACCATGACCTTCGGATGACCTTGAAGGCAAAGAAATGAAAATTTCAACAAAAAATGACAATCTGCTTGAATGGATGATAATAACTTGTGTTTATTATTGAGACTCGAAATTACACATCATACACGATAGTCACATCAAATGTTCGAATTCGAACATTTGATATGACTTTTTCACGAAATTGTTTGCGTTCATTTAGTCAAGATTCCTGAATTAAATGTAATTTCGAGTCTTAATAATAAACACAAGTTATTATCACCCATTTAAGCAGATTGTCATTTTTTGTTGAAATTTTCATTTCTTTGCCTTCAAGGTCATCCGACGGTCATGGTATACTAACTCGTTAAATTCGTCTTGATACGTGTTACAATCCTATTAAGTCAAAAATATACAAAGTGCCATTTAAAAAAATGAAAGTGGCCTTGACAATGAAAAAAAATTTTTTCGAACTTTTTTTTATTGCAATGTATAGCCAATCGAAAACTGATCAACTTTTGTTTAAAATATTTTTTTTTGTCAAATTATCGCAAATACTTGAAAAATCGTGATAAGTGTTACGTGGGACACCCTGTATATGGGTGATAATAGCAGCATGTGCGTCTTACTTATGTTCTACCTCACACGGCGCGATGCATAAAAAAGAAAAGACTGTATGGGACGTTCCTCCGCCTTCTTCTTACTCGGTACACGGTTCTCTCACTCACATTAACGTTCTGTCCTACTCCGCAAAACAACAAACGCAAAATGATCAACGGTATATTGAGCCACGAAAACACAGCTACGCTTCACAGTATACATATGCACTTCTCTTGGTGCGGACGGTTTTAGACGCTCTATATTTTCATTAAATTATAACAATTGCGGCTAAACAGTGTCTTTGCACGATGTTTTTATTTTATATTTCCTTCAATTAGAGTGCGTCAGTGTGAAAAAACGTTTAACATTCATTATTTCTGTTATTAATCTTTCGCGAAGTTTTTCTTTTTTTTAAACACCATCGATAGAGCGGTCTAACTTCACTCTTTGAAGCAGTGATCATTACTTTTCTTATACTCTATACTTTCGTTGTCTAAAGAGCGTATGTGACAAAGAGCGTTGCGTTTGGCTATGTATCTTTGGTAAAAATTTCAACCAAATCTGAAATATCACTCTGATATAATCTCGTTGTGAGTGCTTCTTAAATCAATACACTTTTTTCACTTACTAATTAGTAACTCATGTAAAACATATTACTGATAATAGAATAGAATAGATATAGCACTCCAATCATATCATTAATATTGTCATTTCTATCACCCATACATATCATTTTTTTCAAATCTGAAAATTTCTTTTAGTTTAAACATCTTCATAATTTCATTATCCTCGAAGTAATAGAAAAACATTTTCAAAATTAGCTGACAGTATTTATGTAACCGATTTCTGCTTTCGTATTATAAAAATGAAAAATTATGATTGTTCTAATTTTTAAACTAAATAAAAATATAAAAATATTGCTGCTTTAAAAAGAGGAATACTTTTTCCTGACTTTCAATTGATACTTTATCACATTTCATTATGCAAGTCTATATAATAGAAAAATGTTCTAGTTTTACACAATCAAAATTCGAAGAACATGAAAGTAGAACTCAGCAAAGTTGTAATTATGCTAATACATACTTTAACAACGTAATATTTATTCACGATGCATAAAATTGATGAAATCATAAAAACAGTATTAAAAAATTAAAAAGTGCACATGTGTGCTACGTTTTTTTAACGAATGTACAATTATCAGAGAATACAATGAATATACAAATATTATGAAATTTACTTCGTACGCTCCAAATCTTGTTGTAGAATATGTAAGTTGGCGAAGTAAAGATGCACTAAGTCCATTATATAATGATAAAAACCCATTTTTCTCTATTATTGATCTGGTTAATCGCATTATAGACATTTTTCCAGTTTGTTGCGTTTGTAATTGTACCTGCAAAATTATTTTTACTGTATTGAAATATAAAATAACATACAGGCTTAGATTAAAAAAGGTATCTCAGAAGAAGGAGCGCCTAAATATCGACAAAACAATTTAAATGATTTCAACAGAGATATACCATAAAAGAACCATTTTTTTAAATGTTATAGGTACTTTTTGTCAGGAAAGTATATACAGTGTGTCTGCCGAAATCCTAGATAATCGATTGTTCCCTAATCTATTAAAGATACGAAAAAACTCTTTACATGAAATCAAATGGCTAAAGGGAGCAGATTTATTGGCTGTAACCATTTTTTTTTTAATATTATTGTTTACAGAGATATAAAGGTCAAGTTCGGTTTTTTAAATGGAAATTATATGTATATTTTTTGTCTGATCACTTGATAGTGCGTTTCAAGACGAATTCAACAACCATTAAGGTAAAGGCACCAATAATTGACCACACGTCAGTAGTTGACCTTTCTTCAGGAAGTGTGAAAAGTAAGGTTCTTAAATGGAATAATCTTTCAGAAAAGGCACGATAGGTATGCTGTACCATCCATCGACGCAACTCCAAATCTTGTTTAGTTGGATTCGTTAGTTTATCGTAACGACGTACAAGTAATTTCATTAATGTCAATTTTATGTCTGTTCTTAACGCTGTCGTTAAGAAAAGCTCTACAATTCACGATAATAAATGCTTAAGCTTCTAACTTGTGACTAAATCATTTCATTCATTGAATTGCGATAGAGTTTTATATTTAGTAAAGGTAATGTTTTTGCTAACTGAACAGTATGGTCAATTACTAGTTTTCCGTTTTCACGGATGGTCAATTTCTGGTGCAATTATTGAATTTTCAAAAATGTTTATAGAATTTGAGTAATATAGCTATTTTAAAAAAGTAACTTTTTCTCATAATCTGGCATGTTCAAACAACATTTTCACACGTAGACATTCACTATTTAACAAACGAGCAAGCACTATTATTATTTATGTAAAATATTTTTCTTAACTGGTCAACTACTGGTGCTTTTACCTTAAAGTGTATACCTTTTTTCAATTGGTTCTCGAGATATTAAGTTTAAAAAATTACTGATTTTCAGCGGAAGAAAACCTGCTGGAACGGGAAGCACCACTCGTCCTACTCTAGCAGGTTTTCTTCCGCCGAAAATGAGTAAACTTTTAAGCGCAATATCTCGAAAACCATTTGAAAAAAAGTATACACATTAATGGTTGTTGAATTCGTCTTGAAACGCTCTATCAAGTGATCAGAAAAAAAAATATGTAATACCATTTAAGAAAAACAAACTTGACCTTCATATCTCTTTAAACAATAATGTTATACAAAATTTGTTACACCCAATAGATGCGTCCTTTTTTACCATGTAATTTCATATAAGAATTTTTTTCGTATCTGCAATCGTTAGGAAATAACGGACTGTACATGATTTCGGTGGACACCCTGTAGATAGCCTCCTTCAGCTGGGGCACTGTGTCATACATAGACTAAATATAATTTTAAAAATGAAAAAGAATTCAACATTTATTATGGAACTTAAAATTTTATTTCGATTATTTAAGTTTGTATTAATGCATACTATTAATACACCTAAACATTTCTGTTATTTACAGATACACAAAACAAACTGTTAAACTTTAATCATTTAAAGAGAAACAAAATGATAAAAAGGAAAATCAAAATCACTTTCTTCAAGATTTCAAAGTAATCTTTCAATTGTTTCATCATTTTCTAAACCAAGACAAATATAACCATTCACAGAGTGTATCAAGACAAATTTAATTCAATTGAAAGGAACAGAACAGGAAAAATTGTTATTCATTTTATCCTTCTACAGTATTACTAGATTATGAATTTGACTAAACATAGTATAAGAAAAGAGAGAATTGCAGAATGGTTTGCTCTAGAACTGCGGAATACCCGCAAAAAGCGAGCCGGGTTTTACTCGGATCGAATAACCGATCCGATCCGAGTACCCGAAAGAACCGAGCTGCTCGAAAAAACCGAGCGGCTCGGTTTGGAAGCGAGGGGCTCGGAAAAACCGAGCTACCCGGTTTGAAACCGAGCGGCTCGATACAACCGAGCTACCCGTTTGAAACCGAGCTACCCGTTTAAAACCGAGCGGCCCGAAGAAAACCGAGCGGCTCGGATTAGAAGCGAGTAAGTTCGAATTCTTTCGAGCATCTTTAAAGGTTGGAAGTTGGATCGGCTTAAACCGGACGATTCGTGTAACGGAGAAAGTTGCACATCTGTCTTAATCTTCTTTAAACACAATATTGTCTATCTGCTTTTGTCGTACATATTTATTAACATTTAGATAGTGTCAAACAATTTTTTCGTATGAAAAACAAGAAAATTAGTCCAAATGTTAGTAAGTATGTAAATATGAAGTAAATGTTTATTTAATATTGGAAATAAATATTTTTATCCAAATATGAAGTAAATGTTTACTTAATATTAGAAATAAAATATTTTTATTCAAATATGAAGTAAATGTTTATTTAATATTGGAAATAAAATATTTTTTTTGCGGACATGTGAGATATATTCATTCCAGATTAAGAAAACATTTTTTTTTAATAGTATAAAAAATATTTATTTTATATTGCAAAACAAATATTGTTTCCAATTATAAAATAAATGCTGATTTAATATTAGAAGCAAAATATTTTGTTCGGATGTAGAAGAAATGGTTATTTTATATTTAAAGTAAAATATCATGCAAATTGTTTTCTGTTAGCCAATAAAGTTAATTTTATGTTTGGCAAAACACATTGTTTTCCTACAAAATTTTGTTTGATATTTCTTATAAGTGATTCTATCACTTTTGTAAAAGTATAGGTTTGTTGAAGTAATAGACTATATTTAAAATACGTTTGTCCGTCATATGTCTTAAAACATAGATAAGCTTGCAAAAAAGTTTCTAAAGAAGTGTCCCATGGCTCGTTGGGAAAGTAAGTAACGTGTAGTCTATAGGGTTTGGAGTTCGAGTCCCAGCAGTGCCAAAAACATTTTTCAAAGGTAAAAACGGTTTAAATGTAGCATATTTACAGCGTAAACGATGAACTGTAAGATAATATCGAACTTTGTAATCCCTCCCCCCTGAGCCATGTGAAATTAAATTTTTTTTAAATATTTTTTTAGATATCAAGTATAATATTTACTCAATATTGTCTGAATATTCAATTAATATTTTATAAATATAAATGAAACATATTTTAGATATTTATTATAGATCTTCTAAATATCTCTTTCATATTTTCTGAATATTCCTTTTATATTTTTTGTATATGTATATAATATTTGGATACAATATTTACTTCATATTAAAAAGTGTGGCTAAAAAAATATTTTTTCAATATTTGAAAAAAATATTTAATGAATATTTTTGTGCTACTAGGGGTGTGAGGAGAAGGTATCTGAGTATATGGAATCGGGATAATTTCATGGTGATTTCGAATGCTTTAAGGGGGTATTCTAGTGTATAGATTCTTTTCTTAGAGCGTTTTTCGCAATTATTTATGAACGAGCAATAAAAGTTATTGCTATCAGGCTCTTTTGTACATACTTACTAACATTTGGACTAATTTTCTTGTTTTTCATACGAAAAAATTGTTTGACACTATCTAAATGTTAATAAATATGTACGACAAAAGCAGATAGACAATATTGTGTTTAAAGAAGATTAAGACAGATGTGCAACTTTCTCCGTTACACGAATCGTCCGGTTTAAGCCGATCCAACTTCCAACCTTTAAAGATGCTCGAAAGAATTCGAACTTACTCGCTTCTAATCCGAGCCGCTCGGTTTTCTTCGGGCCGCTCGGTTTTAAACGGGTAGCTCGGTTTCAAACGGGTAGCTCGGTTGTATCGAGCCGCTCGGTTTCAAACCGGGTAGCTCGGTTTTTCCGAGCCCCTCGCTTCCAAACCGAGCCGCTCGGTTTTTTCGAGCAGCTCGGTTCTTTCGGGTACTCGGATCGGATCGGAAACCGAGTCCCGGCTCGGTTCGGATTTCGAACGGCTCGAATATTCGAGCCGATCCGCAGGCCTAGTTTGCTCTCAAGAGAAGATCCCGAACCCGGAAATTCCAAAAATTATGCAACTTTGGGTATATGTAGAGCATGTTTAGGTATGTATTACGCAATTTGTTTGCTGCCCAAATTCACTTCAAGGGGTTGAAACTACCCTTCGAAAATTTGGCTATTTTTCGATTTTATTTTATTAAAAGTTTAATAAAAGTTGCTTCTTTCAATTATATCTACCAAATGGTAAAAGATTGATCGATTGTTTAAACAATTAGAAAAAAGTTATAAAAATATATTAATAACTTTTAATCAATCTTTTACCATTTGGTAGATATAATTGAAAAAAGCAACTTTCGTCTCAAAAGCTTTTTCCTATCTCTCATAGTTCGCGAGTTATAACATAGAAGCGAAAAATAGCCAAATTTTCGAAGGGTAGTTTCAACCCCTTAGAGTGAATTTGGACAACAAAAAAAATTGCGTAATACATACTTAAACATACTCTACATATATCCGAAGTTGCATAATTTTTGGAATTTCCGGATTCGGGATTTTCTGTCTACAGATTTTAGGAAATATTGTTTAATTCAAAGTACCAATAACGCTAAACACTATGGTACTAAAAATCACTGAAGCATGTGCATTAATACCATTAGAGACATCAAACGAACATTACAAAGTATTTATCAGAGGATTTCATTTATACATTGAAGTTTATGACCATCAATTTAAGGAATCAGTACGGGTTTATCGTACATATTTTCAAGAATTTTTTTTTCATACTAAAATTAATTTTTACATTTCCATCTTTTCACACATAAAAATAGAGGTTTTAATGTAATAGAAAAAATTTTTTATTTCATTTTTTTATTGATTTATCTTGGTGATCTGACCGTTTCAAGTGAGCCTTGCTTGTTCCTGACCGACATGATATCTGGATTTTGGAGCATTTAATAACAAAAAATCGAGTAGTTTCTTAAAAAGTAGAGTTGTCGCTATGATTGGAAGTAAAATTTTTCACTCCCGATGAAAAATAACAAAATGGTGGACTTTTGAATTTTTCGACCCTTTTTTTACAACTTAAATTGTTTAAGAATATGGTTAAATATAAATACATATTTATAATTATACTTCAGACTGAAACTATGCGTGTTCAGAATAATCCCTGAAAATTTGAGCCCAATCGGTGCAATATTTTTTTGTAAATCGTGTCTGCGAGGTCGAAAAACGTTGTTTCTAGAAAAACGCATTTAAAGTTTTTATAGTAAAATCGTAAAAACAGCGTCTCACCCTCAATCAGCGATGCCTGCTCCATACATTATTCCTTCAGCTCCTTCATAAACATCATTTTCTTGCCATCTTTCCTGTGTTGTTAGAAAATCGAATTTTTGAAAAAATAAACCCGTACTGATCCCTTAAATACTTTACGAAAAGAGATATATCGTATTGCATATTGACAAAACACTGTGACTTTAATCTTGAAAAAGACCTTGAAATCTCTAATAAGAAGAATGATCTTTAGATAATTTTGATCATTCCGTTTGCCTCTTTAAAAATTTTAACTTATCTTACATAGTTTCTATGTACAGGGTGTCCCAACGAACACTGTACAGTGCGATATTTCCTAAAGTATTAGAGATAAAAAAAAATTGTTCATATAAAATTGCATGGTTCGAAGGGGCCAATTTATTAGCGAAGACGAATTTTTATAACATTATTATTACATGAGATATGATGGTCAAGTTTGGTTTTTTAAATGGAACTATATATTTTTTTACAGATCGGTTCTTAGTGTGTTTCAAGAGGAATTCAACGACATCCAATTTACATACCGGTTTTAAATTAGTTTTCAAGATATTGCGCTTACAAATTTAGTGATTTTGACTAGAAGAAAACCTTTTTGACTAGCAGGTACTGCGGACGGTATTTCGTTCCCAGGTCTTTGGGCCTGCCGCTCCTAGCGTAGACCCTTAGTATCGGTTTCAAGGGACAATACCTAACACGCACCATCGGAAGGGAACAAAAGACAGCCCACAGTGTCCGCTGGTCAGAAAGATTTTCTCCCAACGAAAATCACTAAATTTATAAGCGCAATATCTTGGAAACTAATTATTAAAAGGTATCTAAATTGGATGTCGTTGAATTCGTCTTGAAACACACTAACAACCAATCTGTAAAAAAATATATAGTTCCATTTAAAAAAAAAAACTTGACCATCATATCTCACGTAATAATAATGTTATAAAAAATTCGTCTTTGCAAATAAATTGGCACCTTCGAACCATGCAATTCTATATGAATAATTTTCTTTTATCTCTTTAAGGAATAACGCACTGTACAGTATTCGCTGGGACATCCTGTATATCCACAAACAAAAAAGATATTTAAGTGCATTTATTTATTGCCTTACTCTACAATATGAATAATGACTATTACAGCAGCAGTAAAATTTAAGTTCAACACTATATAAATCAAATCGTAACGTTAAAATACCTTTAATAAATCCAAAGGATGTGTAATACAAGCAGCAATTCCAGACGATATTCCACCAAAATACCAACGGGATAATTTGTTGGGGTTGCTTGCAATTAATTTCATGTTTCATATCTTTGCGAAAGAAA
Source organism: Perdita meconis (assembly GCA_030770465.2). Taxonomy (NCBI): domain Eukaryota; kingdom Metazoa; phylum Arthropoda; class Insecta; order Hymenoptera; family Andrenidae; genus Perdita; species Perdita meconis. The sequence goes on along the minus strand of JASKOS020000013.1, from coordinate 10,556,953 downwards.
GATTAAAACATTTTTATTTGAAATATCTAAACGATTCGAAACATGACTTATTTGTTATTAGTTAATATGCGAAAACATACATGAATGTGTTAAATGTCAAAAATCATTGACGAGCTACAACTTTTAGAAGATTGAACACATTTTTATTCAAGTTTCGAATCTTTACCTGGAAATTTTGCAGACGTCTGCAGTTTATTACTTACCTTTTTTCTGTATCTTTTTCAGCACAAATATACGCTATTTCACATATATATTATGTCAACAAAAAATGTGCATTAAAACCTCACAAATTTCGAACTAGGAAAATAATTTAAAAAAATAAATTCAAATATTCACATAATACATATGAACTTCATAAACAAAATATACTATATGTTCGCAACATCATGAATTTACGAAATTACATTATGACAAAACATATTTAAATACGGTTTACGAATGAATATGCATGACAAATGGAACGACTTTATTTTCGATCATTTACAGAAATTTATATTGATAATATAAACTGGAAAATTGATATAAAAAATATAACTGTTTATAGAAAAATTATAATCTATCCACCGGTAATGATCAGTGGACAGATGTGGATAGAGAAGTGTGGTTACTTTTGACCATCTTTTGACCCATTCCTAATGAATTAGTTGTTTTGTCAACTATGCTGTGTCAAACATATACACACGTTTATGTATATGTGCTGCATTTACGTTCTGTTTTCTAGAATTCAAGAAACTTGCAATATTGATTTTAGGACGAACCGTATTTACAAGGATTATATTGTAAAAGTGTAACACATTTTTTAATAATTAAATAACAGTGTAATATATAAACGTTTAGATAAATATGGATAATTTATATATTCTAAGAAAACTCACCATTTATGTAGCGTCAATATTATCTTCAAGTTATTGGCGATTCTTACGAATCTGTAAAAATACTGAACTCTGACGAGGCATATTACTCGGCTAACTACTTCTGGAAACTTGACGAACGCGCATGCATCAGCTGATAGCCACGTGTAATACCACCTCCTTTCATCAAGGCTAAACTGTTTCTGGTTGACATATTTAGTTTGAAACACAGTTTCATTTAGTTTTGGAAGTTTGAGAAAATACTGCAAGAAAATATGCTGCGAAATTGAAGTGAATACGTTTTATTAATTCCGTAATTAATAAAAATTTATGACATATAGTAATTGTATTTATACATTTATCATTAAACTGAAGATACCAAATATTAATATTATTGCATAAATAATAGAAAGATAAATTTTAAAAAATTTTAAAATAAATATTTAATAAACTTTGATTTTTAAATCTAAACTTGAAAATTTGTAATTAACGTATGCACAGTGTGAACTGCAGAAGTGTTCATATTCATACTTCGCAATTCTTGAATTCAAACGATGATTGTTTTATTGTTCCTTATTCGAAAATGTTTAACAGTAGGAATATAGATCAATAACGTGACTCATCGTTAAATTACCGACTTTTATACTTTTTATGGTAATAAAAATCGTATCAATAACGTTTAATGTTCTGTTATAAACCCCTTTTAAACTTATCAATTGTAATCGATCTGGAATAACGCGAATTAACAATAAATAACACTGTCCAACAAATTTTAACTTTTTTCTTGTGTTCCGATATTCATTATACTTTTCTTATAGAATTTCGTGCGCTGATCACGAATCTGAAATCCGTTGTTTTCTATCACCCTCAGTTTTTGAGAAATTTAATTTTAAAAAAATTACACATTTTTCAACTTTGAACTAATTTTGTGACGTTATTACAAAAGATATTTCAGTTTTGTTTATATATATAATGATTCTGTAGACTTTCCTCTATACACTGATATCAATTTTTATTGTATTCTGAATGATTATATATATCTAAACAGTCATTAAAGGTAAAGTGACACCGATTTGACACCAATTTTTTGAGGTTTTTTTGAGTATATCTTAAAAAGTAAGGGTCCAGCGTAAAATCCAACCACGCCACGCGATAGAGCGGACTTTTTTCTCAAGGAAACGTTCTGGAAAAGTGGGAACACAAATATTTTTTCCAAAGTAGGAAGCAAAATTGGTCCGTAGGCGCCGAGTTGCCGACAGTGATGCTCAGAAACAGCGAGCGCTCGACGCGACGTGATGTGCCGCGTCGAGCGCTCGCTGTTTCTGAGCATCACTGTCGGCAACTCGGCGCCTACGGACCAATTTTGCTTCCTACTTTGGAAAAAATATTTGTGTTCCCACTTTTCCAGAACGTTTCCTTGAGAAAAAAGTCCGCTCTATCGCGTGGCGTGGTTGGATTTTACGCTGGACCCTTACTTTTTAAGATATACTCAAAAAAACCTCAAAAAATTGGTGTCAAATCGGTGTCACTTTACCTTTAATGACTGTTTAGATATATATAATCATTCAGAATGCAATAAAAATTGATATCAGTGTATAGAGGAAAGTCTACAGAATCATTATATATATAAACAAAACTGAAATATCTTTTGTAATAACGTCACAAAATTAGTTCAAAGTTGAAAAATGTGTAATTTTTTTAAAAAACGGATTTCAGATTCGTGATCAGCGCACGAAATTCTATAAGAAAAGTATAATGTATATCGGAACACACATTGGCTGTTGGACAGTGTAATTTACACTTCAGTTTGTATTATTAATTACTACAAATTGTTGTTTTTAAATAAACAATATATAATCGTTATCAATTATATACGTAGAATTGCAGTTTGTTTTCGAATACATATGTTGAAAAATTGTAATCAAGAATTGCTAAAGTACTTTTGCGAACCACTGTACATACATTATTAAAATGAATACTAATAAAATTGCGCGGTAAAGCCTTCATTTGTTAGATTTTAGATAAGCGAGTTCGACGATTCGAACTAGTGGTGGTCATACCTGGAGAAGTAAGAGGTCACTTATTTTGCTTAATTCATTCCAATAAGTTTTATGACACTTTGGATATGACTACTAATGTTCACTAGCATTTGACCTCGGCTCGATCATTGATGGTCATACTAATTTATTAATATTAACTGAGCAGGAAACATGATCCTTTATTTTTCTGGGTATGACAACCGCTGCTCGCATCGTCAAAATTTAATCCCAGATAGCACCATACGTTCCGGGAACATCCGTTTTATGTTCAGTTTACGTCCAAACGTCCTACGTCCGTTTTGGACATTCCTAGGACATTCCTAAGACTTAAATTTCGGATGCTTCAGAAATGTCCGTTTTAAAAGTTCTGTGAATGTTCAGAGGACTTAAATTTCGGATGTTTCAGAAATGTCCGTTTTAAAAGTTCTGTGGATGTTCGGAGGTCTTAAATTTCGGATGTTTCAGAAATGTTTGTTTTAAAAGTTCTGTGGATGTTCGGAGGACTTAAATTTCGGATGTTTCAGAAATGTCCGTTTTAAAAGTTCTGTGGATGTTCAGAGGACTTAAATTTCGGATGTTTCAAGAACGTCCGTTTTAAAAGCTCTGCGGATGGTCCCGAAACTTAAATTTCGTTTATTCTAAGTACATCCTTCCCCAACAAATTAATGTGGACGGCTTATAGGTATCTGAAAGGGTACATACATGCATGTTAACAACGTTTAATGTCGTCATTATATTTATAAAACTCTTTAAACAGTTTCAAAAATCGTATATATTCGGATTCAGGGGATGTACATACACGCAGCCTTCGGTGCGTTCTCGCGATCACATCGCACGATATTGCTGTGCAGAGATATAATTTGAATGATGAATGCGCCAAATCGTGCATATTAGATAAATATCGAAATATATATTAGAGTAAATAACAGCACGTTCAAAACAATTTAAAATTTGTAATAATAAACTTGTAATATTTGTTATTAATATCCACGTGTTTCCACGCGTTTTTACGCGGGTAGATTCGCTTTTGTTTCGATGGTTGCGTGCAGTTAAAACAAAAGCGCATCGCCTTGCTTTTTTACGTATACTGCAGATCAGACCGCTACGAGAAACCACGTGTTGATTATTTCCACACTGAAGTTTTATTATTAAATAGTTATTAATTTTTATATATTATAGTTTTTTTCTTATTTATTAATATAGTATAAATATTTTTAGTTTTAAAATACAGTTCAGTATAGTTTAGTTTTAGTGTATATATATTATAAATTCTAGTGTGTATTGGATATCATATATATATATTTTTTAGAGGTAAGTACTTTTTCAGTTATATTTAAATTATATCTTTTACCTTATAAGAAACAATTGTCTCTTATTTCAGTATCTTATTAAAAAGACACATCTTGCCTTTGTGAAATCTTTTGTTGTATATATTTTAAGGTAAATACATTAAACTCAAGTAAATTTTTATAAAAATTTATTTCTTATTCTTTTAAAAATGACTGATAAACGTAGATTACAAAAATATTATATGCGTGCTAAGAGATCGTCACACATGTATGAATCGCAAAATAATTCTCATCAGGAAGCCTCAACATCATCTGATGCTAGGTTTTGCAACAGTAATGATGATTTTCTCCTTAATAATGTTGATGCGTCTAATATTAGTTCTTATTCTTCTTTGGATATCAGTGAAAATAATGTCGAGTGTTCAAACAGTTTAAGGGAAATTGAAACTGAAATTTCTTTGGAAAATGTCCTGATTTTAGAGAATGCGGAACAAAATAATTGTACTACTAATAATGTTACTGAAAGATTATCGGAACAAATAAATGATGATAATCCTTTAAATCTTTTACTGGCAAACTGGGCTGTAAAGCATAATGTTTCGCATCATGCAATTAATGATTTGCTTTGTATTTTAAAAAAAGAAATTTCAAATGATTTACCATCAGACGCCAGAACACTTTTAAAAACAAACAGAAAGATTAAAACTAAACCTGTTGAACCTGGACATTATTATCATTTTGGAATAAAAAATTGTGTTGTTAATCTTATGAAATTTGTAGATGTATCTTATGCTAAATTTAACTCGATTCAACTTAATATTAATATTGATGGTTTGCCATTATCTAAAAGTAGCACTAGTCAAGTTTATCCTATACTATGCAATATCGCAGGATCTCAAAACGTTGGTATGGTTGGCATATATCATGGATATGAGAAACCGAAAGATGCTAACTGTTTTTTAGATGACTTTGTAAAAGAGGCAATAGAAGTGATTAATAATGGAATTTCCATTAACGGACTACTATATAGTATACAGATAAAATCTGTTATATGTGACGCCCCCGCAAAGTCATTTATAAAATATGTTAAAGGGCATAATGGCTATAACTCCTGTACTAAATGTTTTATCGAAGGAGAATATATTAATAATAGAATATGTTTTCCTGATATCAAGAATCATTTGAGAACAGATGCAGAATTTAGATTGAAAGTGGATGAAAATCATCATACTGGCATTTCAATTTTGGAAAATGTGCCTGGCCTTGATATGATTGATTCCTTTCCTGTTGATTATATGCATTTAATTTGTCTAGGCGTGGTAAAGAAGTTGCTTCTTAGCCTTTGGTGTTGCGGGAAACCCTGCACAAAAATATCGTACCAAAAATCAACAAATATATCCCAGTCATTGATATACTTAGCAAAAAGTGTACCAAAAGAATTTAACAGAAAACCACGAAGCTTAAATGATTTGAAAAGGTGGAAAGCAACAGAATTTCGGCAGTTTTTATTATATACAGGTCCATTAGTATTATTAAACAATATAAATACAGACAGATACATTAACTTTCTTTGTTTACATGTAGCTTCAGTCATTTTATCGAATTCAAGGTATTTTGCTTACATCGAGTTTGCTTCAAAATTATTAGAATATTTCGTTACAACTTTTAAAATAATATATGGAACAGAGTACATGTCACATAATATTCATAACCTTTTGCACATAACACAAGACGTCAAAAACAACGGACCATTGGATAATTTCAGTTGTTTTCCATTTGAAAATTTTTTGCAAAATATTTTGAAATCCATTAGAAAAAGTGATAAACCACTACAGCAAATAATAAAGCGACAAATGGAGAAAATGAATGTAATTGAAACACAGAAGCTTCATGATATTAAATTTCCTGTTTTCAATAATGAACATTTCGAAGGTCCTATAATAGAAAATTTTGCCGTTTCTAAGCAGTACAAAAGTATTAGTTTTAGTAATTTCATTTTACAAACCTCTGATCCTAACAACTGTTGTTGTCTAAATGATGGCAGTATTATCCTGGTAAAAAATGTAGTTATGTCTGAAGATGAATACAAGGTGGTTGCCAAAAAATTTTTAATTTTAAAAGATTTTTATGAGACTCCATGTAAATCATCTGAATTAGGAATTTTCATGGTACAATCTTGTGATTTAGGTCCTCACCAAATTTTTAATGTAACCGAAATTGCCTATAAATGTGTGAAGTTAGAAATGGAAGATAAGATTATTATTTTGCCGTTGCTTCATTCTGTTTAGAATAACGATAAGTAAACTTACCTTTGGGAAAGCAAAATGACTGAACTATGTATCTGTATATACTGGCCGATATATAGCGCCCATGAGACTACATGAGACCATGACTGAATACCCGGTACTTGCAGCAATATGTTATTCCCGGAGATGACATTTCAAGAGATTTATCCCTTATTTTACCCATCAAACGTTTTACTTCTAATCTAACAAAAAATATCGAGCCTTTTTCAGTATTTATGAAAATGTCTCTTGCTGCTCTGTCTGTAACACTTGCTGCTTGATGCTGCTACAATGGCTACCTACTGCTACCTACAATGACCTTATTGGACCCGTGCAAGTTTGAAAAACAACGTACACATACATACACGTACTATACATATAATGCATATACCAGTTCACAGTACTGGGAGGGGAGATACCCGCGAAATTCAACTATTATGAGTTGATTTTGAGTTAAGAGAGCGTAGTCATTAAGATAAGAATATTAATTATTTGGGGTTTTAACTTTTTTATTTCAATACTGCAATTGTTCTGAAGATGTATAATTTGTTGCTTCATCAATACTTCGTAATATCCCCTTCTATCGTATATATGCAATAATAATTCGTATATATTAATTGATTGTGATGTTATTCGATCATTTTTTGGTATAGTAGTTTTATAGCTTATTATCATACACATCTTAGCATTCTTAGTACGCATATAATTCAATATTATTAGTTATTATATTGTTTCCATACCAATGCAACAAAAGGTTTATCTTTTTTCAAAATTTAAGTATAATGGCAAATAATCAGTCGTGGACAGTAGTGGAATTCACCGACGATGGAACAGTGGAAGCAGTGCCATCGTCGTGGATAGAACAGAATGGGTGCTATTGGCCACCTTTAGTTTCCAATAAATTGGCTCATGCCATCAAAAACTGTGAAGCACCAAAAGAGAATTGGTCCAGACACTGTATAAAAGTTTATAGAAATGCCACTTTTGGTAAGTAAACACACTATTATAATAACAATAAATATACAATTAAACTTATATATAATTACATATTAATATTTCTAGACGAGTATGCAAAAGCCAGGGAAAAGGCAAAATTAGCCGAGGAGACGTCAGACTTGCAATCTGAAATTGAGGCAAATAATAAGAGGAAAAGAAAGCAAAATAAACGCTTCTTAGATAATGATGATTCCAGCGATGAGCTGGAATTCATATCACTTCCTCCTCCTCCTAAAATACAAAGGAACGAAGAACTAGGTATATAAATAAAAATGTTATGCTATATGGAATAATCTACTACTTAAGGTAGAATTTCCTATATGCATCTGACGCTGCGGCAGAACGCAACGTCCAAACGCACACAATGCTTTTTAATGTACATATGATCTATTGCATTTGTTTTTTTCTTTGTTTTTACGCAGTGTGTGTTTAATGTTTCGTCCAGCCGCAGCGTCAGACACGTATAGGAAATCCCACCTTTATAAGGTCTGTTTTTTTGTTCCTGCACTGACCACACTAGTGCAGAATGAACCAATCGCTAATTGCTATCTTCTTCTATTTCACAAAACGGAAGAATATATAGGGTGTTCCAAACTAAGTGCGGGAGCCGGAAATGGGAGGTTCCTGGGGTAATTCTAAACAACATTTTCCTTTGCAAAAATGACCTCCGAAGCTTTGTTAACGAGTTATTAACGAAAAACACCGACCAATCAGGGAGCGACTACAGCAGATTAATGATGGCGCGGGCGATGGCTGGCCAAAACTACGCACAGCTGAAACCCGCGCTCAAATTCATACACTGTATTCGTGCTTCTATTGGTCGGGGTTTTTCGTTAATAAGCTTTTAATAAGGGTTTTGCGTTAACAAAGCTTCGGAGGACATTTTTGTAAAGGAAAATGTTGTTTAGAATAACCCCAGGAACCTCCCATTTCCGGCACCCGCACTTAGTTTGGGACACTCTGTATATTCTTCCGTTTTGTGAAATAGAAGAAGATAGCAATTAGCGACCTATAATTACTTAATTTTTCTCCTTCTCTATTGCTGCATCTCAATTAATCATTTCACACGAACTCGGACATTTTGCGGAGTACCACTTTGGGTTATTTGGTCAAAATTTATATATGTTATAGTCTTGAGTGATATATAAACGTATCTCGTAGAATTTCTCAAAATTTTCAAAATCGTTGATTTTACAGTTGTTTGAAATATATAGTAGTGTTCACATTTTTGCAACTAATTACAAATGTTGAATTAACGAAGTGACAAAAATGTGCTTTTGGATGCTTATAGTAGAGTCATATAGGAATACCTACAAACATTTTTTTCAGTTGAGAAAATAATTTTTTTAACCGCTTATTTTGCAATTGTTTTAAACAAATGTCATTTTCAAGAGAAAGGGGTACATTGAAAAATTCGAGAGAAATAGAGGATACAGCCCTATTTGTCCTCTTCACAGACTAACTTTCAAGCATACGGACACTTTAAAATTGGCCGTTTGAAAATTAATTGAATTGAACATTGCGCGTCGAAGTCCTTTGATTCGACCAGCCTAACGCGGCGTGGCGGGAACCTAAAGCCGGGGTCCCATTAGAGAAAGGCGCGGCGTCAAATTGCTCCGTCAAGACGCACTTGTTACTTCAGGATGATTCTGCTCGTCAAAATCGACTTTTTCAGATGTATTCCAGGACCGCGCGCGCCGCGCCTTTTTCTAATAGGCTTAACACAATCAGACCGCGTTACGCAGCGCTCGGCTGGTCGAATCAGTGGATTTCGACGCGCAATGTTTAATTCAATTAATTTTCAAACGGCAAATTGTAATGTGTCCGTATTTTTTAATGTTGATTAGTAAAGAGGACAAATAGGGCTATATCCTCCATTTCTCTCGAATTTTTCAATTTACTCCTTTCCCTTGAAAATGGCATTTGTTTAAAACAATTGCAAAATATGCGGTTAAAAAAATTATTTTCTCAACTGAAAAAAATTTTTGTAGATACTCCTATATGACTCTACTATAAGCACCCAAAAGCACATTTTTGTCACTTCGTTAATTCAACATTTGTAATTAGTTGCAAAAATATGAACACTATATTTCAAACAACTGTAAAATCAACAATTTTGAGAAATTCTTCAAGACACGTTTATATATCATTCAAGACTATATAACATACCCAAATTTCGACTAAATCCAAAGAGGTACTCCGAAAAGTGTCTGAGTTCGCATGCAATGACCCTAAATAACAAAAATGAATGTTATTTTCAGCTACATGTATGAATATAAGCCCTATTTTAGAACCCAATGTAATAACAGAAATACCGATAGTGGATCATCAGTTATTCATTGGTAAGTCAACAAATTTATAAGTCACGAAAATATTCAAATGCTAAAAGTTCTACTTTTAACTTCTATGTTCTGTATATGCTCTATCATATATTTGTTCGAAATATAAATAGGATAGAAGTTATTTATATCACAATGTATATATACGTATATGTATATATACTGTATATATATACATACGTATGTGTAAATCACTCATTTAAACACAGAAATATTCGTGAGTATGATATCTAACAAATCTACATTTTTAGAAAATTTGCAACCTAAAGCGACGACTTCTACACAAATGGAGACGGTAGAAAGTCAGCTGAAAAATATAATAGGGCAGCAGCACGTATTACGCTGTTTGTTAACGGACGTGCTATCTAGGGTAGAAAAAATAGAAATAAACAGCCTGGCCAAGAATCAGACAAGTGGAGACGACAAAGCATCCGTATTCCAGCAAGAAATTGTGTTCCCAATCAATTCGGCAGAGGAATTTGAAAAATTGGATGCATATTTAGAAGATGACAAAAATTCTAAAAATACAGTAATATATAGAAAAACATTCACGATAGAAGTAAAACTCTTAATTTAGAGATAAAAGTGACTAATTTTTTTTATTATAGATACTCGAACTAGCCAATATAGGAGGGGCCAATAATTATAATTTTATTAAACGGGTAATGGCAAACATATTGACCGATGAATTTGCCAAAGAATATAGTTGGTTCGGGAAAAAGGGAAAAAAAAAGTTTTATAACACTAAAATTGCTAAAGTGATAGTGGGTAATTATCACCATTATTTTCTTATTGTTGATATTTATTTATATACCATTGAATATATTATTCAACTTAAATTCAAATGTTTATAGATGCAGCTGAGCAATCTAATAAAGTTGCCAAAGACCGAAAAGAAACGGAAGTTTCTATCCAATCGTGGCTCAGGAGGGCTGCGGAACGGTGCAAACACACTGTGAAAAATCTATAATTAACAAATAATATTATTATATATTATAAATAAAATATATATAAATAATAAAATTTATTGTGAAGCTAATAAAAGCTACATTTTATTCCCTAATATCCAATCGCCCCACGTAAAGCTGTTAAAACGTTCACAATACGTACAGAAAACGTTTTGTTCAGTAATTTTAAACGTTCACAAAATGTACGGAAAATGTTACTTTCGGACACTCGGAAAATGTCTACAAAACGTACAGAAAATGTTACTTTAGAATGTTCGGAATATGTCCTGAGAATGTTGACATAGTACATCGTGAGGACGTTCCACTTTGTAACAAGGACCTTACTAGAACATTTAAATAACTTCATGAGAACGTATGGGGGACATATGGACCTTAACGGGACGTTCTCTGAATGTACGGAACGTCCAGAGCGGATATTCTGTGGACGTACATAAAACGTGTGTGTGCTATCTGGGATCGCTTATAACTAGACTTATTATAACTAGACTAATAAATACTCTTAAAATCTTCAAAGTTGTTGACAGACACTGAAAAATATAAAATATCGAAAATATAATTAAAATTACAATATTTAGAAAATTAGAAATATTGTTATTCAAGTTAAAATTCACTATATGTGTTTTTAAACATTTTATTTTGCATAAAAATCCGCAGTCTACTTATAACTAACAAACAAAAAGGCCTTACCACACTTTGAATTTTTTCATTTTCGTCTTATTTTAGCGTTTAGAGTTTAGAATCACCTTTTTTATTTTGTACCACCTGCGTAACCGCGAACATGCTGTATGTAAAAGATTTATTATACATGGTGTCTACAAAAAAGTAGGACATTTCTGGAATAAGTTCTGGACTCGAAAATAATAAAGAAGGTTTATGTGCATATGTGTCTGAAAACGCATACATTATAGTTGTTTGCTACACGCTGTTCTTTATTTTTTAAAGTACCGGTCTAAATAAGTTAACTCTCAAATACTCGCTTAAATACGTGTATGTATATACAGAGTGTAAAATTTTTGTATTGCATAAATCTATTCTACTCGATAAGTTGAGAAAAAGTCTCAAAGGAGCCATATGCCGGAAATGCACCGTTCCCAGATACCGTTAAGGAACTAGTTTTTGGTCAGGCACTAGTTTTTGATCAGTTCGTGAAATAAATCATTCTTTTAAGTTTATGCCAATAAATAATTATTTAAAATAATTTCTGAAGTTAAGGTTGACTATTCAAAAATATAAGTATGGCATGTCAAAGCAGGCAGCATTGTGCGTTTTCGTGAAAATAAATGTGAAAGGTAGCACACTTGCAGGAAGTCCTTATTGAACGCCATGTCTTACTGAACGGCGTAAGAGAGTACCGAAAGTACCGTCAGTAATACAGTTGATCTGTTTATGCTGTAGCAACTGTTGAAGGTTATTTTTATACATTTTGCTTATTAAATAGTTTATTTACAATGTAGAGTAAGAATTTTAATAATTTATGTATAATTTTTATTAAAAATTAGTGATCAATTATTTAGTTCCAATGTTTTCATGAGTAACTAGTTTTTTGATCACTTAAATCATAAAGAGGTTAGGACATCATAAAATTATAAAAAAATGAATTTTTCATTATAATACTAAAAATAAGTTTATTTTTTATTAGTACAAGTTTGTTTTGTTTATTTCTATTTCTTTTTAATTAGTACTGGTGGTGGAATTGATCGAAAATGACAAACAAATTTTTAATAGGAAAAAGTTTAAGTGTGTCATTTTAATATTTGAAATATTTTATTATTGTTATTTTATATTAATATTCATTTCATACTTATTAAATACTTAAATATATACCATTACAGTTGTATACACCATTAAAAATTACCTAGTTCCCATGTAATTTAGATGATCAAAAATTAGTTCCTTACCTGATCAAAAATTAGTTCCCAAATAATTTAGATGATCAAAAACTAGTTCCTAGTTACCTTATTATTTAATAGCTTATAAATAATTAAATTATACTTATTTCCAATGTTTAAAAATTTTTGCTTAAACTTTAAAGATAGATTTATCTTTTCGTACCAAAAATGTCTATGGTTTAGAATTTGATTAAGTTAAAAAATAATATTACATCGGAAAGTGCTCTAAAATGATCAAAAACTAGTTCCTTAACGGTAGCACACGTCGCCGTAAAGGCGCCTTTTTCAGGGCCATTTTACGCCTAAACGTCTTACAACCTAATTTGGACGCCTTAAAGGCGCCTCATAACTAGGCGCCTTAAAGGCGCCAGGAAAAGAAGACTTAAAGGCGTCTTTCCGGTGTTCATTCTGGGCGCCTTAAAGACGCCTGAAAAAGGAGACTGAAAGGCGCCTTTGAGGCGTTCATTCTGAACGCTTTAAAGGCACCTGAAAAAATAGAATTAAAGGCGCCTCTGAGGCGTTCATTCTGGGCGACTCAAAGGTGCCTGAAAAGTAGGAATGTACGGGTTCCCGATTTTACAGAATCGGGACGGGACGGAAAATTTCGGGCGGGATCGGGCGGGATCCCGAGACTTGGCGTGTCTCGAGACCGGGCGAGATCTTGAGAGCTCGAGACTCATGCATGCTCGGGATCCCGAGGCTCGATTCGGGACATAGTAATCCCGTTGAGCCGTATAGCTTCGGATCGGCTCGGCAAAACTCGGAAGCGTATTTAAAAGAACGAAACAAGTACATTTGCAGTAAGGGGAGACGGGATAATTTAAATTTACATAGATACCATAATTAAAATATAGGAAAAAGATTATCATTACTTCAATAATACTTTGTAAACGTTAATACAACATATTTTATAGTTAGGCCTCTATGTAAAGTTATTGACGTTAAAATAAAATGCAGGGACAACTGAATATATTCTATTAGTCATAATAAATATTTGATTATTTTAAATTATTATGTAAAAAACATAATTGTTCTATATTCTCCGGTAGCAATCTTGTTCTGGTGCTAGTGACGACGTTTTATCAGTACTAGTACACAAATGCAATTATTACCTGAAAATATAGAACAAATATGCATTTCACATAATAATGTAATACAAGTACTTTTGTATAAGGATTAAAGCTAACATTGTATTTTTAATTGTTTAAAAATTAGTTTATAATATTAGTACACAGAAGTACAGTATTTTGTATTTACATTTACAATATTTACAAATATTCTCAAAGTAAAAGTAATTGATCTCCTGCGAATTTTAACACCTATTTAAGTTTTAATCATCTTTACATCTCTTTACATTTTACATCCTCTATATCTCTTCTTATTATCTGCGTCTCGTTCTTTCAGACGCGCTTCCGACTTTTGCCGAGCCGATCCGAAGTTATATGGCTCGACGGGATTACTATGTTCCGAATCAAGCCTCGGGATCTCAACAGCTGTTGAGAAGACATTCTAGATTGCGTGTGTACTACGCGAATCTCGTTTTTGTATACCATGTATATACATGGTAGGTGCAGAACTGAGAAATCTCACATACACATAAATATTTGAAAACACAAGAAGTAATGTTAAAAAATTATTATTATCACACACATTTAACAAAACTGATCATTTGTTCAAAATAATGTATTTAATAATTATAAAATATTTGAATTATACCACATATAGTGGTACATATTGATCTAATTGAAAATCGTGGATCACATAGCTCAGTTTTTTGAAAATTAGTCGTTGCAGAATGAGTTAATATTTTAATATGCATTGAAAAAGTATTTCTACCAAATAAAGCATTATACTGATAACATCAACGATCAACGTCTGTAGCAAGGATGGATGCACTGGTACTGCAAGGGTTTATCACAGTTTTAAGGTTTGCATGGTTGGAATTTCTAAGAAGGAATGGGTATCGCCACTCCTCCGTGGTTGTTTGTGTAGTGTGCAGAAAAAGAAAGAGAGAAAGGAAAGGAGAAAGAAGAAGGGGGGATGATTGATGCCCCACGGAATAAAAAAAAATATAATATTTTTAAATAATTGATGTTGTTTGTACCGTCGTTTCTTTATTTTTATTTTTTATTTTCAAACTCCTTAAAAATGCCTCAAAATTGCTTGAAACACGCCGGAAAAACGCCTAAAGAAGGTTTAAAAGGCGCCTTTAAAGCCCCTTATGAGGTCCTTAGAGACGCCTTATGAATGTCTTACAGGCGCCTTTGAGACCCTTGAAAGGCGCCTTAAAGGTGCGACACACTATTATCACGTCACGTGAAATCACGTAATATTGCCCTGTATATGAGAGCACTTTCATCTGTCTTTCATCTGTATATTGATGTATACATATGTATGCACTCTCACATACAGGGCAATATCACGTGATTACACGTGACGTGACGACGTTAAAGGCGTTCTGATTTGTAACATAAGCCATTTAGGAGGCGTGAATAAGGCGAAACTAAGGCGTTGCCAGGCGCCTTTTCCGCGCCTCAACATTTTTGGTTGCAGGCGCCTCTGTGCTATCTGGGTTTAGACGCTATAAACCATAAAGCGTTAAAGTTTACACAACATTGTGATTGTGTAGTGAGTAGTGCTACACACACCAAGCAAAGCGCGTCCGTTCCGTTTACGAGCGAGAGAAACACGAACTACTAATGTCAGAAAAGTCTATAGAATCATTTTGCGCAAACAAAAGTTAAATATCGTTTATAGTTATGTCACAAAATTTGTTCAAAGTTGAAAAATGTGTAATTTTTTGAAAATCAAGTTTTTCAAAAACTGAAGGTGACGGAACAATTCTACTTGCGGATTCGTATTTAGGATGAGAACATCACCACCCAGTGAATATTCCAGATCAAAATGCGTATTGACCAGTGAAATTATTAAAAGCGATTTCAAAATGATATTGAAATAGTCTCTGCAACTTTGCACCAATTCTCAAATATTTAATGAGTTTCAAATAAGGCCATATTCGAGAAAGTACATTTGAACATTTAAAATGATAATAAAGAAAATTGCATAACCTCGTGAAAAATTGTAGTTGTTTTTTAACTGCCTCATACTAATAATTTATATACATATATTCATGCGTTAAACTTTAAACATTAAACTTTAAACTTTGAAATTGCTATAGTTAGAAAGTGATTGTTTATATTAGACTGTACATACGTATACGTATATTTATAGTGTCGAACTATAAGTGCTTTAACAAGTCGAAGTAGACAAGCGATAGCTACATGACGGTTAAAAATACTGTGTACATATTCTCGACAGATATGTGTTTGACCTAGCAGAATTAGAAATCGTTTAGCTACTTTTCCAAGGTGATATGGTATATTTTGTTGCTCACACTGCAAAATTAGTGAATCTCCACCTTTTTTTGTTTAAAAATGCTTAGATACAATCAAATATTCGTAAATTAGTAGTATTTTGTTCGTTTTACACGTTGCCATGGTAAAATAAGACGGCGGCTAAGTGTGAACAATTTCATTTAAAATCAAGGGAATATTCTCACTTTTCCAAGAGATCACAACGGATCGGAAGGCAACGGATATGTGGAGTTCGATCTTAACAAAGCACGTGTTTCTAAAAAAAAAATTTAAATATTCATGACACTCAACATCTTGCAGAGTACCTATCGTCCCATACTATCACAATATCCAATGAAGGGTAATTATTTAGAAAGCGGATGCATTCTCGATTTTGATGATTTTGAAATATGTTGTAGAAATCAACATTTCAATAAATTCTTTCCTATACATGCAACCACCGGACTCTCTTAGTTTTTGAGATATTTCCAAAAAACCGCCGCTACTACTATACATTGTAAATAAAATTGTAGAAAAGCTACTTCATCACCGATTTTGATGGGACTTTTTTTAATCACTTTGTTTCATCATTCTTAACAACTTTTTCTTATACATGTAACTGGCGGTCGGTCTTAGTTTTCGAGTTATACACAAAAAAAAGTTTTGGTAATTACACTGTGGAACAAAAAAAATTTTTTTTTCTGTTTTGTAATATACATTGGGTGATTTCTATAGGTCTACTCACCCTAAAAACGAATCCGGAAGCAGAATTGCTCTATCACCCTCAGTTTTCAAAAAACATGAGTTTTTGTAAAAACGCGGTCTTTCCGGCAAAAATGAGTTATTACGTGAAAACTAAAAATGCTAGAACATTCAAACTCGTCTTAAATGAAAGAGGAAAGTTTCCTGCATATGATAGTGTCCATACTTATAATTGTTTATGGTTTTGAATGGTTGTAAATGGGCATCAAAGTTTGAAAAAAGGCCGATATCCGCAGTTTGTACGCGCTATTCATTCATTTTCAAGAGAAGCTGTTTATTTCACACGAATTTGCTACACACTACCGGATTCTGTAGACATTTCTGAAGAAGAAACAGTCTGCAAAAAGTGTCAGAACGGCTTTTAACTCGAACAGGTTGAGAAAATATTAATCGGCAGCGTACGCGTGGCGTTTTGCCGCCGCGTGGTCATTGCTCGTCTGTCGTGACTCGTCAGTGCCATAACTACGCTCAATCGGCACGAATAAAGGTGTCCAACAGGGGTCCACTTTTTATATCTATGAGATCCATTGATTTTACAATTTGATCAACTTTTTTTCCTTTATACTTCTTTTTTATATAGAAACGATATCAAGGGAAGGAGAAGATTGCAGTGCTTGCAGATAGAAGTGTTGAACATGTATTTATGTAACTGCATAACATTCAATATGCGTTTATACCTATTACTTTATAAATAGCTAAACATGTTTAAATAATGATCAGAGTGAATGACTCCCATGTTTATATATGTTAATAATGATCAAAGTAAAAAAGCACATATTTTTTCTGATATCTTCAAATTTATTTAAAAAACTAAGGGACTACAGGAAAATCTAATCATAGCATGCTATAGAGTACGTTTTTTTGCAACAGAAAGCATCAAGGAGAAATACAAAATCGCTTTTGCTTTAAATATGGAAGCGAAATAGTTCGGAAAAACGCCAATCAAAAACAGTTCTTTACCATTCGATGACTAATAGCAAGGAATGCATGAAAAAATTAAATAAAATAAAGAGTTAAAAAAAAATCATACGTTAGATATAAAAAGTGGGCCCCTGTTGGACACCTTTATTCGTGCCGATTGAGCGTAGTTACGGCACTGCCGAGTCCCGACAGACGAGCAATGGCCACGCGGCAGCAAAACGCCACGCGTACGCTGCCGATTAATATTTTCTCAACCTGTTCGAGTTAAAAGCCGTTCTGACACTTTTTGCAGACTGTTTCTTCTTCAGAAATGTCTACAGAATCCGGTAGTGTGTAGCAAATTCGTGTGAAATAAACAGCTTCTCTTGAAAATGAATGAATAGCGCGTACAAACTGCGGATATCGGCCTTTTTTCAAACTTTGATGCTCATTTACAACCATTCAAAACCATAAACAGTTATAAGTGTGGGCATTATCATATGCAGGAAACTTTCCCCTTTCATTTAAGACAAGTTTGAATGTTCTAGCATTTTTAGTTTTCACGTAATAACTCATTTTTGCCGGAAAGACCGCGTTTTTACAAAAACTCATGTTTTTTGAAAACTGAGGGTGATAGAGCAATTCTGCTTCCGGATTCGTTTTTAGGGCGAGTAACCCTATAAAAATCACCTAGTGGTTATTACAAAACAAAATTCGTGTTGAACAGTGTTATTCGGAATAGAGGCTACCTCACCGATTTTGATGACTTTGAAATATGTTGTCAAGGTCGTCATTCTGAATAACTTTTCCCTATCCTGGGGTGATTTTAAACAACACATGCTGCAATAACCCAGACAGCACACAGGTGCCGAAAAGGCGCCTTAAAGGCGCCTACAACCAGACGTTGAGGCCCCGAAAAGGCGCCTGCGAACGCCTTAGTTTAGTTGTATTCGCGCCTCCTAAATGCCTTATGTTACCAATCCGACCGCCTTTAAGGCGCCTTTTTCGGGACTCGAAGGCGCATAAAAGGCGCCTTTTAATGGCCTCAAAGGCGCCTTTAATGGTCTCAAAGGCGACTTTCGCTGGTATTAAGGCCTTAAAGGCGCCTTTTGGTCTTTTTTTTCAGGCGCCTTTAAGGCGCCCAGAATTAACGCCGGAAAGGCGCCTTTAAGTCTCTTTTTTTAAGGCGTCCAGAATGAACGCCGGAAAGGCGCCTTTTAGGCTTCTTTTTCAGGCGCCTTAAAGGCGTCCAAATTAGGTTGTAAGACGTTCAGGCGTAAAATCGCCCTAAAAAAAGGCGCCTTTACGGCGAGGTGTGCTGTCTGGGAAGTGATTCGATAAGTATCGAAGTGATAAGAAATACTACTCAATCTATGATAAGAAGATTACAACATTCATTGCATTGATGCCAATGGCAATCACTTTGAACACCTTCTGTAAAAGTAAGTTTATTTCGTTTTTTTGTCATAATAGACCTTTTTTGACCTTCAAAGACCTTAATGTTGCACCTCATTGGATTCGTCTCAATAGCCGCTATCAGAAAACAAGTACCAAAATATAGCATTCCATTTAAAAAAACAAAGGTGACCTTCATATCTCTGAAGCGACTCCACCTAGCAAAAGTAAGATTAACGCCATACTATGGTCCGTGTTGTCCCATGCAACTTTTGTTTCGGGAAATTTTCGACTACTATCATACTTTCCGAGTTATTCTAAGTGGCAATAATTAGTGCCTCACCCTGTATATGTATAATATTTAGAAAGTAATAGTTGTATACCTAATAATATAATATAGTAATAAGTATAGTAATAATATAGTAATAAGTAAAATAATAATATATATAATAATTTACATTTGTTTCTGGTGATAACAAAATGGAGAAGACCATAATTTTGTTTGAAGGGAAAAAAACTGAGATAAAAAAATTTTTCTTAAAGTCATGTTTCTGCAGACTTCACAATCATTGATCTCTCTCTTAACAAGAATATCTGTTTGTATATTGTTTTGGCTAATAAAAAGAATAGAAGTAATTGAAAATGATTCCACAATCAATTTAAGACCCGATATAATCTATGTTGGTTATGTAGGACCGATAAAAAAATCTTAGGACCGATATCAGGATCGAAAAGAAACGGTCCTACGACCGATATGAAGATCGATATAAGGACCGTAACCGAAACCGATATCGACAAAAATTTAGGTCCTTCGTAACAGTTATTCAGAATATCGGTCCTTTATAACTGTTTCAAAGACCGAAATCGATATTATAACTGTTTCAACCCCTGGGCCCACCTTCGTCCGCGCCATCATTAATCCGCTGTACTCGCTCTCTGATTGGCCGATGTTTTTCGTTAATAACTCGTTAACAAAGCTTCCGAAAACATTTTTGCAAAGGAAAAAGTTGTTTAAAATCACCCCAGGAATCACCCCTTAACGGCTCCCGCACTTAGTTTGGGACACCCTGTATACAGGGTCTTCCCGTTAAGTTTTGTCACTATTTTTTAGGCATTTTCGGTAGTGCAATTAAAAAATATTTCAGACAAAATTTTATCAGTATACGGTTGACTACATGTTCGCATATTCTTGAATCTCAAAAAATGCTTTTTACGTAAAAAAAAAAGTCAAGGTCACCTGGACTTTTTTAATAGCACCATATGTTTTTAACATCAAAGGATTGTTACTGACGTTGAGACGAATTCAACAGTGTATTATACAATGACCTCGAAATGACCTTGACCTCGAAAATTTTGTGCAAACGTAATTTTAATGAAAAATTATTTCTTACAAAATAAATTTACATTAGATGTTCAAACTGCGATCAAGGTGACCTCGACTTTTTTACGTAAAAAGCATTTTTTGAGATTTAAGAATATGCCAACGGGTCAATCCAGTACTGATAAAATTTTGTCTGAAACATTTTTTAATTGCACTACCGGAAATGCCTAAAAAATAGTGACAAAACTTTACGGAAAGACCCTGTATAAGTAGTAATAGAACATTACGAAAAGTAACCAGAATGATCTGTATAAGAACAAACGATTGACCCTTACATTCCTATTTCATTATTATTGAAAATTCCCATTTGTTTGAATTACAAAGTTATATATTCAGTGATATACAAAACATTTATAAATCGTTACACAATATATTAAGTTACAAATCGTAATTTATAAATATTAAGTATTAAAAACTATGGATGCTACAATCTAATGTAACATACTATGTTACCAAAAAGTTAAATTTAATAAATATAATTTTAATTTTATTCAAATTGTATAGGTCTTATTATTAAAAATTTTAATTATAGTATATTAATAGCAGAATAAATCATTGGTAAATTTAATATTAATTAACACTATCTCTTATAATGATATTTGCTACATTGCAATGATCCATAATACTATTTATATTATAAGATAGTATGCTATAAATTTTGTAATGACTTAGAATTAATGCGTAACTATCAACCATTGGAATATACCATTTACATCTTCTCATCACTTTGTAAAAAAGCCTGAAAGTATTCATACAACATGTAGATGAATGTAAACCGAATTGAAAATAATTAAATATTAGAGAAATTATTACCATTTAAAATCGATTGGTAAGTACAATGTTGTTTAGCACCACGCATTATAATCGGGATCGTCGTGTTCAAAAGTTACGAAAAACCCAACTAGGGTTAAATACACAACAATATTACCTGCTAAAGTCAAATAGCAAGCACCCCACTGTATCTGTAAAAAAAGATTTTCACGAATAAATATTATATTCGAAAGTAATAACATTAAGCAATGTTAAATTAAATTTATTTAATTGAATAAAATATAGGAAATACTAAAGTAATGGAAATGTACCACTGGATTATCAACTGGAGATCGTGCTAGTACAATAGGAAGAGCAAATGATGATATAACAAATCCCATTGTAATAAATATAGCTAATTCCAAACATGGATTAGAATTATTTCCAGAATCCTCTGAGTAACGACGTGCAATAATAGTTGGAATCGGTGACAATACATAGAATAATACAACGAAAAATGGCCACCATACTCTAAACATAACATATTGTAGATATTAATTTATATTTCTATACAAAACGATTTATATTTTAGATCTATTAATAAAATAAACAAAAAATAAATATTAGTTGTCAGGAAAAGTTGGAAATTGTTCATTCATTCAATAACAAATTTCTTCATTCTTCTTCTTCTTAATCGAAAATAATTTGCCTGAATTATCTCTGTAGCTTTATAGTACAGTCTTTTATAATCAGGTTTAAAATATACGTGTAAATTTAAGTGTAACAAATATACATTGCAATACTTCAGGGGAAGTAAAGGACCTCAAGAGAATTACAAAATGCTTTACAATATAGCTTCTAATTTGCCTCCATTTTACAGTAATAATGCCTTAAAAATATACAGGGTGTAACAAAAATGTTGCACGTCCTTGAAAGGGATGATTCCTAAGGTGATTTTAAACAACTTTTTCTTTAGCGAAAATGTTAGGTAAGACTTTGTTGACGAGTTATTAATGAAAAACACCGACCAATCAGAGAGCGAGAACAGTGTATGAATTTCGGCGCGGGCTACAGCTTAGCGTAGCTTATGCGTAGTATTAGTCCGCCCTCCCCCGCACCAAGATTCGTCTACTGTTCTTGTTCTCTGATTGGTCGGTGTTTTTCGTTAATAACTCGTTAACAAAGCCTCACCTAACATTTTCGCTAAGGAAAAAGTTGTTTAAAATCACCTCAGGAATCACCCCTATCAAGGACGTGCAACATTTTTGTTACACCCTGTATAGTATTCTCTCGCTATAAGCTCGCCGTTTTCGTCGCTTTTACCATTACCTTCGCGAACATGTGCCTTACACATACTATCCGCTCGATGAAGCGACGAAAACGGCGAGCTTATAGCGAGAGAATACTGTAGTTTTGAAATGCAGACTAACTCTCGCACGTGAACAAAACGAACCCATGGAATGACGAACAATGGAACTTATAGACATTGTATCTGCGATTGCAGCGAGCAGGTCACGGTTTTTGACCTTACAATAATACCAATCCTAAATAGCTGCCCATAGACAGCCTTTAGGCTTTACTTTATGTGTATGCATAAACAACACTCTTTGTACAAACACCTCTGCTTTTAAACCTTTACAAAACTCAAACTATAAGATACAACAAAATGTACTAAGATTGTTTTGCTCTATTACTATTCATTAACGTATTTCCAAAATTATAAAATTCTTAAAATGACTGCAAATAATGAATGTCTGTCATTGCATTCTGTCCAACTTCCTATACCCTTTTTTAAATTAATTTAGTTGTACCTTGTTAACAAAGGTATAATATTAGCAGATGCATTTAAAAATTTATTTCAATAATTAGAAGCTAGATATTTTTATGGAAACTCAATAAATTACATTCGAAGCAATATCAATACTATAAAAGATTCTTATAAAGCTATATAAAGATTCAGCAAAGTTTAAAATAACTTGGATTTTAAGAAAAAATTAGTTTTTCAAAAGAACAAGGTAAACCTGTCGATGTACTACGCCCTCACCGATTTTGATGACCTTCAAATATGTTATAAAGGACAAAATTCTGAACAACTTTTTCCTACGCATATACTAGGCTGTCGGCTGTAGTTTCCGAGATATTCGCGAAAAACCGCTGCTACTACTACATTGTAGTTAAACTTGTAAAAAAGCTATTTCTTCACCGATTTTGATGGGACTCTTTTTAATTACTTTGTTTGATCATTCTGAACAACTTTTTCCTGCCCATATACTAGGCGGTCGACTTTAGTTTCAGAGATATTCGCGAAAAAGAAATCTAACCCAGACCTAGTCCCAATCACTTTTTTTTGTGAATATCTTGGAAACTAAAGCCAAGCGGTGGTAACATAGGTAAAAGTTGTTCAGAATGATGACCTTGACAACATATTTCAAGGTCATAAAAATCAGTGAGGTCGCTTCTATTCCAAATAATTAACAAAACTGTTTTTAGAAGACTAAAGCCGACTGCCTAGTATATGCATAGGAAAAAGTTGTTCAGAATGTTGTACCTTATAACATATTTAAAGGTCATCGAAATTGGTGAGGGCGTAGCACATCGTTGACCGAACAGAATTTTCACTGACAACGCCTATTTGCATTTTGCAAAATTAATATAGGAAAGAATTATATACCTTCCTTAATGTTTAATTAACTATAAGATACTTACTTATATGCTGGTAATGCACAACCAAGAATAACAAATGTCATACCAATAGAACCAGCAAATGCCAAAATTACTAATCTACAAAAGACATTTTGTTATAATTCTTCTTTATTAAAAGAGTCATGTTACTTACGCTTATTAAAATACTTACGCTGTTTATTAGTGAACGCCATTAAATGTATGGAACAGAAATAAAACTAGTTTATGTAAATTATTTAATAATCATAAGTGTTTATAAATTTACTTTGAGATCAAAAGAATTTAACAATTTCTTTTATCTGAAGTGGATATTCTATAACGAATATTATATTGCAAGATAAAAATCGATAAATATACATATTGAACACAAAATAAAATGAAATATGAAGACACAGAATGCATACATATATTTTATGTATGGTATAAAACTAAATTATTTGGAAATCAAAACATCATTGATTAAAATTTAGTCTAAAAAAAACAGTGACCATAATGTGTGACATCTTTTTGCGATAAGAAAATCACAAAATAATTATAATTTAGTTGAATGAAGAACAATAATAAATATATTTTATAAGAATCAAGTAATACATAAGCTAATGAATTCGAAATAAGCTAATGAAAACACCAAAATATATACTACATCGAAATTTTAAGGTTATATTGATACACAATTTTTAATATATTTTTATGTACTTCTGTCAACAATTCTGTCTTAGTAAATTTGATAAATTAAGACTTTATGCGTTTTAGTAATTAATTATATACTAAATAACCTTTGATTCCAACCATCTTAGACCGATTTGACAAGTGTGTTGATTGAATTCACACTTTCAGAATGTGTGACGTATACTATACAAAGTCGAATACACTCAAACCTAAAAAATTGCAAATTTCCTAATAAAAATGGCATAAGGTACACATATTTAAAAAGTAAACACTACTTAGTATTTGCAGATATGTATTTATTAGTAAAATTACATTCAATACATTATATACATGCGATAGTAGGTAATACACTTGCCAATTCTGACGGCAAACTTACAAATTCGAAAAATTAACATTATTATACAAGTTTATAAATTGTATTGATTTATCAGTTTTGTTGTTCATTGGAGTTACATTATTTAAAAATAATGTTCGAAGACCTATTCGCATATATGCATACTATCGGCAATCGGCAGCATATCGGTAGTGTAGTGACCAGCAGTGACTGCTACAGATTACAGGTCCTTAAATGCATCCAAGTCATGTATCTCTGTACACACATACATAAAAGTCTGACTCCCAATCCCAGACGAGACCTTGGCTGTGCTCCATGTGCTCCCAATCCTTTTGTTCTCGAAGGATTTAACAAAACAAGTTCTATTTCCAGATAAGATAGTACTCTATGCGCAGAAAACATTATTTGCTCATAGATCAGTGTATTTCTATTTTACTTGTGTTGCTCTGCGCATAGATCTCTACCTTATCTGGGGTTTCAAGAACCCAAAAACCCATAACCCATGACCCCTTCTCAGATCGAGTCATCGAGTTTTCGGACCGTGGACACAAGACTTTACATGATTTACCCACAGAGCACACAATATCCTGAGGATATCCCAAAATTTCTCAGACCGACCAAGGTGATCCTAGGATATCCCACCAGGATATCTTGGGACATCCCAGTGGGATATCCGTTTGGATATCGTGAAATAACCTAGGGACATCCTAGGATATCGTAGGATATCCCATTACGATATCCTAAGATATCTCATCAGGATATTCATTCCTGAGATATCGCATACGGATGTCTTAAGATATCTCATCAGGATATTTCTTGGAACGTTGCAAAATGTCATAGGGCAGAGCTCGGCGAAAAAACAAGAAGAAAGTAGATGACGTAACCTTCAAATACTTGCTGAAACGAACAAGTAATTTCGACCACTGATGTGTAGTTTATGGATTATATTAATTGGTATAAAATTTTCAGGAAAACATTTTAACTTTATTTCATAACGATCGATCTATAACCTAACCTCGAAGGTTACCCTAATAGCTAACAAGTAATTTCACTTTATTTCTGAAAAATTTTCTCCACGTAAGTACGTATTATTATGGTATCGGAACTATCAGGTCAACTTATATGAGCAAATAATATAACACGAAACAAAAGAACATTTTAGCCGAGCTGCTAAAGGTGCAGATTTGTCAGTTTGTCACAAGTTTTTCCAAAGTTCATATCTGTTCGAAATTAAGTTGTCTTTCACCAACATTCTCTACGATTTGAGACGAATACAATTTACAACGATGATAAATATATGACACAGAGAGATAATAAACGCCACGAGAAAAATAAAGTAAATTTAGAACCAAGCTAAAATTATTTTTTTATATATCCGTAGGATGTCCGTCTGGGATATCCGTAGGATATCACAAAGGTGGACACTTTGACATCCCCTGAATATCCCACGGATATCCCTGGGATATCGGATATCCCAAAATGACGTCCCCACGATATCCGTGAGAAATCTTGTGCTGTGTGGGTCCTCTGTCTGCACGGCTGCTTATACACGCCCACACAGCACAAGATATCCCGCGTATATCGTGGAGACGTCATTTTGGGATATTGCGATATCTCAGAGATATCCCTGGTTGGTCTGGGATATCCGTGGGATATTCAGGGGATGTGAGTGTCCACCTGTGATATCTTACGGATATCCCAGACGGACATCCTACGGATATATGATAAAAAATAATTTTAGCTTGGTTCCAAATTTACTTTATTTTTCTCGTGGCG
Organism: Perdita meconis; assembly: GCA_030770465.2. Lineage (NCBI taxonomy): Eukaryota > Metazoa > Arthropoda > Insecta > Hymenoptera > Andrenidae > Perdita > Perdita meconis. Next base: position 10,530,295 of record JASKOS020000013.1, on the reverse strand, counting down.
TTTATTATCTCTCTGTGGCGTATATTTTTATTATCATCGTTGTAAATTGTACACATCTGAAATCGTAGAAGGTAGTGAAAAACGAAAATTCACAAAGCCGGGATTCGAACAGATGAACCTTGAAAAACCAGCGACAAACTGACAAAGCTGCACCTTTACCTGCTCGGCTAAACTGTTCCGTTGTTTCGTGTTATATTATTTGCTCATATAAGTTGACCTGAAAGTTCCGATACCATAGTAAAAATACATTTACTTGATAGTATACAGTGACGGATCCAAACTAAAGGACAGTGCATAAAGTGAACTTATCGGCGCGGGGGTGAAGTTTCAAGGGGAGCTATTCACCGCCATGATATGGGAGACTGGTGATGCCATCTGTGTCATCATATGATACCGTTTGAAGTTGCGTGTGATCATTACTTTGACATGATTTTGACAGTCGCTCATCGGACAGATCTGAAGGCAATAACCATAACCCTTCATCCCCTTCATAACCATAATCGATGTAAACTTATTGTGTCCTATATTTACGTATAATTTTTTTCTTAGACCCCGTCCAGATCTGAACTTTCGGGCGAGCAAACGGGCGAGCCGAGCAGGTAAAGTTTTCTTCCGCAGATGCGCGGACCCTTCTTTTCGGGAAAGTAACCGTAGAGTCTCAGACCGAGACTTGGTCGCTGTTTACGGGGGATGGCTAAGGGAGCCATAGAGTCTCGAGGAGAGGCTTGGTCGGTGTTTAGAGGGGGGCTGGCCGAGGGAACACAAGCCTAATCAAACGTATTATTTGGAACCCGACGGACCATTGTACGCATTTCTGAATCTTTCGAAACAGTCGACGAGTATACGACGTTACAACCTGTAACACTAATTACGCAGACCGTTTGCAAGCAAATCAGCATAAATTTTAGACAATAAAAAGAATAAACAAAATTGTTCAGGTATTCGCCGGTGAGGGCTACGATTTTCCATAAAACCAGAAAACATTGAAAAACTAACTCGAAATGAAATATAAGATATGCAATACATTTTGCGAAATAATCGTACAAAATAAATGTATACAAAATGGGAGATTACGTTATTGATAGATTTAGCAAAGAGACTACGTAGATATAGAATGAACGACAAACTCCCGAAACAGCAAACTATGAAACATGAATGTAGAAAAGAACGGGAAATCTGTTGCCTATAGACGTATTCTTTTTTTACAAGCTCTGTGGGTATCTCGTAGTTTTTTTTGCCTACCCCGGGGCCGGGGACAGTGGCGGATCCAGGAGCCTTTATTGGGGGGGGGGGGGGCGAAATGTATTTATCTATTTTTTAACCGTCTTTTCAACCTTGATAAGCAATTAGAATAATTACGTGTTATATAATTGTGATTAAAGACTTTATTTTATCAGAAAAACGGATATAAAAGATATTACAATTAATGAGATTACGATACTTCATAATACAAATTCTGCTCTACGTTGGCGAATTTTTACCAGGCAATATTCTGAAAATATTTTAAAAACTTCTATGCACTAGCGCACTAGTGAGCACGCTAAGCAGAAAAATCTCGAATAGAAATCATGTAACACATTCAGTATATACGTAATAAGTTTTTCGGAATGTGAGAAAATATTTTTATATTTTATTACTCTTGGGGGGGGCGATAGGGGCGATCCGCCACTGGCCGGGGATAGTAACACCCCGTGGTGCAAACGATGCGAAGGACCCTACTACCACACTTGCATGGGTCCTGTACGTGTACCATTCCTTTGAAGTTTCGTCGAAATACCGACTTTGGATGGATACGGCCCGAGCGGAGCCGCGAGCAGTGATGCCAAAAACGTGGGACGTGGGACAAACGGCTACCCCCACCATGACGTCCCACGGTCTCCCACTTTGCGACCCTCGCTCTACGCATACATACCCAACTGCTCCTATCCGTGTGCGCTTGCCTGTTCGGCTTCGTTCGGCGTAACTCGGTGGTTCTCGCCGTCAGTCGGCGATTCTCTCTTCTCATGGAAAATTCGCGTTTCTGAATCCCGAGCCCGAGCGACCGAGCGGATAAGGCAAAATCGAGAGACAGACAATCTAGCCGGCGCGTCGCGGCACGACAGCTTTACTTTCTTTTCTTCTATTATTCTTTAATTCCACTTTTTATCTTCTTTGTAAATATATACTCGAAAATTACTAATTTGCAAAGCATTTTCGAATTTATATATTTTGTTAATGTTATTATTTAATTAGTTATTCGCGATATTAAACATTCTTGTGTCGAAACAAAGGTAAACAACTGATTAAAAATGTAATTGTAATTATAAGTATAATACTACAAAATAAAATACAAATACTAATATAAATTTATTTTTTATTTATTAGTTAATTCCATCATGTTTTAATTTTGTGTAGACACTTTTTTCATGTAGAAATTGTTTAGATTTTTAAGTTAATAAAAAACCCAATAAACGGTTGAAAATATCAATTTTGTATTTCAGGAATGGCGGAACTATAATCATATTCTTACATAGTATTACAGGGTGAAATATGTCCCTGAGACAAATGCAACTTGCACAAAGAATCATTCGATAGGTTGTAATAAAAAAACAATTTTTTAATCATTTTCAGTCCTGTATTTCTATGGGGAAGGGGAAGAGGGTGGTAAATGGTACAAATATAAATTGATGTTTTTGCCTAATTTCTCTTAGGCTATCGTATGGAAAATGTTTAAAAAAATTGAAGACATGTTAGTTACTGACAAGGTGTAGGCACGAGCCGTATAATCGCTTTTGGAACGGCATTATATAGAAGTTGTAGTGTACACATAGTATTAAAAACCATTTCGGCTTTCTTCAGAATGGGCCTTAGTTTTTGAGATATTTTAATTTAAAGTTTTTTATGTATCACTAGTACAGTTGCATTAACGTTAGAACCAAGAGCGGTGCGTAGCTGTGGCGCTAGGGTATAAGTTTACCACGCAGAAGTCCTAGGGTTTCGATTCCCCCGCATGTGGGTGTAAAAATTTTTTTCCTTTTTTTTTATTTTCTTATTCATTTTTTATGTATTATACATTTAGTTTTGCAATGGAAGTGTAATCTCTTATACATTTCTTATTAATATATTGTACTGATTGTATTGCGCAAGTTACATACTGTAACAACTTTTTCTAATCATTTCTTCTACGAATGTGTTTACATTATTGTACTAGGGAAATGTTCTTTTTCGTAAATTCTTCATACCGAATGTTTTGACGTCTACGATTGTGAAGCAGGCCAAAAAGAACATTTCCCTAGTACAATAATGTAAACACATTCGTAGAAGAAATGATTAGAAAAAGTTGTTACAGTATGTAACTTGCGCAATACAATCAGTACAATATATTAATAAGAAATGTATAAGAGATTACACTTCCATTGCAAAACTAAATGTATAATACATAAAAAATGAATAAGAAAATAAAAAAAAAGGAAAAAAATTTTTACACCCACATGCGGGGGAATCGAAACCCTAGGACTTCTGCGTGGTAAACTTATACCCTAGCGCCACAGCTACGCACCGCTCTTGGTTCTAACGTTAATGCAACTGTACTAGTGATACATAAAAAACTTTAAATTAAAATATCTCAAAAACTAAGGCCCATTCTGAAGAAAGCCGAAATGGTTTTTAATACTATGTGTACACTACAACTTCTATATAATGCCGTTCCAAAAGCGATTATACGGCTCGTGCCTACACCTTGTCAGTAACTAACATGTCTTCAATTTTTTTAAACATTTTCCATACGATAGCCTAAGAGAAATTAGGCAAAAACATCAATTTATATTTGTACCATTTACCACCCTCTTCCCCTTCCCCATAGAAATACAGGACTGAAAATGATTAAAAAATTGTTTTTTTATTACAACCTATCGAATGATTCTTTGTGCAAGTTGCATTTGTCTCAGGGACATATTTCACCCTGTAATACTATGTAAGAATATGATTATAGTTCCGCCATTCCTGAAATACAAAATTGATATTTTCAACCGTTTATTGGGTTTTTTATTAACTTAAAAATCTAAACAATTTCTACATGAAAAAAGTGTCTACACAAAATTAAAACATGATGGAATTAACTAATAAATAAAAAATAAATTTATATTAGTATTTGTATTTTATTTTGTAGTATTATACTTATAATTACAATTACATTTTTAATCAGTTGTTTACCTTTGTTTCGACACAAGAATGTTTAATATCGCGAATAACTAATTAAATAATAACATTAACAAAATATATAAATTCGAAAATGCTTTGCAAATTAGTAATTTTCGAGTATATATTTACAAAGAAGATAAAAAGTGGAATTAAAGAATAATAGAAGAAAAGAAAGTAAAGCTGTCGTGCCGCGACGCGCCGGCTAGATTGTCTGTCTCTCGATTTTGCCTTATCCGCTCGGTCGCTCGGGCTCGGGATTCAGAAACGCGAATTTTCCATGAGAAGAGAGAATCGCCGACTGACGGCGAGAACCACCGAGTTACGCCGAACGAAGCCGAACAGGCAAGCGCACACGGATAGGAGCAGTTGGGTATGTATGCGTAGAGCGAGAGTCGCAAAGTGGGAGACCGTGGGACGTCATGGTGGGGGTAGCCGTTTGTCCCACGTCCCACGTTTTTGGCATCACTGGCCGCGAGCTCGGTTAATGAGGGGCAAGACCTCGAAGGCTTTGTCCTGTTGTCACCTAGCTGTCCCTGTCTCGGTCTGCACTCTTCTAGACACGTGCCAGAGTCGTGCGCCTAGCTGCGCAGAAGACCAAAACTGGACCCTCTGCTCGCAAAAGTCACGGAGAGTCAAACAAAGTCAGGGAAAACGGGCCTCGCATGTAAAAGTGCCAGCATTATAAGCTCGGCTGGCCAGTTTGTTCGCCAGAAAGTTCAGATCTGGACGAGGCCTTACACGTCAAATTACATTTATGAATATATATGTACTGTAAAACTAGGGATAGGTGTCCACACATACCCCTGATAACCATTTGGTACCAAATTTGTGCCAAATTGACACAAAACTAAAACAGAGTTTTACACCAAAACCGTAGCCATCTGTTTCCGCATCTGGTTGCTTGTTTGGCACAAAACTTTAGTAACAAGGTTTTGAGCAGATTTCTGCAAAAACCTGCGGAACAACCGTACAGATTTCTTAGACCATATATACTTATAGACACGACCTGAGTCATCTAGATTGATGCAAAGATAAAATTATCTGGATGCGTTAACGTGGGCATGCATCACGTGGGGAAAGAATATCTACTTGCAAAAAGTATCTATACAGTCTAATGGCGTCTAATCGTCTGATTGGTCTGATGGACTATTCGCCATCTTGAATTATCTTTTCTGACGTCACTATGAGCAAACTTGCTTGTTATCTTTGCATCAGGCTCTCCCACGGGCTCCGATACCTCAGGCCGTGTCTATAAGTATATATGGTCTAAGGTTACAGATGCCACATGGTCTATAAGCAATCCGAGTTCAATTTGCTGCCCATTTGCCACCAATTTGGTAACAAATTGGTGAATGGTTATAAGATTTAAAAAAAAAAATACAGAAAATAATCAACATGTATTATTAAATGTAAATATCAAACATAAAAATTATTACAATTGAAAAGAATGTATAAGCAGGAATATCAATTTCGAAAGGCATAGAAAGATTGTAATATTTTAATAAAGATGGTAGGATGGATATGTTATAACAAAAAATGTGTATGTATATGAATGTGCTATTTTGTACTTTGTTTGATTAATCTATAGATAATAGTATGACCAATAGAATATCTTAGTACATATACTGTGCTGCGAATGGACACGTGCATTGTAAATTCCCCTTTCAGTCTTTGATTCAGCAACGAGAAGTCCAATGCATGCCATCAAAGTTTAAATGAAAGATGTTCATTGGTTCAGCGGTGAGTTGTATGTACGTGGTACGATACTGAGTTGTGGTCGTTGCGTGTGCATTTTCTTCAACGTTAATATCAATTGCGTTAACAATGAGTGATCCGAAAGGGTAAGTACATTGGAATACCGTTTAATTGGATTATATTCGTATTCATTTTTATTTTATTTCTTTAATATGTAAACGCGAAATATGCAAATGAAAAATATTCCTGTTGGCTTTCAATTTTACGATGTCATCGTATCGACGCAGCATGTTTTTTCACAAATTCTTACGAAAATTAAATAACATTCGTAAAATTTAATACTAAAAAAAATAATTAATTATTGCAGATTGATGTTTATCAAGAGAAAAAGTTTTTAATGACATAAATCATGCTTATGAGTTTTATATGCAAACTGATTATGGCCGAATACTACGGTTGAACATAACAAAGAAATTCTAATTCTGTACTAATTAATGCAATGCTTTTTGCACAGCATAATAATTATCAGTCTGATAAGACATTTTTAACGAAAAAAAAAATTATATAATTTACACGTACATAAAAATTAATTTTTGAAAAAATGTCTATACTTTGTTACATTTACAAAATAAGGTCATAAGTATTAAAGTTCTGATTGTTTTTAATCAGTTATTTTTTGTAATCTAAATTATAAACTATAAATAACGTAAATACCTGTATGAATATGTACATAAGAAAATTGTGATACATTTATTTAAAGTATATTGAGTAATTCAAACATTACAAAACGACGAATATTACGATAAAATTAACGTAATCAATAATACAATACAAATTTGATTTCACTTAAACTAGTTACATGAAAATGTTTCATTTGTAAAAACTTAGTTTAAAAATACAAATCTTTTATAATACATGAAAAGTACTCTTTTATCATAAAGAACATATTGGTATTAAAGTATAGATAATGTGTATAATTTATAATAAATGTATATAGACATGTATTGAAATTATAATATAAAATTTAATAAAATGTGTATACTATATATAACCTATTTGCATGATAACGTATCATAATTTTTTTGTATCACAAAATTCTTTTAATACATTCATTAACTTAGGAAGATTAATCCTTTGACAATTGGTAGATTTTTGTTTCTGTTATCGGCTAATTTATTCAGAAATAGTTTTTCTCGTATTACGATGTAGGCAATATAGATACAATATACAGGGTTTAAATTATATATGTTTAAATATTTTCAGGAGTGGTTGGGGAGTTCAAATGGAACACAAAATGTCCTATAACATAGTGTCCAATCTGTCTCCATTTTTCAGTAATAATGCCTTAACACGTTCCGTGTGGGGCCTTAACACGTTCTATGCAGGATGTACCGATATTGGTACGTCGGCCCCGGTTTCCTGGAAAAATATTGACTCGGCTGGAAAAGAGCTTCACGTGGAGAAGAAAGGTCCACTAGATCGGACTAAACTTTTACCGCAGGGGGCCGTCGGATGATGGAACTGAACTTTTTAGACCATTTTTAGGCCCCGCACGAAACGTGTTAAAAATGATCTAAAAAGTTTAGACCCATTGTCCGGCAGCACCTTGCGGTGCACGTTTAGTCAGATCTAGCGGACCTTTCCTCACCACGTAGGGCTTTTTTCTTGGTCGAGTCAATACTTCTCTGGGGAAACCAGGGTCTACTGTATAGATCTATCGAGTCTCGCACAGAACGTGTTAAAGCTGGCGGTATGGTTTTGAGCTGGATACTAGCTGCGGCACATCGACGAGGAAAACACAGGGGAACAAGCATCTCAAACTTTCTCTGTGTGCGTGGCCAATGCTCGCTCCTATAAACATAGAATTTAGAATCTTTCGACTATTAGTTTAGCATAGGGAAATAAACTTTAAGGTATTATTACTGTAAAACGAAGGCAGATCGGACACTATGTCATAGGACATTTTGTGCTCCATTTGAGCTCCTCAACCACTCCGCAAAATATCTGAATGTATATAGTTTACACCCTGTATATCCTTATACTTTTCATGTTTGAAATAATGATTTAGTTAAATACAGGGTGTTTCGCAATTTGTGGGAAATCTCCGAGATACAGGTACTAGACACAAAAATAATAAGAAAAGTTCTTATGCAGTATACTCGGAAATGGTTAGTTTATTAGTTACATGCGGTTTTACATTTCGTAAAATGCTGACGTAACACTGCTTCATCCCCTTTATAAGCCAGTGACTGTGCTTAAAGTCCCAGGCGTCTCTGGGCCTAAGTGGGCCCCGGTGACTCGCAACGTGTATTGGGATGAGTGAGATGTTTCTTCAAATGAAAAATCACATATTTTGTAATTAAAAATTGAAATTATGATGAATGCAACACAACTGATACTTTTCCATGATGCAGGGACCCAAATCGTGGTCACTGACCTTACAGGGGATGAGCCTTTGTTATGTCGACATTTTATGAAATATAAAACCACATGTAACTAATAAACTAACCATTTCCAAGTATATTGCATAGGAACTTTTCTTATTATTTTCGTGTTCAGTACCTGTATCTCGGAGATTTCCCCTAAATTGCGAAACACCCTGTATATGAAGTAGTATATATTCTAAATTTTGTTGTGTATCATTTATTTTGTAAAATCCTATACATACATGATACTAAAACAATAATCAAGGCTTAAGACAGCTGCTTGTTGTCCTCGCTAATCATAAAATAAAAAACTAATAATATCATTTCCAATGTTTTTAAAATATTTATTATCGCTCCTTCAGGATTAAAGCTATACGTGTACGACTTGATTTTTAGTTTGTAAATAGAATATAGTTATTAGAGAATTTTGAAAATAAAGAAATATATTTATATATACAATAATTTGCCTTTTGAAATGTTTGCACATTCGAAAATTATTTTCTTCAGAAAAGATTAAGAATATACAAGTAAGAATGGATTTTATTCTAATGATAATATGTTTGCTCATAAATTTAATTTTAATTTAACAAAAAATTTCAAATGCGTTGCATAATTTATTCCCTTGGGGGATCAAGTAGGTTCAACAGTTTATAAAACGAAGCAAATAGGAAATAATAAATATAATAATAATAATAATAATAATAATAATAATAATAATTTATTGCTCCATCCATACATAAATAAATGTTTTTGGATATAATAGTACTATTACATACATTTTCGTCTTTCTTTGGTTATTTTAGTTATTACTATCGAAATTGGGAAATAATAATAATAAACAATAGTTAAAAATTAGTACATCGAAGTTCTGCTGAGGTATTTGAACTTTGTGAGCTAGATACGTCTTGCTGACACAAAAGTAATATATAGCTAGTAGTGAACTATACAATAATTCAAATTACATAAATGTACATGTGTACAGGGTGTTCCAAACTCGACGCGGGAGCCGGAAATAGGAGATTCCTGGGGTGATTCTAAACAACTTTTTCCTTTGCAAAAATGTTGTCCGAAGCTTTGTTAACGAGTTATTAACGAAAAACATCGGCCAATCAGAGAGCGAGTACAGCGGATTAATGATGGCGCGGACGATGGCGGGCCAATAATACTCAAAGCTGGGGCGCGCGCTGAAATTCATCCACTGTATTCGTGCTTCTATTGGTCGGTATTTTTTGTTGATAACTCATTAACAAAGCTTTGAAGGACATTTTTGCAAAGGAAGAAGTTGTTTAGAATCTCCCATTTCCGGCTCCCGCGTCGAGTTTGGGACACCCTGTACATAGAATTTGAAAAGCACACTTATAAGAAAATCATGCATTAAGAGATTAGAAATAAAAGAATTTATTAGAAATTAAAAACATGCTTAAAAATTTTGTAGGAAATTTTGAATGTATAAATCTGATCCTACAAAACTATTATGAAGATTATTAAATCTTTCAATGTTTTTAAGATCTTGAATTTTTGCTTTTAAATTAGGTTCAAAACAATCCGGGTTTCTATAATTGTTCAATATTGAGGAATTTGTAAGATAAAAGATTAAGTTTCCATCGTTACAGTAAATAATTGTACTGCTGGAAGTTGAAAAAATATATTTAGGCCACCAAGGAAGCAAGGAAAATCTTTCAAAAGTAAAATTGTGTTTCTAATTTTTTTATTTTTCCGTTCTGAGTGAATACATAAGATGTTAAATTCAACTGGAGCACCTAAATTTTTTCTAATACTACTGAAAGTAAGAAAAGGTGATTAAATGGGATGTAAATGATTTTAAAGTAATATATCTGATGGCGTTAAAAAATTCTGTGCAGGTCATTTTAACGATTTTTCCATTTTTTATCATGCTTTTTTTGTAGTCTGTGGTAGTTGACGTCCAGACGAGTTCAACGATCTGCACATTATGTACTTAAAGTAATCTTAAAGAATTAGAATTTAATCTTAAAGAATTAGTTTCATTTTGAAGAGTACAAAAGTATTAAAACAAGAAGAGTAATATCATCTTATTTTATTGGATGCTAAAGATATTAACCATCAAAACATGTTCGCCCATGATAAATGAGTAACTGCATATAATTTCTTATGACATTTCTGCAGCACACCAAAAATGCATAGCTATTTAACATCAGTTGTCTTTAAACTCATGTAGCATAAACATTTTGTTAACTACAAGGTTTCTAGTTCATTACAATTCAAACATTGCATTAACAGTATGATTTAGTGACTTTGCAAGTCATGTCCTTTATAAATTGCTTGAAAATTTAGTATACAGAAATGTCTTGGTGCAGGCAGTCAGCATTTTGAGCGTCTAATATAATAAGGAATTCATTATTTTTCATGTTTTATTTCTTTTGCATTCTTAAAAACGAAACTGATTATTTCGCTTTTAAGGTTAGGATTAGGGATGGGCGATTGTACTCGATTCCTTTAGAATCGATCGATTTTTTTTTCTGAAGACTCGATTCTTTTATCGATTATTTTCAAGATCGATTCTTAATAATGCGATTATTTTCTAATTAAGAATCAGGAAAAAATTTACGTAATTTCTACCAACAAATTTTCACAGATTGGCGTCAGAAACCGAACAGACCATGTCAGCAGAACTTATCGTCAGGTCTGTCAGCAGTATCAGCCCGAATTCTGCTGTAAATCTGTCAACAGTCCTGTACATTACAGATTCTGCTGCCAATCTAACAAGAAATGCTGTACTGGTAGATTCTGTAAAGATTTGCTGGATCAGATAAGATCAGTCTAAACATATTTGAAGCGTACACTTTGTACTTTTATGAATCTTCTAATTATAATTTTTTTATTTTTCAACCTTTACGAATGGAAAATGAAACTATAGGATGTATTCAATTAATTAGACTATTAGACTATCATTGCAACAACACAGAATGTGTGTTATATACATATGGCGCATTCCACGCCAAATCAGACAGTTTTGGAACTTTGATTTTTTGATTTGTCTAAAATTTTTTTATATCATTCTACCCACTAAATGAAATTTTTATGCATTTTTTTTAAATTTTTTTATCGAATCGTTTTCGAGATATCGATTCTCTCGGTTTTTTCTTCTAATAGATGTAACTTGGCCAAAAATAGACGAATTCGAGTGCTTTTTTTTTTCATTCTGATGGATTTTTCGCGCACTTTCTGAAGAAAAATATAAAAAAAATTTTATTCGTTTTTTTCGGTATGATTTTTCAATTTTTAGGTTAAATTATTTTTTTCAAAAATGTTTATCCGTTTTGATTTTTTTGAAAAATTTATATGTTAAAGATCTGCTTTTTCAACAATTTCTGTGAAAGTTTCATAATGGGATTCCGATTATGTATATTTTTTTCATAATTTTGAAAATTCACAAAACAAATTTTTTCATGATTTATTGAAAATTTGCGTATATTTTTATAATATTACATGTAATAAAATTTTTGTAAAAGATATTTGTCATTACAAATTAAGTACATGGATATTTCTTACCAGCAATCGTGAAATACATCTATATTACTATATGTATCATTTATTTTCGTTTTGTCTTGTCTTACAGTGAAAATCTGATTGAAAGTTCTTCAAATAAACTGTGATTAAAAGTAAAAGTGACACATAAACTGCAATTTCGATAATTACACCGACCGCTCAAAATTTGTCAACTGCGCTATTTATAAATAGTCAGTGGGTTGCAAATTAAATTGATTTTGCAAGGTTTGAGATACTAGTCTCAAATCTTTCAACTGTCGGTGATTCCTTAAATGAAAAGGATTGCAACACCGGTTAAACTGACTTTTTCTTTCCATTATTAAGTTATTTAATGAACACAGTAAATTTTGTTCACAATCACGATTTACACAATAAAATCAATACAAATATTATGTCACATGTATAATTTTACAGCAATATTGCACATGCAAGCATACACACATGTGACACGACTGGCGCCGAAAACGTAAGTGCTCGTGAAAAATGGCCATGAACTTGACCACCACGAGGTATCGATTATTCTCGATCAATATCACTGCGCGTGCACATGGATCATGTGCAGTGTGCAGTTGACAAATTTTGAGCGGTCGGTGTAATTATCGAAATTGCAGTTTATGTGTCACTTTTACTGTTCATCACAGTTTAATTGAAGAACTTTCAATCAGATTGTCACTGTAAGACAAGATAAAACGAAAATAAATGATACATATAGTAATATAGATGTATCTCACGATTGCTGGTAAGAAATATCCATGTACTTAATTTGTAATGACGAAAGAAATTACTTAATAACATTAAGTATCTTTTACAAAAATTTTATTACATGTAATATAAAAATATACGCAAATTTTCAATAAATCATGAAAAAAATTTTTTGGGAAATTTTCAAAATTATGAAAAAAATATACATAATCGGAATCCCATTATGAAACTTTCACAGAAATTGTTGAAAAAGCAGATCTTTAACATATAAATTTTTCAAAAAAATCAAAACGGATAAACATTTTTGAAAGAAATAATTTAACCTAAAAATTGAAAAATCATACCGAAAAAAACGAGTAAAATTTTTTTTATATTTTTTTTCAGAAAGTGCGCGAAAAATCCATCAGAATGAAAAAAAAAGCACTCGAATTCGTCTATTTTTGGCCAAATTACATCTATTAGAAGAAAAAACCCGAGAGAATCGATATCTCGAAAACGGTTCGATAAAAAAATTAAAAAAAAATGCATAAAAATTTCATTTAGTGGGTAGAATGATATAAAAAAAATTATAGACAAATCAAAAAATCAAAGTTCCAAAACTGTCTGATTTGGCGTGGAATGCCCCATATGTATTAGATTTCTTAATATAATAATTTAATACAAATTCTTTATCACACATTTAATTGATTCTATTCTTAACCTTTATATCGATCATATTCTTGTTTATTCTTTTTATCGATTCTTCGATTCTTTATGAAAATAATCGATTCTTAATTTAATTTTGTACGGAATTGCCCATCCCTAGTTAGGATGTATAAGTGAAACTTATCTTGATATCCATTACCACAGCATGTTATAAAAATGGACATGATAATATACAAAAAGATCGATGACCTTGAAAAAACTGTTTAAATTATTTGCACATCACTTTTTTGTTGCCATCAGATGCATCGGATGCAATATAAATAGTTATACTTCACATACTTAGGACAATGCGTCCTAAATTAACAGAATCCAATCTACTTCAAATTTTAAACAGGATTTTTTGGAACAAGATTTTCTTAGGTGGCGAAAGTGATATTTTTATAACTGATTCAGATTTTGTGTTAAAGTTTTAACAGCCTGAAGTACATACAATTTGCTGGGCCTACTACAAAAATCAGCAGACAAATTGTAATACTGTTGTCCATATAACAAAAATTGAGTAGAATTTTCCCTGATACTTCAGCATTCTATCTTTTAATGTAGAGAGCTGCGGAGTCGATAGTTAAAATTCACGACTCCGACTCTGACTCCAACTCCTTTTTTTCTTTTCTTTTCTTTTCTTTCTTTCTTTTTTTCCCCCCCTTTTTTCCTTTTTTTACTTCCGAATCCAACTCTGACTTGGACTCCGACTCTCGAAATTGAATAAATACGTACCCAAGATAATAAAAAGTTGTAATAAATCTGAATAAATGGTTAAAAGATTGTATTATAGTGTTAAGAATATGGAACAGATAACTCACATGTAATACAACACCCGATAGTTACTTTCTTAATTTTAGGAAACAGTTAGAAAATGCATATCAGTTTGAGGAAATACTCTTTTCATTCTTTGTAAGTGTAGCTGTAAATTTTGAATACCAATAAAAAAGTTTTTATTTTTGAAAATTAATATAATCTCTAACATTTCGTAGAGATACTGGTTACTTTTCGAGCTGTCTTTCATCTTTTTGGCACTGAATGAATCAATTCTCAAATATTCGCAATTTACTCATATATACATAGACTTATTAACGATTTATTATAAACAAAAGAGTCAGAGTTGGAGTCGGAGTCGATATATTTTTTTCTGACTGACTCCGACTCCATGAGTCAATATAGTTTTTTCTTACTCCATCTCTGACTCCAGTGATCAGAAATTACTTCCAAACTCCGACTCCGATTTCGATTCCGATTCCGATTCCGCAGCTCTGTTTTAATAACTGTCATTTCCCAAGTTTTCGTTAAACCATGTTTATTTTAGTACAAGACCCAATATTTCTATTATACAAGAAATTAATGCATTTTTTATTTCTGTTAATACTCTGAAATAGAGTATTATGTCTGCCATCAATCGAAGATTTCTCAGCAATCCTTTTATAAACGAATTGTATCAATATTTTTAAAAGAAAAAAATATTAAAATATAGTAAACATATTATATAAACTTTTAATGAAATTTAAAATTGTTTGTTTTTGTATTTTTTCTACAAAGAATTTAAAAAGAACATCTTTTTTTTCTGCTAACCAATGAGAATAGGCATTATTATTGCAAAACAAAAACAAATCAGATATAGGAATGTCATAGAACATTTTGTCTTCCATTTGATGTCTTCCATAACTCCTAAAAACACTTATGTTTATAGTTTACATTCTGCATTTTCGTATTCTTCGTATTTTCGTATTCTTTGTATTTTCGTATTTTTATTACTATAGTTACTGTCGACCTAAGTCGACTAGATTCACAAGTCTATCATTTAAGGAAGTTGACGCGATAAACTTAAACAGTAATAATAATTCATGTAACTTAAGCTGATCTAATTCCATTTATTCAGCAACTCACATTCTCTGCATAGTATGTGACTCTTTAAATAAGGCACATTTTTTTAGTAACTATTTCTAATGCGTTGTTAGGAAGAATATTTATAAATTATTATAGTCTACAATTATAAATTGGAAAATAAGTTACTATTAGTTTAATTAACTATTTCAATTATTAGAGCAAAGTACTCAGATAAATATTGTAACAGATATAACTAAGTTAAGGAACTAAAATATTATGAAACCGATTTGTTTATTATTTGTGTATGGTCTAAATTTATTAAACTATTTATTTCTTTTTTTAGCAGTGAAGATTTGGCTACAGCAATCCTTCGAAAGAAGGATAAGCCTAATAGACTATTGGTAGATGAAGCAATTGCAGATGATAATTCTGTTGTGGCTCTTTCTCAAGCCAAGATGGATGAACTCCAGCTTTTCCGAGGAGACACAGTATTATTAAAAGGCAAACGACGCAAAGAGACAGTGTGCATTGTACTTTCAGATGACACTTGTCCAGATGAAAAAATTCGCATGAACCGCGTTATAAGAAATAATTTACGTGTACGTTTGAGCGACGTTGTTTCTGTGCAAGTATGTCCAGAAGTTAAGTATGGGAAACGTATTCATGTACTGCCAATGGATGATACAATAACTGGTCTCGCAGGGTAAGTTAACATCGTTTGATAAAACGAAATTAATGTTAATGTGTTGTTATACAATATTTTCCAATGTTAATATTGTATTAGCATATTAACTGTCATAGTTATGAATAAAATATTAACAACTCTTTTTATCTATAGCCTGTGTAACTTTAACAGTAAACATATTATATCTACAAACTTTAGTGTTTATAAAGTATATTTGAGATTAGATAGATTCAAGTTTCTGTCTTCTATTTAACATTCCACACAAAGTGCCATAAAATTTGGAATCAGCTGAGCGAGATGAGTGACCTCTTACTTCGCAATTCTGGTATTCTCAATTTTTGCCTTATTTTAGCATATAGAATCATCCCCTTCATAGTACAGTATAGTAGGGTATAATACATATAGTATAATACATATAGCCCAGGAGTATTAGACTTAAAAGTGGGCAATCTCTAAAAAAAAAACTAAAAATAGGTGGATCTTTTCTGATGAACTTCTGAAAAATCACCGTCGATCGGCTGCCGGCTCCCCCCCCCCCTTTTTTGGGTCAAATGTTAAAAAAAGTAGTTTTTCGCAAATAACTCAAAACTGGTTAGTCTAATTGAAAAATGTTTTAGATAAAAGTTTAAGAGCGTGGAATTCCGCGTAAAAAAGGTTCTATAATATTTTTTCGTAAATTCAATCCTTTTTGCGATAACGTTCAATAAACGTGCTCCTATTATAATGTACACACCACTGTGAAAATATCACGGACGTATTATTGCAAAAACGGTTGGGTTTCTCAAAAAATATTATAGAACCTTTTTTACGCAGAATTTCACGCTCTCAAACTTTTATCTGAAACATTTTTCAATTAGACTAACCATTTTTGAGTTATTTGCGAAAAACTACTTTTTTTAACATTTGACCCAAAAAAGGGAGGGGTTTTTAGAAGTTCTTCATACCCATCACAAAAATAAGCGATTCGTGAAAAGATCCATTTTTAGTTTTTTTGCAAAAATTTCTAAAAACACTGGACTAATACGTGTGATTCTTTAGTTTAGCTTCATTGCCAGATTTACATTAATCCTAATTTTATGAAACTAATTTCCATAATAGCAAATTCACTTCAGATTGATATCACAATGACAGCAAATTCAAACAGAATCTGGTGACAAATTTGGCGAAATTTTTCTTCACATTTATTGCATATTCTGTACACAGAGTTTGCTGACAAAATTTGGCAGCAATTTGAACAATCCAAATACAGATTGATGACATGTATTTGGCAGGTCCTTTTATGCATCTTTATTAATTGATGTATATCGGAATTTAAAGTTCTTAAAACTTTTTTATTTAAAAAATATGAATTTTTTTATTAATATACAGGGTGTTAGAGATAGTATTACAAAGATTTGAAGGGGTGACATATCACGCAAAGACAAACAAAAAACTTCTGTATGACTTGGGTCCAAAACTCTGTAATTCCAACCCCTGTAATTCAAGATAGGAACGTTTTTTGGAAACAATTTCTCTTCGCAAAGGTAAAGATTACGATCTTGTTAATCGATTGAGTACAGTAACTGTGATATTGTTACCTTGTATCGCGAAAAATAAGTATTTTCTTAAATTACCGTTTAAAACGGTGGTTAAATGTTTATCTTAACGAAAAAATTGCATACGAAAAATGTTCCTATCTTGAATTATAAGGGTTGAGAAGCTTAGACGTTTATAAAGTTTTTTTTAAATGGTTGAGCTTTTTGGACCCAAGTCATATAGACTTTTTTTGTTTGTTTTTACGTGATCTATCCCTCCAAATCTTTGCAATACTATCCCCAACACCCTGTATACATTTATAAATATTTAAAATATTAGGGTAAACGGCTCATATTACAGCCTGCATACGAGGTGTGTCCGAAAAGTACCCGATTCATGGGTATACTCATCTATCTAGGTTTGTTGTCAACAATTAGTATTTCTCTCCGAAGGAATTTTTACGAGTATGTACTCCGCACAGCACGACTCTATATCAGCGATAAATTATTCTAAACGAGACGAAAACAGTGAATATTTCAGAGTGAGTGATCGCATCGAGTAAAAAATTTGTATTAAATTTGACCAAAAACTTGGTAATTTTTACTCTGAAGGCACTAAGTCATACTTAACTGGAATGCGATTCTCGTTCTGAAAGGATCGCAACAACTAGAACACGCGAAAATGTAAAACGTGTGCGGATTGCTATTATCGAAAACCGTCGTTCGAATGTGAAGAAAATTGGCGAAGACTTTGAAATTCTGAAGAGTATCATATCGGAAATGTAAATCCAAAATTTGAGTTAGTCTCCTTGCTGTCCTGATGTTTTCTTGTTACTATTACCTAAATTAAAAAATCCTCTGAATAAACATAGAGTACATAAAACGGAATGCAACGAGGCAGTTATTACCTATTTTGAAAGCTGATTTTTAGGAATACTGAAAAAAGTGGGGTCATTGAAAGAAGGTCGCGACTTTTAAAGGGGAGTATTTCGAAGGAAACATCGTTATTGAGCAAGATTAACTTCTCCTTTTACAATATGAGATCGGATAGCTTATGGACACACTACGTATATTATATGGAGTTGATGTGAAGATCAACATCTGGTGCATCTAAGGATTGTAAAGAGAAAAGCTATAATCATTATATTTTTACTATACTTATCTGATTTAAAATTTTTAATATAAATTACTATAATAATAGGTAGTAGATTATTTAATCATGGTTCAAGTCTAGATAATAAAAATTGTGAAAAATTTTATATTGTGGTCGCTTACTATGCCACACTATTCAGTATTATTGAATTTTGTTGCATACATAAAAATCAATTTTTATAATTGACAACGAGAACTGGTCACTAGGGTACTTCGATTTGACCATCTTATATATCATGGCATCCAAGCCTTATACTAATCGAAAAGAAAGCACGCAGAAGGGATGCGCGTATGATTGGTTAACAGTGCCTGATTGTACGCGCCTCATTCTGTGTGTACACAGTACGAGAGTCTTTCCTTGTAATTATGATAATTTCGAGAACATGTTAAATATTGAAGTTTCAATTTCTTTGATGGAGATATAGGGTAATGGTCCCAATCAATGAGCCTGTACCTATTAGTATGCCTCTACACTTAAATAAATTGTAAAAAAGAATATCTCTAAGAAATAAAAGAAAAACATTTTTTTTAAATAAAGTCAAAGTATTAAACTTAATGAAAAAAATGTTTTTCTGTCATTTCTAAAGGAATTCCTTTTTTATAACTTATTTAAATGTAAGGGCACACTAATAGGTTCAGGCTCACTAATAGGGACCAGTACCCTATGTACATTATTTTTGGCAAAGAAGTATCGAGATCGAATGACGTTACGACAGAAACAGGCAATGCGAACGAATTTCCTGTGTCACCTAGAGTGCAAAATTTTTAGGGCATCACAATAGATTAACTCCTTGACGTTCGTACATGCTACGGACACATCTATATTATGAAAAAGTCGAGCGTTAAGGGGCTAATATAATTTATTGAATAACTTGAATATATTATTTTTCATACTATAGTTTTTTTTTTTTTTTTTTTTTTTTTTTTTACAAAATGGATTTTAACACGATCTATTTATAAAACCATTTATTTCTTTTGCAGAAATTTATTTGAAGTATATTTGAAACCATATTTTTTGGAAGCATACCGTCCCATTCATAAAGATGACAACTTTATTGTACGTGGTGGTATGCGTGCCGTTGAATTTAAAGTAGTGGAAACGGATCCTGGACCATTTTGTATTGTAGCTCCGGATACCGTTATTCATTGCGAAGGTGACCCTATAAAGAGAGAGGTTGGTTAAAAAAGTTTTAACGAAACAATTAACAAATTTTAGTTTGTCGTAATACAAATGCTTAAAATGCAAATTATAGGAGGAGGAAGAAGCTTTAAATGCAGTAGGGTATGATGATATCGGTGGTGTTCGTAAGCAATTAGCTCAGATTAAAGAAATGGTAGAATTACCTTTACGGCATCCATCTCTATTTAAAGCAATTGGAGTTAAGCCACCGCGCGGTATTCTCCTGTATGGCCCACCTGGTACAGGAAAAACTTTGATTGCTCGTGCTGTTGCAAACGAAACAGGAGCATTCTTCTTTCTCATCAACGGTATGTTACTTACAGAATTAAAATTTAATGTGATGTATTTGTTAATGTATCGTATTAAAAGGTCCTGAGATAATGAGTAAACTTGCGGGAGAATCGGAAAGTAATTTAAGAAAAGCGTTCGAAGAAGCTGAAAAGAATTCACCAGCCATAATTTTCATCGATGAACTTGATGCTATCGCTCCGAAAAGAGAAAAGGTTTGATTGTGCACCCCCCCTTTTTTTTTTACCTTGCGTATTATATTTACTGCTAAGGAAACCGAGATTTTTTATTTTATTATTTAGACTCATGGAGAAGTAGAAAGACGTATAGTCTCCCAGTTGCTTACTTTGATGGATGGCATGAAACAAAGTTCTCATGTTATTGTGATGGCTGCTACAAACCGACCTAATAGTATCGACGGTGCATTACGTCGTTTCGGTCGTTTCGACAAAGAAATAGATATTGGGATACCTGATGCTACTGGTCGTTTAGAAATTTTAAGAATTCATACGAAAAATATGAAACTTGCTGACGATGTTGATTTAGAAGAGGTTTGTACAAAATATTATTCCTTCGATAATAAAATTATCAATTATTATTTAAACTATTGTTATTCTTCAGATTGCAGCAGAAACACATGGCCACGTAGGAGCTGATTTAGCTTCGTTGTGCTCCGAAGCGGCGTTACAACAAATTCGTGAAAAAATGGATCTCATTGATTTAGAAGACGATCATATAGACGCTGAAGTGTTATCTTCTCTTGCTGTTACAATGGATAACTTCAAGGTAGATATTTATTGCTATTACTTAACATAATATCGACGTGCGTTACGAAGAGTAGCACGTTTCGCCTCTCTTACGAAAAGCAGCGCGTTTGTCTTCGTTATCACGAAAAGTAACACATTCGTTCTTCACCGCGAAAAATAGTATAGGGTATAGGGTATACAGTTATTGACCCCCTCATACAATAATTGACCCTTTCAAGAAAAGTAAAAAATATAGTATAATTCTTTTCGAGCATTCCATGCGAGAACGGACACTTTTCGGAGTAACATGTTGGATTTTGTTCAAAGTTGACCATATTTTTAAAAAGTTGACCATGAAGGGGACGAATCAGGCTATACCCTCATTTTTCTTCAAATTTTTAAATATTCCCCTGCGGTTACAAATGGCAATTGTTTAAAACAATTGCAAAATAAATGGTTAAAAAAATTATTGTCTCAACTGAAATAATTTTTAATAGATACTCCAAAGTTTCCTCTACTATAAGCACCACAAAGCTCATTTTAATCGGTTTATTAGTTCAACTGTTATAATTTTTCGAAGAAAGATCACAGATGCAATTTTTTGAAGAAAAATCAAACTTTAAAGAGCTGTAAAATTGAAATTTTTTGACATTTTGAAAAATCCTTCGAGATACGTCTATATGCCAACAAAATCCAACATGTTACTCCGAAAAGTGTCCGTTTTCCGCATGGAATGACTCTTTCTTACATAATAAAAAAAATATATTTCAATGATTCAAATACTCTTGTTTCGAATACAATTAACATTTTACTATATAAGAAAACGATTATACTATATTTTTTACTTTGTTTGAAAGGGTCAATCATTGTATAGGGTGGTCAGCAACTGTATACTTTACCCTATTTGGATGATTAGCTACGAAAAGTAACACATTTCGTTCTTCACTGCGAAAAGTAGCACATTTGGGTGGTTAGCTACGAAAAGTAATACGTTTCGTTCTTCCCCGTAAAAAGTAGTATATTTGGGTGATTAGCTATGAAAAGTAAAGCAATGAAATGTATTAGTTTTCGCAGCTGAAGCCCAAACTTGCTATTTCCCGTGGCGAAGCAGTGAAACGTGTTAGTTTTCGCGATTGAAGCCCAAATGTGCTAATATTCGTGCTGCTTTTCGTAAGAGAATCGAAATGTGCTACTTTTCGTAACGCACGTCGATATATGTTACTCGTGAGTAATGTTATACTTGTGATTTAGTATGCTATGAGTAAAAGTAGTCCAAGTGCTCTCCGTGAAACTATTGTGGAAGTTCCTACTGTAACGTGGGACGATATTGGTGGTTTACTAAATGTTAAAATGGAATTACAAGAATTAGTACAGGTAAATATGAAATTATTATTTTTTTGTAACAAGATTATAAAATTACAATCTTCTTTTCGTTTCGTAGTATCCAGTAGAACATCCTGATAAATTCTTGAAGTTTGGTATGCAACCATCGCGAGGTGTATTATTTTATGGACCTCCTGGTTGTGGTAAAACATTATTGGCTAAAGCTATAGCCAACGAATGCCAAGCAAACTTCATTTCAGTAAAAGGTCCAGAACTGTTAACAATGTGGTTTGGTGAATCTGAAGCTAACGTTAGAGATGTCTTTGACAAGGTACGTAATTTAAATATATTAAAGCAAGAAATAAATGTTTAAGGGATCAGTACGACTTTATCGTACATATTTTCAAGAATTTTTTTTTCGTACTAAAATTTATTTTTACATTTCCATCTTTTCACACATAAAAATAGAGGTTTTGAAGTAATAGAACAAATTTTTCATTTCATTTTGTTATTGATTTATCTTTGTGATCTGACCGCTTGAAGTGAGCGCTGCTTGTTTCTAGCCGACATGATATCTGGACTTTGGAGCATTTAAAAACAAAAAATCGAATAGTTTCTTAAAAAGTTTCTTAAAAAGTTGTCGCTATGGTTGGATGTAAAATTTTTCACTCCCGATGAAAAATAACAAAATGGTGAACTTTTGAATTTTTCGACCCTTTTTTTACAACTTAAATTGTTTAAGAATATGGTTAAATATAAATACATATTTATAATTATACTTCGGACTGAAACTATGCGTGTTCAGAATAATCCCTGAAAATTTGAGCCCAATCGGTGCAATATTTTTTTGTAAATCGTGTCTGCGAGGTCGAAAAACGTTGTTTCTAGAAAAACGCATTTAAAGTTTTTATAGTAAAATCGTAAAAATAGCGTCTCACCCTCAATCAGCGATGCCTGCTCCATACATTATTCCTTCAGCTTCTTCGTGAGCATCATTTTCTTGCAATTTTTCCAATGCTTTTAGAAAATTGAATTTTTGAAAAAATAAACCCGTACTGATCCCTTAATATATGTTTTAATGTTTTTTTTTTTTTTTTTTACTATTTTTAGGCAAGATCAGCTGCCCCTTGTGTACTGTTCTTTGATGAACTTGACTCAATTGCAAAGTCTCGAGGAGCCACGGTAGGAGATGCCGGTGGAGCCGCTGATCGTGTGATCAATCAAATTTTAACCGAAATGGATGGAATGGGTGCAAAGAAAAACGTTTTCATTATCGGGGCTACTAATCGTCCTGACATTATTGATCCTGCTATACTTCGACCTGGTAGATTAGATCAGTTGATTTATATACCGTTACCGGATGAAAAATCTCGAGAAGCAATTTTTAAGGCCAATCTTCGAAAATCACCAGTAGCTAAGGTAACAAAAAACATAACGTGTTTTTGCATTTCATACTTAATGCGGATCCGTTCCACTTGACGGACAATAATTTCGGCGACAATGTTTACATCGACACTATTTCACTGGTACATGTTTTCACTGATGTTGTGTTTTCATTGACATACTGATGTCACCGATATTAATATTCATCGACATTCTAACGCCATCGACATCAATTTTCATCGACATTCTGATTTTACTGACATTATTTTTCAACGACATTCTGTTCAATTTTTGTTAAAACTGTACGTACTGCATGACGCGATACACAGTATGAAGTTTGTGCTTTCAATGTAATTAATTTGTTAGAGCTCATTGCAGAAATGAAAAATTTTTACTTCCGTAGTAAGGTAAATGTCCCAGTGATTGGACTTCGAAGACAATGTTCCTGTTATTAAAATTTTCTATAGTTTAAAACAATGTAAATTAATCTGAAAGTTTGTTCAATCGCTATATTGAATTTTCTTCTTTCAAACACTTGGTTATAGAATATCGTTTATATAAAAGAAAAATATAAAAATTTATGTTTATAAAAGCGTTCATTTGTCCCAGTTATTGGACAGAATTTACGGTATATCCCAGTGATTCAATTTAGCTGTCCCAGTGCTTAGACAGAAGGTTAAATTTCAGAAAAATCATTGATATAAAAATAATTAACAATTTTTATGTTATACAACTTTAAAAAGTTTGAAAATATACAGGGTGGGGCAATAACTATTAGCACTTCAGATATCTCGAAAGCTATAAGTTTCACAGAAATATTTGCTGACATAAAATTGTACAGTACGAAGGGGGTCATCCGGTGGCGATAATAGTTTTTTTGCAGGTGGAGGTACTTCGGACATTTGAAGGTCACCTCCATTTTTTTAAATGGATCGGTATGTTTTTGCTTCTGTATCATGATAGAGGATCTTAAAATGAGTTCAACGACTTATTACATAAGGTCATTGAAGGTCATAGAAAGTAGAAAAAGGCGATAATACTTACGGTTTTGGTAGTAAATGAATCGCCTTCCCCTACTTTCTATGAACTTCAATGACCTTATGTAATAGGTCGTTGAACTCATTTTAAGATCCTCTATCATGATACGGAAGCAAAAACATACTGATCCATTTAAAAAAATGGAGGTGACCTTCAAATGTCCGAAGTACCTCCACCTACAAAAAAACTATTATCACCATCGGATGGCCTCCTTCGTACTGTGCAATTTCATTTCAGCAAATATTTCTGGGAAACTTATAGTTTCCGAGATATCTGAGGTGCTAATAGTTATTGCCCCACCCTGTATATAAAAATAATACAATTTTTAAATAAAATCTTAATAAATAACCGAATAACCTAAAATATTTAAGCGCGCTTACGTATGTACGCACACATTCGCAATTGTAACAGTAAAAAGAATAGGTCATTAAAATATTTATTTATGATAAAATATTTATATTTATATTAAATAAAATATTTATTTATGATAAATGAAAATTACAGTGTATTAGAACTTTCTTCAATTATTTTATTAGTTTTATCCTTCGATGTTGATATATTTTAAAATTTTCACTTTACTCAATAGCACTCTCCACATCTTTTGGCGTATGACATTCTGTTTCTGTTTTCCTTTGGCATGATTTATTAAAAATCAAATTTTTTTATTATGAATATAGATTAAATTATCTACAAATATAGATTTCTTTAAAAAAAATCTTCTAATTGACAAATAAAGTATCTAAAAACAATTAAGCACTGGGCCAAACCGATACATGTTTGCTCTAGTTACTGGACAGATTGTCCAATAACTATACTAGCGGCGATTTCATGTACTGGTGTATAGACACGTTAGTTTTAAAATGAAACAAAACAAAAATGACTTAAAAATATATGGTTATCAATTAAACAGACTTTAATAAGTTTAAATAAACTTTACTTGATGTTGAAGCATAACCAAAGTATTAATTGTGAACTTAACAAAGACGCTCTCAGTCTTAGTCGAACGGTTAGTAGGCTCTTCATAATGCATTAAACTCATGATTGCTAGATAATAATATTTCTTTTTCAAATATATATCATGTGTTTCTGATCTGTTGCAATGATTTTTAGTATAAAAAATAACCCAGGATAATAATTTTATTTCCTCAACTTCGTCAATATTGTTTTTACTTTAATATTAATAAAAATTCATGACAGTGTCTAATTACTAGGACATGTCCAACCACTGGGAAATTTACCTTACTGTACTTACAATTTCCATCGATTGTTTAAACTGATTTAGTTTGATAGTCTTTGGATGTTTCTTTAAATAGAAATTTGAAATTGTTCATGAACTAATATTGATAAAAATACCCTATCTTTCTTGGGTTATCTCGTTGGATAATCCAATTTTCTCTTCGTCAAAATAAAATTCTATACTGGAGAAATGAGAAATATTGCTTATTTTGTCATGCAGTAAGTACAGTTTTAGTAAAAGTTGAACAGAATGTCGTAGATAAATGATGTCGGTAAAAACAGAATGTCGATGAAAATAGAATGTCGGTGAAAATATACATCCGTGAAATAGTGTCGACGAAATCATTGTCCGTCAAGTGGAACGGACCCCTTAATGCACGTGCTTGCTCCTAAATCTTTTTTTTTCATATCTTCAATACGTTAGGAAATAAAGAACTGTATACTATTTATTAAGTTAGTGTGGCGTATTTGTAGAGTTCTCTTGAGTGTATCACCTTTTTATGTCATCGCCAAGTTCTTAGTCAACGTTATTTTTAGGTTCGTGATAAGTCATTCGTCGTGATAGTATAAAGGGTTAAAGTGCATAAAATATGTAGTATAATTCGTAGATTTAAATGAGTTATATTATAGTCTAAACAAACGTCTGTCTGTTCGTTTCCTGGATTTCTATTAATCCATTATTTATATTACAGGATGTAGATCTAGGCTACATAGCTAAGGTGACACATGGATTTTCTGGTGCTGATATAACAGAAATATGTCAACGTGCATGCAAACTGGCTATAAGACAGTGCATTGAAACTGAAATTCGAAGAGAAAAAGAACGTACCAGCAATCCATCTGCATCTATGGATGTGAGTATTTTACTTTTTATGGTATATTTTACTTTTATTTTTTATATTAGACGAAACAAAATAAGAAATAAAATTTTGATATGAATTAAATTATTTAATACAATGTTTTTTATTTTTGCATATTTATCGTTCATAAATATCCGCAGTCTATTCGTAAAAGATTATTTTATGTGCAAACTGGAGTTAAATATGATGAAAAAATACAAAGTGGTAAAATACACAGTGGTAACTCTGTCACTGAAGATAAGTAAATCGTTGCTGGACCATTAAAAAGTCGACGACCAACGGTTTGAGCTTCTTCAGTGACAAGGTTATCACTGTGATGTTTAAACTAAAGCTGACTAATAATTTATTCGAATACTTAAGTATATTCGAAACTTCTAAAAGTGTTCGAATAATTGAATTTTCTTCACGTGTTATAGTGCCGTAAATTTTTCGCTGTTTAGATTCGTAGTCGATACAATCTTACGAAATTGGAACACTACGAATATTCGAATAGTCCCAATTATTCGAATAAATTTTGAACATCCGAATCGTTCGAATATCCAATTCGAATTTTATATTAGGATATTCTAAGTATTCGAATATTCGTAACAGCCCTAGTTTAGACAGTGGCACTTTGTGTTCCCTAGCGAGAGAATCACCCTTATAAGTTGACGAAAATCAGAATTCAATTTAAGATTCAGGATTCATATTATTGGGATGGAAATAGTCATTCAACATACAAAAAATACTCTATTTTTCATTGTTTTGGTCTTTGTAGATTATTTACTGTTAATTTTGTTTTTTCCCTAGTTATTCGAATCATAAATGAACAGTTCGATGTTATACCTGCACAATTTTTATCCCCATGATACTAGCAAACATTTTACTTTACTTTTTATCATCTTTTAATTAATTTATATTTCAGTTGTGCATTTTATTCACTAATTTTGTAATTTTAGATGGATGAAGATGATCCTGTACCAGAAATAACCAGGGCTCATTTCGAAGAGGCCATGAGGTTTGCACGGCGTTCAGTATCTGATAACGATATTCGAAAATATGAAATGTTTGCACAAACGCTTCAACAATCTCGTGGATTTGGAACCAATTTCAGGTAAAAAAATACACTGTATATACTTATACACAAGCATAATACATATTTCTTAGTAATTTATCTCGAATCAATTATACAAATTAAATCGAGTATTCTTATAGATTTCCACAAAGTGGAGCAAGTGGAACGCAAGATACAGCACAAGGTGATCAGAATTTCCAAGATGATGGCGATGATGATCTTTACAGCTAAGTCTTCTTCTCCCTTTGTATACCATTACAGTGAGCATACGACAAAAAGGGCCTGTGTCTGCTTCATAGAAAACACTTTGTGTTTACAAACACAAATTTTACAAAAAAAAAAAGTAATTTTAAGAAATTTAATAATGCGGAAATGCGTGAATCTGTTACAGAAATGAATATTCTCTCTGTGTAAGAATATGCAGTCTCCAATACGTAATTAGAGGGCAAGTTTTATTATGAGAGCCAAGAATATAAAAAATTAAATTAAAAACCACTTTCTTATAAACTGTTTGTATGTTAAATATTCACACCGAAACTTAAATAAATATTTAAAATTATGGAATCTATTCGATTACAATTATTTATATCTATTTCGAGAAAATGTTTAAATACATTCCATGTTTTCGCGACTGTGTATTAAATGATAAATGAGACATATTTACAAAGTTTAAAAATAAAATACTAATCACTTTAAGGGATTTCGCAGACCAAATGCGAATTTTTAGTAGTAGTACATTGTTTCGCGACGAAAAATTTGCAGACACGGCGAGTCGATGTATTCCTTCACACTGTTACGAATTGCGAAACGTTTCACCACGTGTTGTGCTGCAAACTTTTCATTGCAAGAAATGTTCGCTGCTGCTGCCAATATTCACGTTGGTTTGCGGGATTAATGCGCAATTACCATTTACTGATCATTGTTCGCCCATGTACAGGAGATGTAATAAACTGCCCTTATAAAATATTTTACCTTGTATGCAAACCACATGGAAATATGTAGAACCATATTCCATGATGTTTTCTAGTCATGTTGGGTATTTTAATTACTTATTGAAAGGTACTGGGTGGTCAAAAAATCGATTTTCTTTTTATTGTATTTTTTTTTCGAAACTGAGTATTTTACTTCCTGCGTAAAATGCCATTTGGTTTGCGTCGAAATTCGCAAACTTATGCATTTGGCAGTTGTAAATGTCGAGCAGAGTATAAACTCGTTTTCGCCCGAAGGCAAAACCAGAGGACAGCGACAAAACTAGAGTTTTTGGTACTTGAAAGGTGATGATTGATTTACTTTCATTTTTGTTTAAGTGAGAACCTTACTTTTTTTATCCTTTTAAAACATTTATAGACACTTATGCCACAGAGGTATGTAACAACAATATCTTAGAATCGTTTAAAACTTTAAATGCATTTGTCTCAGACTTCAATTTTCGCGTCCTTTTTCAGTGATATCTCAAACACGAAAATTTCAATCCATTTAAATCAAATTCGAACATAATCGCAGTGTGTAGTTTCGATCTGACAAGGGGAAGGCACGAGCCGTATAATCGCTTTTAGAACGGCACTATATGGAAGTTGTAGTGTACACATAGTATAGAAAAACCATTTCGGCTCTCTTCAGAATGGGCCTTAGTTTTTGAGATATTTTAATTTAAAGTTTCTTATGTATCTACTAGTACAGTTGCATTAACGATGCAACCAAGAGCGGTTCGTAACTGTGGCGCTAGGGTATAAGCTTACCATGCAGAAGTCTGGGGTTCGATCCCGCGCATATGGGTGAAATTCGTTTTTCTTTTTTTTTTTTTTTTTTTTTTTTTTTTTATTCTTTTATTCATTTTTTTATATGTTATACATTAATTTTTGCAATGGAAATGTAATCTCTTATATATTTCTTATTAATGTATTGTATTTATTGTATTGCGCATGTTACATACTGTAACAACTTTTTCTAATCATTTCTTCTACGAATATGTTTATATTATTGTATTGGGGAAATGTTCTTTTTCGTAAATTCTTCATACCGAAAGTTTCGACGTCTACGATTGTAAAGCAGGTAAAATGAGGAGCGGCAAGGTCGGATCGTAAAGCCGGGAATCCACCAGAAAGCTAAGCTAAGCTATGCTGTGCTATGTTTAAAACAAATTAGCTTCAATACATTTTTATGGATCCCTTTCCACCAAGAGCTAAGCTAAGTTTAAACATAGCATAGCATAGCTTAGCTTTCTCGTGGATTCCCGGCTTAACGGTAGAGTCTTATACCTGCACGAAAGAATAGACGAATACCTGCTAGTTTTGGGTGAGTCGTTACAAGGATTTCTGTGCTTCATCGTTGGTTTACTTTTTCATATATTTCATATATTTTTTACAGTGAAACGGATGATATACATCAGTGGTGTCAAACTGATGTATGAATATGGGCAACCAAATTCAGTTTAAGAAAATCCGCGGGCCGCAGACACAAAGAAAAAAAAGTCTTTTATTTATAATAGAGAATAACTCATTTAAACATTAACATTACATTTATTTTTCTTTAATAAATTTACAAGAATTAAAAGACTTAATATTTTTCACTAGACACTTGGCATCTTTTTGCAGATACTATTTTATCGATATCGGGTGTAATTTTTTGGGATAAAGATATTTTTAACATAGATTTTAAGTGTTCATTTGTTAACCTCACCCTGTGTGAAGTTTTATCAGTCTTTAAGACAGAAAATAATTGTTCACATAGATATGTACTACCAAACATTGCCAAGATTCTCGCAACAAACATACGCATTTCAATAAAATGTTCCGGCAAGTACGAATAAAAATCTGGAATGTCAATTTCATTATATTTTTCCTTCAGCATTGTGTTGCATTGTATTTTTTTGGTAATAAAATTAATTTCAAGTTTTGGGCCGCGGGCCGCGTGTTTGACACCACTGATATACATCATAAAAGCATGTGAAACATAATTCATTTGAACACTATGCACATTTTAAAAGCGCTACTTGCTGGCATTCGCAGTGCAGTAAATTCATCGCAAAACAAATTTCGTTAATATTTTTAAATTGTGGTTTTTCACTACATGATGTCAATCCCGCCGCATACGACGCATACAAGATCATAGGTTTAAACGCTGGTGCACTTATTTGATTATGAATCAATGAATGAATTTTTATTGCATCTTCTCTCTTTGTAATTTTCCGGTGATTTTGTAGCAAGTATGTACAATGTTGTATTCTCTTAATGAATATTTTAATTTGTCTGTAAAGATATACATTGTAGGGCTGTACTAACGGTGTACACTGCGGGGGTATTATTGCTAACTTCCAATTGTCATTTAAATTACTATCGGTTTCTGGGAATACATCATTATATACGTCGTCCGTTTGTCCTCC
This sequence comes from Perdita meconis, assembly GCA_030770465.2. NCBI lineage: Eukaryota > Metazoa > Arthropoda > Insecta > Hymenoptera > Andrenidae > Perdita > Perdita meconis. The sequence goes on along the minus strand of JASKOS020000013.1, from coordinate 10,499,401 downwards.
CCACGAATCTACAATTAACAGAAATTTATGATTATTTACATAACATCACAATTTTTTAAGACTTTAATAAGATATTCCCCATATAAATGTTTTGTCAGTTTTCCAGATTTGCTACAGGTTACAACATTTTTATATAAATTTTATATAAACATTTTTATATATTTGCATCAACTCTTCAATTTGTTTTTGTATTCTTACACCTGTTACGATCTCTACCGTTACGATCCGACCTTGCCTTGTATTTTCCTGCGAAGCTAGCTATAGTTCTCACTGTTGAAGCTTTCGGGTGTAAGCCGTATTTATGAGGAAATGTTTTCCCAACGTTTCGCTAGCATTGCAGCTGGCTTCTTCAGGGGAGACAAAGACACACTGAAACGATCACTTTCGATCCCCTGAAGAAGCCAGCTGCAATGCTAGCGAAACGGAAAAATATTTCCTCATGGACACGGCTTGCACCCGAAAGCTTCAACAGTGAGAACTGTATGACGCCGGGCCGTGAAAGCCTCAAATCTCTGACTAGCTATAGTTACTTACAATAATATTCGGACATTAGTATGAAAAATTAGTTATATATTTTGTGCTATTGTCTCTGCCATGCCCGGGTACATAACAGCAGAGACTCGTCCGAACCTGCGAAAGTAGCAGTGTGGCGGGTAATGCTGCCCACATGGAGAACCCCTAAGTCCTTGGACTGGGAGGACTTACCATGGTGTCTCTTTTTAAAGGGTCGGAACGGGTTGCAGGACACACAGTTCGCTTTCCAGGTAGTTTAGAGTTCAGTGAGTGTCATTAATTCGACTACGAGGTAAGTAGGTTCCTGTTCCTAGATATTTCCATTGAGTAGCTACGTCATAACCATTGAGCTCTATTACTATAGCTCAATGGTCATGACTGGGTCATGACAGCGGTGTGTCTGACCTATTTAGCTAGCGCGCGTCGACTGTAGAATAGGCCCCCGCCTCAGACACGTTTTGCACGTATTTGCAACAATTAGTAACTTATTAACGAAGCCTCAAACGCAATTTTTTCATTCTTGATTTTTGTCTCGTTTTGGCCCGTAGAATTTCCCCTTAAAATAGCTGACACACGCTGTTCCTGCACATATACAGGGAGTCCCAAACTCGACGCGGGAGCCGGAAATGGGAGATTCCTGGAGTGATTCTAAACAACTTTTTCCTTTGCAAAAATGTCCTCCAAAGCTTTAATTATTAATGAGTTATTGACAAAAACCACCGACCAATAATAGAAGCACGAATACAGTGGATGTATTTCAGTGGATGTATGGCTCACCTTTGAGTAGTATTCCCTCGATATATCCTCAGGATCGGAGGGGAGAGTATATCGTTTGGGCAAAGAGTAGGTATAATAAGAGGCGACACTCCAAGTGTCCCTTTAAATTGGCTGTGTCATTTCGTCTCTTTCTAAGAATGAAATTACCGATCAAAACACCCTATGGGCATTTAAATTGGCTGTGTTATTTTGTCTTTCTCTAAAAGTGGTTTTCTTTTCGAGTGTCGCCTCTTGTTATATCTACTTTTTGGTTTGGGTTCATGGATATAGGAATGGAATAACGGGATGGAGCACGGCCCTCTCTAGTACAGGCCGTAATATAGGATATGGCAACTGCGGTTCATCAGTCCTGATCACGTGGTTCTGGTCAGTCGTCAGTCCTGATCTGTCTTGACAGGTATTGACAGGACTTGGTTAGCATTGATCAGTCCTCGTGCGTTGGAATAAAGTGTTTATATATATTTTCATTCTAATCACAAGTATTTGACAAAAAATGAGTTTTACGAAAGAGCAGTAACTGTAAATTCATTTTATTGTTAATTATATTTCGAGTCTCGTTCTTTGAGGTTACATGTAGATGTTAAGAGCGGAGATCTTGGCCTTTTTAAATTATTTTTTGAAGGAATGTAACACAAAGAATTGAAATGTCAACTTAAGATTAAGAAATAAATAAACATGTACATATTACTATAAAAAATAAGGTTCAATTATTGCTGTAATGTTTGAAGTTTCCGTCTCTTCGTTGAGAAACTAATATTCACATTATTTTTTAATTTTATATAGTTATTAAGTAGTATGTAAGTAGTAGTGGTAGTTTTCCCCAGAGGATGCATAATTACTTCTACAATTGGGCACGCAACATTTATCTGGCATCTCAAAAATGTATAAAATGTTAAAAGAAAGAACAAATATGGAAGTGATATGAAATTGTTAAGAAACGTCAATGAACCGACTGAACGTCACTACGAGTATGAATAGGACTGATGAAGCGCTGTTGCCATATCGTATATTACGGCCTGTACTAGAGAGGGCCGTGGATGGAGCCATGGATATAGGAATAACGGGATGGAGCATAAACCCCTTTTTTAGGCAAGGGGAGTGAAGTTGCTCCCGAGGTGCGGGAACACGGTCACGTGGTTTCTGGGGGCCGTCGGTGATTGGTTCTAAATGTACGAAATCTCAATCTGTGACCTTCAGTTTGTTGACAATTATAAATGTCCATACGGTAGAATATTTTTTATAAAATACAGAAGTAAAGTGTCTTATTTATAAATCAATATATTGAAGTATTAATTGTGTCCTGTAAATGCGTGTCATTGAGAAATCAAAATAAAATTATTAAAGGTTAGAATCTATAGACATGAAAAATCTCTGTTCCTTTTTGGTACTTAATTTGGCAACTACCTAACGATGATTACAAATACATACATGTTCAACAGTTTTGTACTTAGAAAACTTTATGCAATAGTGTTTGAACTCAGCTTTTGATATGGCAATGTTACGCAATAACCTCATCTATGCTGACTTTTGGAATGATACGAAGTGGATATTTCAATGCATACTTTGTTAGCTTAGAAAACTAAAACAGAATATGTATGTATGTAGCGGGCCTTGCACGGTACATGGTGGTACATGGTAACCCCCTGGTGGCGGCAGATACGAACTGCAGATCATTGGGTGCGTTCAGCGCACACTGATCACTGATCATGATCAGTGATCAGTGTGCGCTGGACGCACCCATTCTTGTACCCGCATCAGATGAAACGTAATCTTGTTACGAAATAAATCGATACTTTGAAATAATTTAGCTATATAGAAGGTGAACATGTGAATATATAGAATTTACTGTGTGATTAAAATTATCAATCCTTTAGTCAATAAAATTGTATAAAAATTGAATAAACTTGTGATATAGGTTACGTTTACAAACAGATATAGCTGTTGTGTATGATTCTTTGACTTAGAAAATAAAGGATGCAAGGACGATATCGGCCTTTTTCAAGGTCAAGTAAGCAGAAGCAATATCGGCCTTTTTCGAGACTAATAATAAAAAAAACAATATGAGAAACAATAAAATCATGAAATTAACTGATTGATCAATTTTTAATTATTTGATTGACTTTTCATCTTTTGTCAATTAATTTCATGATTCCTAGAGTTCTTAAAAATCATTGCATATTAAAAAATAAGAGTTAAAATCTCTAAAAGTGTATCGATAACAGCTTTCATCATTATTATATTATTATTATTACAGTATAACTATTATTGAAATAAGGTTTGCAAGATTATCGCCAATAACCGATAACTAATCAATATTTTCTTCATCCAGAAATTGTAACATTAAGAAAAAATAATGCGATTTAACAATTTCTGTTCTGAATTTTTGGTTTATCATAGATATATTATTTTATTCTTCTCTGTATCAAAGAATAGTATGTATGTATCTGTCTGTAAACGTAACCTACGTTATTTATACACAAATGACAGCTGATGACAGCTATGTGCTACGTATAAATTAGGTCGTGCATGCCTATATCGAATATAAACATTGTCAAACAGATCTTAGATCATATATACCTATAGACACGGCCTGAGGTATCTAGATTCTAGATTGATACAAAGATAATATCATCTACAGTGATGTTATGTGGCACGGCCCTCTCTAGTACAGGCCGTAATATACGATATGGCAACTGCGGTTCATCAGTCCTGATCACGTGGTTCTGGTCAGTCGTCAGTCCTGATCTGTCTTGACAGGTATTGACAGGACTTGGTTAGCATTGATCAGTCCTCGTGCGTTGGAATAAAGTGTTTATATATATTTTCATTCTAATCACAAGTATTTGACAAAAAATGAGTTTTACGAAAGAGCAATAACTGTAAATTCATTTTATTGTTAATTATATTTCGAGTCTCGTTCTTTGAGGTTACATGTAGATGTTAAGAGCGGAGATCTTGGCCTTTTTAAATTATTTTTTGAAGGAATGTAACACAAAGAATTGAAATGTCAACTTAAGATTAAGAAATAAATAAACATGTACATATTTCTATAAAAAATAAGGTTCAATTATTGCTGTAATGTTTGAAGTTTCCGTCTCTTCGTTGAGAAACTAATATTCACATTATTTTTTAATTTTATATAGTTATTAAGTAGTATGTAAGTAGTAGTGGTAGTTTTCCCCAGAGGATGCATAATTACTTCTACAATTGGGTACGCAACATTTATCTGGCATCTCAAAAATGTATAAAATGTTAAAAGAAAGAACAAATATGGAAGTGATATGAAATTATTAAGAAACGTCAATGAACCGACTGAACGTCACTACGAGTATGAATAGGACTGATGAAGCGCTGTTGCCATATCGTATATTACGGCCTGTACTAGAGAGGGCCGTGTATGTGGGCAATGTGGGCATGCATCATCTGGGCAAAGAATATCTACTTTCAAAAAGTATCTATACAGTGTAATGGCGTCTAATCATCTGATTGGTCTGATGCACTATTCGCCATCTTGAATTATCTTTTCTGACGTCACTGTGGCGAAACTTGCTCGTTATCTTTGTATTAGGCTCTCCCATGGGCTCCTATACCTCAGGCCGTGTCTATAGGTATATATGGTCTAAGGAACAGATACATTAATTGCAGTCTACTGGCGTCTATGAAAATCTGCAGTTCGTAACTGCCGCCGCCAGGGGGTCACCATGTACCGTGCAAGTGTAGGGAAGTGTGGACGAAGGCAGCCCTACTCGCCTACTCAGTCGTCCACTGCGTTGTCGTGATAAGTGTACGTATCAAGAAAGAACACTTAGGCTGGGTTTTCCTGGTTTTATTAACAGAACCAATAACGTGTGTCTTATGCCTAAGACGGTCGGGCACGCTCCGCTCTCTCGCGCAGTACGCCGCGCGCAGGCGGCTTCGCTTCCAGTTTCCCCCACTCTCTCAACCTGGGGTTACACAGTGCTAGTCCCCACACAAGGCCCGCGCCAGAACCGTTTGAGGTCACTAAACTTAGATACATATGTGGCGGTCGGGATGATAACCACCACTACTTGCCGCGAGAGGGACTCCGGGCTTCTTCCCTTCTCGCGGGTGGTTAGTTCGGCCCTCGTTTGTATATAAGCTTCGTTCCCTATCCTTCGACTATCTCAGCGTCTAAGGCAGGGGTCCGCTGGTCAGCCTTACTGACGAGTCCTCCGGCGGATCCTAGGACGAAACTAGGACCATTTCTTGGCAAAATTAATGACCAAACATACATACTGATATGTTTATTTTGGGTCGAAGACTGTATGTACTTACCTGTACCTTTCTCTTCTAAGCATAACTTAACATAAAAAAAATAGCGCAAATGAGAAATAAGATTTCTTTCCTGAATTCGTTAAAATTTCTTGCATCTGAAATATAATCATGGCCATTTGTCTCATTTCCAAATTAAATACCAAAAAGGAACAAAGATTTTTCATGTTGTAGCGTGAGAGCGAAATTTCTAGAAGCGGTTAACTTCGCGAAATTATCGATCGAAAGAATATTCTAGAAGTGGCTAGTTTCGCGAAACTTCCAGAAATGCATAGACCGCGAGCTCGCGTCTAACGACGAGATTGTTCATTTCGCGGTCCGCTGATAGCAACGAACGGGTATAAATCAAGCGTTTTCGGAGGCACGAGTCTCTTTTCCGCTGCTCCGAGAGAGAGGACGAGGTAAGATCATCGGCCGCTCTCGGACGGCAGGATAGGGCTCTGGCAGGAGAGTTCGGCGATAATACCTGCACGCCTACTAGGAGGAGCATGGTTAGATAGTTGATAGTTACGATGGGAGAGTACGGGAATGTTCCTGGACGCCTGACCGATGAGGAGAGTTCGGCGATAATACCTGCACGCCTACTAGGAGGAGCATGGTTAGATAGTTGATAGTTACGATGGGAGAGTACGGGAATGTTCCTGGACGCCTGACCGATGAGGAGAGTTCGGCGATAATACCTGGACGCCTATCGGTCGAGGAGAGTACAGAGCATCTCCTGGACGCCCGAAAGTATTTGAAATTCGAGAAATTTACATTGAAAGATCTATATCTTGTCGATCGTATTATAGAAAGCGAAAGGTCGAGAACGTTTAGAAACGAAATTTTGTATCCCAATTCCTATGAAATCCATGTACTACACAATGTCCTCAATAAATCCTTTTGTCTGTCCAGAAAATCCTTATACTACGGTTCATTTTGCTACAATGTCTATTAGATTCTAACCTTTAATAATTTTATTTTGATCTCTCAATGACATGCATTTACAGAACACCATTAACTATTAACACTTCAATATATTGATTTATAAATAAGACACTTTATTTCGGTATTTTATGGAAAATATTCTACCGCACATTTATAATTGTTAACAAACTGAAGGTCTTACATTGAAATTTCGCGCATTTATACTAGAACCAATCACCGACGGGTCCCCAGAAACCACGTGACCGTATTCCCCGCACCCCGTAAGACGGCTTCACCACCTCGGGGCTATTGCACCGTCCCGTTATTCCTATATCCATGTTTGGGTTGCACTTCTTCGCAAAGCGTTTGTAGTTTGTAGCATTCCGAACGTAGAAAGAGACAGCGTGCAAAAGAGAAAGAGGGACTGAACAGTGGGGATAAACAGAGTCTGTAGTGCGTGGTTTCAGATAACATTTTTGCAAAGGAAAAAGTTGTTTAGAATCACCCCAGGAATCTTTCATTTCCTGATGTATCCACTGGTATCCACGTGTACCGCAAATCACCGCAAATACGTAAATGAAAAATTGGAAAAATAACGTAGCCTAGTTGGCGTCGGCATGCACAAGAAAAGTACCAGAAAGGAAATAAAACTCATCATTTCTGTGAATTCTTTCCCTTTTGACCTGCAAGAGGGCGCTGTAAAAAGGAGATTATGGGGTTTTGGTATTGGCTAATTGAATCAACAACACTCAATCCCATAGATTAATAAACTGATATTTTATTCTCAATGTAACGATTACAAATTCATAAATCGCGCACTACGTTCAAATATTGCATTTTGCGAATGCCAGAGAGAAGGAAGACAGTCTTCTGTCTTTTCCGCGCCTGCGCTATCATACTCCATTATGAATGTAGTAGAGAGAAGGGAAACTCGGTCGCTACAAGATATAGCAGCTTCCACTCTATCTAATCCTCTTAGTGTTGTTGCGTAGCCTTCAGGGATTTTCGACTGGAACCGGGATGGGTTCACGCCCGTGGAGCGCTAAGGCACTCTGCTCGTAAATAAATTGAACAATTTACAACTTAAACTGAACTGTTATATTTAGAACAAGAAAAGACGTCTGATCTGGTCGAAGGATTGGGGCGAAGAGAGCGTACAAAATGGTTTTTGACTAAATCTAATACATGTTTGTTAATTTTTGGTATCTTAGTAACAAAGAATCAATTACATAATTATGTTCTAATTAATAAATTCTAATTCGTTAATAACATTTATCGATTTCTTATCACCGAGTTTTTTACATCTTGGCGCTGAATATAATTCTTTAGAGAAAGGGGAAAAAGGTGAGATTTGAATGTTTAAACAAGTGTTTCTAAGGAGATTATTGATTTATTCTTTACTCTGAAATATTCTATTGAGAAATGTTTATAACTGGTTTCAAACATATAAACTTATTCCAACTTCACCTGTGACACCTTCTCTATTACATTCAGTTTGAATTTCGCGCCTTGAAGTTAGTGTCACACGTTGTCACACAACACTAGAGTAGGTAAAAGGAGAGTGTGGCCGATTAGCCGGTAGCCGCCATTTTGAGACAAGCGGGTGCATCACCTGCTATTACATTCAGTTCAAACTGCGCGCCTCTGAAGTTAGCGTAACGTTTTTACACACATACAGTATCTATATGTAGATAAGTACTGCACAACTACATACAATAGCTGTCGGACATAGTCCTACAAATGGCGGAACCAATCATCGATGAGCAAGCCTGTCTGCCACACTTTCCTTATACCCACTCTACACAACACTGTATTGGCCCGCCATCGTCCGCGCCATCATTAATCCGCTGTATTCACTCTTTGATTGGCCGATGGTTTTCGTTGATAACTTGTTAACAAAGCTTCAGATAACATTTTTGCAAAGGAAAAAGTTGTTTAGAATCACCCCAGGAATCTCCCATTTCCGGCTCCCGCGTCTAGTGTAGGACACCCTGTATAATATCTCCTAAATCTCAGTCATTCCCATATATTAACGTTCATATTTTTTTTACCTACCTTTCCATCCTGTCCTTTTCTAGTTTCTTTTCTAAATCTACTAGATATGTGTTAAACTGAGTTGGGTGCAGTTGGGTGTTCTCACCTTGCTCTTAAGTCGTTCAAACCAAAGAGGATTAAATAGAGCGGAAGGTTCCATTAGAGCCCTATGTTAAAACTTGTGTCTCGTTTCGCAGCGCTCCTAACGTTTCGGGAACCGAACTATTTATCCGTCCCCTTGCCCCGCACCCCGAAAACATTCCCCCTCCCCAATACCTTATTTTACGGTTCGCTTCACAATAAACTTTAAGGCCAAATTTTTTTTCTGGGTATGAAATTTCAAGTTCTTGGTTTGAATTTGAAATTTCTCTCCAGTATGTAAATGTTAAGGAAATGTTTTGAAGAAAATAAAATACAAATAAAAAGTATATTTACCTTTATTTTTAACAGTATAATTATGAACGCATATATATATATATATATATATATATATATATATATATATATATATATATATATATATATATGTTTATAATATTTACAACAACTTTTTATATTTCGATTTTTCGCATTTTTTCATAATACTATCTCTTATAAAACGTGCTTCCCAATGGCACCTTATTGTAATAAATGTTTGCATGAACATTTCACTGTGTAAAGCACAACATAAATTTAATTTTTCAGGTAAATTATGCAACGTAGATTGCAAGTGTTCAGAAACATTATTAGCACCTAATAATCTCTCTATTGAATTATTGAATGCATATTCCCACACTAAAATAATATTAAAAATTGCAATTTTTACGAAGGATAAACCTTGCGTCTCTGTTTTATTTTTTAATGTTGTGTATAAGCATTCTGGTTTGAATTGTACAGAGTCATCAAAAAACATATTTTTACAATTTTCACAATTGGTTTTTTTATAAATTTATTGCATAAATATCCGGCAATATAATATACGGCATTTCTTTCGCCAAAATTTTCAATCGACAAATTTTCGTCGTCAACATCAATTGTTACATTATTAATATCGATTTTGACATCTGCACCTGTTTTATTTCTACTTGTTCCTGTGCATGTATGTTTAGCAATTACACTTAATTTTGTAAGTATCGAATTCCAATCAGGCTTGCAATTCGTCATATTAGATACTTTTGATAGCTGAGTAATTAAAATGTGTCTAAATCCTGCTTCAAAATTGCGCACTGACGGATTGGAATTGCATCCATGCTGTTGCTTAATATCTGCAAATAAATTTTCCAATGAATCTTGATTCAATCGTCTAGTGTTTGCACTCCAAAATTATTGCTTAAATCATTAAATAAATTCAATAAACTTTCTGTTGATAAAATTCATCCGTTAATGCACGGTGGATTCTTCTTATTTACAAATGAAATTGACATTAAATTTTCTTTCATAATTTTTAAAAAGTCTGCATGCTCGCTATTTTTGTTCATAGCATAATTTAATTTGGGCAATTCGGGTTTTTTCAATAAGCTACTATTTACACAATCAAACAATTTATCAATATCATAGATCAATTCAGCGGTAGAAGAAGGCTGATTAGAAAATTTCTCTGGAAAAAATGCTTGATAACAAAGCATCGCTGTATACATCGATTCACTAAACACCTGTGCGGCGTATTTCACTCTCATTTTTGAAAAATGATTTAACTGTATATGCTTTTCTCTTATCTTTGGTATTAAATTTAATTTTTTAATTTTGTTACAATCAAACACAACTTCTATGTCCTTCCATGTAGCGGTTCCCCCCTTATATTTTATATTAGTTGTAAGCGAATTGTTGCGAAATGATTTTAATAAATGAGGGAAATCAAAATGCAATGAATAATATAGTTATTTCTCGTAAAATACAGTTCTGAATTGGTTATATTTAAACTTTTAAATAACGATTGATTAGTTGGAGCTTGATCGCAAATTAAACATTTTACAATGATATTGCTTTCATGCAATTTGTCTATAGCATTGAAGATTATGTTTTGTAATGTAATACTAGATGTTTTGCTGCCAAATAAATAATAGCCTATTGATTGTTTAATATTTTTTGTTATCCAAACTATTTGTAACACTAGAGCTGTTTTTGCTAACTTAGGCGTTCTTATCTCTCCCAGATCTTCTATGCCTACAAATTTATCAGAGTTTGGATCGTAATGAATCTCCCGGTGCAGATGAATTTCTTCGAATACTAAACTTACGACTTTATCAGAATTTTTTTTGTCACTAAATACGTTTTTTAAATGATTTAAAACTTGCGAATTCAAACCAGAATGTATTTGAAACCTACTTTGATACGTCCGGAGTGTTCTTATTGACGGAAGCATTAATGTTTGCAGTAGAAATCTATAAGCTTTTGGCGAATGATAAAGTATGCTAAGTGCAAAATCTTTTAGCTCATCACTGAATCTATATCCAGCTTTTTTAATATTATTTAACTGAAGTTGTGCGGCAAATAATGCATGCGTATTTGCTTTGAGAAACGGTCTGCTTTTTTCAATTATTTGCGCTACTGTAATTTCCCTCTTATTATGTTTCTGCTTTTGCAATCGTTGGTACCTCATCTGATATTTTTTTACAAGCCGTTTATAGGCTATTAATTTTTTCTTTGTTTTGGGCGTGGTCATTGGTGAGCATGTTGCGTTTGGGTGGCAGGGCTGGATATTTTAGTAGCTTTAGTAGGAAAGGTAAAATAGGTTCGATTAATTGATCCAAAATAATGTGATGGTTAATAATTTATTTATAGTAGTAATACTGTTTAAAAAGATCTATGAGCATACAGGTACTTGGTCCTGGATTTTCTGAATTTTCCACTGATGCGATCAACACATTTTCTTCACAACAGACAGGGACTTCTTCTGAAGCAGTTTGCTCTGTATTAAATAAATTTTGCAAATAAGAAAATTTAAATAATATTACACCTAGTACTTTTGAAATTTTATTAACTTCCCGATTTATAGGGAAGTTATTGTATTTGCCCCTAAAATGGAAAATCGATTTTTTAGCAGATCTCCATGTTTCAAGGTCATTGGAGTAATTTTAGGCTATTTTTAACAAATTGTTCGTGTGTGTGTGTGTGTGTGTGTGTGTGTGTGTGTGTGTGTGTGTGTGTGTGTGTGTGTGTGCGTACGTACGTACGTACGTACGTACGTACGTATGTGATCAAATTTTTCGTTAACGTTTTCTAAAAAACTAATAGTCAGATCAAAATGGTCGATGATGCAATGTGTATCAATGTAACTTAGAGCTGAATAGATTTTGTTCTAATTCGGTCCAGTAGTTTTTTAGTTTTTTTAAGAAAACCTAACAGAATAACGCAATCTAAATGGGAGAATATAAATTTATGAGAGAATAACTAAACTGAAATAATATATATACATATATTATTACTATTATTATATTTATATAACACACACACACAAACACATATACAGGGTGTAACAAAAATGTTGCAGTTCCTTGAAAGGGGTGATTCCTGAGACGATTTCAAACAACTTTTTCCTTAGCGAAAATGTTAGGTGGAGCTTTGTTAACGAGTTATTAACGAAAAACATTGACCAATCAGAGCGCGAGTTTACCGGTGAAGCGGCCGCGGTAGCGAAGTCTACAACGCTAGGCGCTGCGCTTGTGCTTCGAACAAACAAGTCGACACGCATCGATGAACATAACATTATTATAAGAAATTAAAACGGCATAACAAATAAAGTCAAGTCCTTTACCATTTTTTGTTTATCATTGAAAGTGATTAATTATTTTAAATCGGGGGAAATCACGTGTAGCGTAAAAAGGCAAATACACCGTTTGTTTGTTAAGGTGAATTGAAAATAATAATTATTTGAAGCGAAAGAATAAGGAATACGTAAATTTCTTTTTCAAATAACGTATAAAGAAAAAGGCAAAGTAATAAAAAATGGATGAAAAGTGATCCTAGTTCGTTGCTGAGATAAAAGTTTGTAGTTCAACAACGGTCAGCAGTGTTTTTTATAATGAATAAGTGTGCTTAAAAATCCCGAAGAAAAGTGTGCATATGGAACGTGGGAGAATTGTTGGGGAAAAGAAGTCCGCGTTAAAGTAAAAAAATAATAATCAACAATAAATTACATGCGGCTCACCCTTTCGGCAATTCACTTGTAGTGTTTAAACCTGTGTCACTGGGTCACTGTACCGATCCTGGTCATGGTTTATGTTAATCCAACGCCTAGACCACAGCTGATCGCAGGTATACGACACCACCCACAGTTAAGGGTCACAACATCAGGTGCATCCGGGTTAAGGCACCAAATAACGAATGTATTCACTTCACTACAGCCACTAATACACTAATCACTTGTCACGATCACTTCATTTTTGTTTTACGGAATGAGTTGTTCCTACGTTATAACAACTGGTGGCTCCGAAAGGGGTTGATTGCTGTCAATTTAGGAAATGCTCCACATAGCCACCGTCAGGGTTGACGCACGTTTGTGCACGTAAAATAATGTGCCACTGCACGCGTTGGAGCATCGCTGGTATGATGTTCGCAATTGCATCATGTGTACGTGAAACGGCTTCTTCTGGGATGTCCACTGGTTGACGGTACACCTCATTCTGAAACGATTGTTGTACAACAAATACAAAACGCAAGTAAATAAAAAAATAATGCTTATAATAAATCTAAGTAAAAGGTAACAGCAATAATCAAATTACCTTTAGGTGTTACTGGGCCATTGTACCGATCTTGGTCATCGACGTTCGACGTACCGATCTTGGTCATCGTTCTAATTCGCGGATACAGCTTTGCGAGTACTCGCATATTAGCAATCGCGTTACCATCGCACCGAGCATGCACCCGAAACACCGTGCAGAACTCCTGCGCTGTGTGCATGCTGGATTGGAGATTGCTGACTGACTGACTGACAGAACTTTTCCGAAGGAGCTTCTCCTACCCTCAAGCAGTTTCGTATCGTTTCACTATGGGTTAACTCCCTCTACTACAAGAAAACTTAGGGATAAAGAAACTAGCATTCGTTAAAAAGAAATACGTGCTTTGCTGAAATGCGCTACGAATGGACCATCGACCAGTTCCAAAAGGCGCTCGATCCGCTAATTTACAACCTACATACCCATTGCTTCGAGATAGAAAACAGACACCACGTGCATCGGTCCGACAGGGCCCAAGAAAAAGAGGCGCAGGGAGTCCTTTCTGTATTCGAGGGACAGGAGAAACATTTTCAGCGACACGTGTTGAGTTGACGCTGCTAGGGTCACTCCGACTACCTTGACGAAGGCCAAGCCGCGCGCTTGAGTAATTTATGATTTAATTGCTTCGCCTTTGTAACGGACGCGAACGAAGAATATCGCAAATGGGAAACAGAAATGGTTAGTTTTCATTCTGTTTCGTGAGGGAATTTTTGTGCCCCTTCTCACCCCTACGTACCCATTGCTTCCAGAAAGAAAGCAGACCCACGTACAACGCTCCAAAAGGGTCTGAAGGAAAGAGAAAGCTCACACAGGAAAACGCATGCTATTCTTTTTAATGCTTCCTCCGATTCTAATGTATTTTGTCCTACGAGTATTAAAAAAAGTTTTATAATACAATCTAGAAAAGCATGGACGCATAACCGCCTGGACATAATCTGTGGCAATGTGGAGCAGTAAGGAGTTACCCGATTGTAAGAATCCTTGAATATCATTTATTGTGGTTATTTATAGCTGATTAATATGTAGTGTAATTACTTATTAAAAAGTTGATAAATTATAAACTAATAATTTAGATGGACTGTATAATTTGATGAATTATAATTGATATAAATTATTAATGAATAATTTTCGAAATTTGTTCATCAGAATCGGAGGAAGCAAAAAAAAAGAATAGCATGCGTTTTCCTGTGTAAGCTTTCTCTTTCCTTCAGACCCTTTTGGAGCGTTGTACGTGGGTCTGCTTTTTTTCTGGAAGCAATGGGTACGTAGGGGTGAGAAGGGGCACAAAAATTCCCTCACGAAACGGAATGAAAACTATCCATTTCTGTTTCGCATTTCCGATATCCTCCGTTCGGGTCCGTTACAAAGGTGAAGCAATTAAATCATAAATTACTCAAGCGCGCGGTTAGGCCTTCGCCAAGGTAGTCGGAGTGACCCTAGCAGCGTCAACTCAACACGTGTCGCTGAAAATGTTTCTCCTGTCCTTACAGGAAGGACTCCCTGCGCCTCTTTTTCTTAGGCCCTGTCGGACCGATGCACGTGGTGTCTGTTTTCTATCTCGAAGCGATGGGTACGTAGGTTGTAAATTAGCGGATCAAGCGCCTTTTGGAACTGGTCGATGGTCCATTCGTAGCGCATTTCAGCAAAGCACGTATTTCTTTTTAACGAATGCTAGTTTCTTTATCCCTAAGTTTTCTTGTAGTAGAGGGAGTTAACCCATAGTGAAACGATACGAAACTGCTTGAGGGTAGGAGAAGCTCCTTCGGAAAAGTTCTGTCAGTCAGTCAGTCAGCAATCTCCAATCCAGCATGCACACAGCGCAGGAGTTCTGCACGGTGTTTCGGGTGCATGCTCGGTGCGATGGTAACGCGATTGCTAATATGCGAGTACTCTCAAAGCTGTATCCGCGAATTAGAACGATGACCAAGATCGGTACAATGGCCCAGTAATACCTAAAGGTAATTTGATTATTGCTGTTACCTTTTACTTAGATTTATTATAAGCATTATTTTTTTATTTACTTGCGTTTTGTATTTGTTGTACAACAATCGTTTCAGAATGAGGTGTACCGTCAACCAGTGGACATCCCAGAAGAAGCCGTTTCACGTACACATGATGCAATTGCGAACATCATACCAGCGATGCTCCAACGCGTGCAGTGGCACATTATTTTACGTGCACAAACGTGCGTCAACCCTGACGGTGGCTATGTGGAGCATTTCCTAAATTGACAGCAATCAACCCCTTTCGGAGCCACCAGTTGTTATAACGTAGGAACAACTCATTCCGTAAAACAAAAATGAAGTGATCGTGACAAGTGATTAGTGTATTAGTGGCTGTAGTGAAGTGAATACATTCGTTATTTGGTGCCTTAACCCGGATGCACCTGATGTTGTGACCCTTAACTGTGGGTGGTGTCGTATACCTGCGATCAGCTGTGGTCTAGGCGTTGGATTAACATAAACCATGACCAGGATCGGTACAGTGACCCAGTGACACAGGTTTAAACACTACAGGTGAATTGCCGAAAGGGTGAGTCGCATGTAATTTATTGTTGATTATTATTTTTTTACTTTAACGCGGACTTCTTTTCCCCAACAATTCTCCCACGTTCCATATGCACACTTTTCTTCGGGATTTTTAAGCACACTTATTCATTATAAAAAACACTGCTGACCGTTGTTGAACTACAAACTTTTATCTCAGCAACGAACTAGGATCACTTTTCATCCATTTTTTATTACTTTGCCTTTTTCTTTATACGTTATTTGAAAAAGAAATTTACGTATTCCTTATTCTTTCGCTTCAAATAATTATTATTTTCAATTCACCTTAACAAACAAACGGTGTATTTGCCTTTTTACGCTACACGTGATTTCCCCCGATTTAAAATAATTAATCACTTTCAATGATAAACAAAAAATGGTAAAGGACTTGACTTTATTTGTTATGCCGTTTTAATTTCTTATAATAATGTTATGTTCATCGATGCGTGTCGACTTGTTTGTTCGAAGCACAAGCGCAGCGCCTAGCGTTGTAGACTTCGCTACCGCGGCCGCTTCACCGGTAAACTCGCGCTCTGATTGGTCAATGTTTTTCGTTAATAACTCGTTAACAAAGCTCCACCTAACATTTTCGCTAAGGAAAAAGTTGTTTGAAATCGTCTCAGGAATCACCCCTTTCAAGGAACTGCAACATTTTTGTTACACCCTGTATATATGTATATATACGGGGTGTCCCATTTTAATCTGCCACCACGGCTAACTTAAGAAATATGCATCGGATCAAAAAACATCCCGAACAAAAGTTTGATGGTTTGGAGGGGGACATCTGATCCTGTCAAAAAAATTTCACCCCTACCCCCCTGGGGGGGGGATTACTTTAAAATTTTAAATAGGACCACCTACTTTTTATTGCAGATTCGGATTCCACGCCACAAAATATGTAGGTTTTATTTCAAACATTTTTTTTCATTCGCGATAGGTGGCGCTGTAATCGCGAAATTTCGATTTTTCGCCTATCTCGATTTTTCGCCTATATATATATATATATATATATATATATATATATATATATATATATATATATATATATATATATATATTACAATATATAATTATAATGATATAATTGTAGTATATTTATACACGTATAAATATATATATACTCAATAACTACATATTGAAAACAAATGAATATACATAATATCCATATACACAGCACACACATACATACATATATACCCCAGGGGGGTAGGGATGAAATTTTTTAACAGGGTCAGATGTCCCCCTCCAAACCATCAAACTTTTATTCGGGATGTTTTTTGATCCAATGCATATTTCTTAAGTTGTCCGTAGTGGCGGATTAAAATGGGACACTCTCCCTATATATATAGATGCTCGTTTAATGCGACGTCATATAGCAACAATGTTGATAAGTAGAAAACTATTAAATTTCTCCGAATACGATAATTTTCTAATTAGTGACAATTAATAATGGTAATAATAAATTACAACTCGCAAATCGGGAAGTTCTTTGCGTGGCCCGTAAAGGGTCACACACAAAATAAACATGAATAGCTACAGGCATCACTACTCGTGAGCGAGTGTAGCGAGCGAGCTACAATAACTCCACTCGCGAGCTCGCGAAGCGAGCGAGCAACACGGACTAGCTAGTTTACCTTGTATTCGTTCATTAAGAATATTCTTTATACATGATATGGCGCCTTTTCTTAACAATGGCCTAGGATACATTTTCTTAATATCGGAGCGTATAAAATGTTCATTGCAGATCCTATATTTAATATAATTTGCGGCTGGATTTTCTTGAATGTTGCAGAATCGCAACCACTCTTTTTGTCTACAAAATATCATACCACCATATATTAGTCATATAGCCCACAGAGCACACGATATCTTGAGGATATCCCAGTGGGATGTCCGTAGGCTATCGTAAAATAACCCATCACGATATTGTAAGATATCTCATCAGGATATTTCTTAGAACGTTGCAAAGAGTCATAGGGCAGATCTCGGCGAAAGAAGAATAAAGTAGATGACGTAGCCTTCAAATAATAAATAATTTACTATCAAGTAAATGTATTTTTACTATCGTATCGGAACATTCAGGTCAACTTTTATAAGTAAATAATATAACACAGAACAACGAACACTTTAGTCGAGTTGGTAAAGGTGCAGCTTTGTCAGTTTCTGTTGTAACTTTTTCCAAGGTTTATGTGTTCAAATCCTCCCGGCTTGAGAAATTTATTTTTCAAGCTAAATTATATTTTCTAACATCCACAGGATATCCTCGAACATCCCAGGGAGCTCCTGAAGAGCACCTGCGATATCCTTTGGATGTCCTTCGGGGTATCCGTAGGATATCTCAAGATGAACACTTCCACATCCCCTGGATATCCCAGACCGACCAGGGATATCCCTAGGATCTCACGATATCCCAAAATAACGTCCCTCGATATCCCTGAGATATCTTGTGCTGTGAGAGAAACTACGTGAAGCCTAAAAGCGAAATACTATACTTGGGCATACTTATTTAAGTTTATACTTACATATGTGGCTCTTTGGGGATGTTAAATAGACTGCGCACGTTCTCTTTCCCTTTTTTTTTGCAAATGCAACAATGTATAGGCATTTCTATCTAATTTTGAAAAGAAAGTATCAAAAATATTTTCAAATTATGTGACGAAAAACTACGTTACTCTTTCGTTCGTAGTAGTACGTCACAAGCGCTGGTGACGTCATGCAAATGGCATACTTCAGTGGCGTGGGTTTCAGTTAGCATGCATAAGGAAAATAAAAGAAGGGTAATAGAACTCAAACATATACTTCTGTTCCCGACCTAGTAGATGGCGCTGTAAACAGGGCTACAGCACCTTCTCCTCTATCTAATCCTCTTTGGGTGGAACTGCCTGAGGGGGTGGCAAGACGTGGGTGGGTAAGGGTATTAACGTATCAAGCGGAAGTATATCACACCGCAACCAGCAATGGATAAACGTAGTTTGTGAAACTGCAGATATGACCAGAATCGGGCCGTCACGGATAGGTGCAGTTCTTGTCCTCGCCAAGTACAGACCGGTGGCTGCATCCGTGTCCATTCGGAGGCTTTGGCGCCGGAATGATGAAAATTAATCATGTGTCTCGGCCGTTCCCAGGAAAGGAAGACAAGATCACACCAAGCGGTCACTTCCATGTGACGAACCAGGATCTGGTCAAAGCACACTTGCAGTGTGTAACCACCGATCTCTAGAGAAGAAAGAGTGATGCGTAGCCATTCGGCTGGTCCCGGGCCGTGTACGCTGAGTAGCACTCCACCGTTGCGAAATCCCTTACGAAGTAAGTTAAAGTGCTGCTCGGCGGTCAATATTCTCTCCGTTAGTAAGGATAGCAGAAAAGGGATGCCGGTACGTGGGAATCGTACACTGGGATAGCCCCGTGGAACGACCGCGAGGGTTTGAATGGGGGCTGGGTTGACGGTAGGAGTCAAGGGGTGTGAGAACCTTGTGAAGAGGGGGGCGGGGCGATCTCGCGGGTGAAAGGGGAGAGGTGGGTAGAGAAGAGGGAATAGAGATGGTGCTAGCAGGGGAAGGGAAGGAGGGGAAGGTGATAGAGGTAGTAGGGGTAAAGGTAATGGGGAGAGAGCGGAGGGCATGGCTGGTGGAGGGAAGAACGGAGGGGGTGGTGGTTGCTTCCTGTGAAGTGGAGACAAGGGGGAAGTAAGGGAGTGCAGAAGTCTGGATGTAGATCCTAGAGGAGGGGGTGAGGGGATGGGAGGTGGGGAGGGATACGGGGAAGGGATGAGAAGGAGAAACTGTATGAGTGATGGCGGCTGTTGATGGGGGGAGGAGGGGTTGGTGGGGGGATCGAATAGTGGGAGGAGATGCGGAAGGGTAGGAGTGGGCCGAATAGGGAGGAGGGATGTTAGAAGAGGAGGATGAGCTGCAACTTGAAAAGGGAGTAAGGAGGAGGGATGGGAAGGAATGTGTATTGTGTGAGGAGTGTATGGGATGAGGAATGGAAAGGGTTGATGAGGAGCGGATGGAGGAGCTAGTGGGGATGATCGGAGGTTTAGAAGAAGAAGAAGGAAGGGATAAGAGGTTGACAGGGGAGGGTGAATTCAACTGAGGGGGGGGGGAGAGCGGAATCAGGTCATCCTCTGAGGTGAGAGGATATCTGGAGGTTGTGGTTGAGATGACAATGGGTTGTTCGTCAGTCTCCTCGCCACTGCTGATATAAAAGACGGCGGTGGAGGAAGCGAGGGGGCGTGTTAAGGATGTATTCGACGTAAAGTGGAGTCTCCAGATGGGACGACATATTGTATCCGTTTTTGTTGTCGGGTACATGGTGGGAATTTCTCCAAGAGTGGGCTGTAAACTTGATGAACCTTTGAGCTGCGGAGGTGCTTGTGGGTTGTGGCTGATGGGTGGGAGTCGAACGGCCCGCTGGCAAGGAGTTGGTCTGGGTCTCTTGTTGAAGTTTCGCAGAACCTGTATTCAGAAAGAATGCAATATAAACAGTGAAGAAGCTTGGCTGTGATAAGATAGATGTGCGCGGAGTTGAGAGGGGATGAGAGATGTGTATTGTCTCTTGAAGTGGAAGTGGGAATGGATAGGAGTAGTAGGATAGGGCCGGTTCTGGACCAAATGTGGGCGAGGGGCGCGCGGGGTATGGGGGAGAGGTACCGGTTAACGAGGGGGTGAAGTGGGGTGAGGGGAGGGGTACCGGTGGACGAGGGGGTGAAGCAGGGCAAGGGGAGGGGTACCGGTGGACGAGGGGCGAAGCGGGGTAAGGGGAGGGGTACCGGTGGACGAGGGGGTGAAGCGGGGAAAGGGTACAGCTGAGCTTGAGGACACGGTGCGCGAGGAGCAAGGGGAGGCGAGCCGCGATTTCCGTAACGGTGCAACGAATTTTTCGTGCATCGCCGCGTTTTTCTCTCTCTCTCTCTCTCTCTCCCCCTCGCTCTCTCTCTCTCTCCCTCGCTCTTTCTCTCTCTCTCTCCCTCGCTCTCTCTCTCTCTCTCTCTCTCTCTCTCTCTCTCTCTCTCTAATACTATTGCCGCGTACTGTCGCGTAACACGACAACGCGTTCGACCTTGGGCTATTTCCTTCCGTAACGATGCAACGAATTATTTATCGCGACGAAGCATGATCCCCGCTTTCATCGACGACGCGTCGCATCCGGACGGGCCCCGAGTTATCTCGTCGAAATCTGATCGCTCCTATGCGCGTCAAGTAATGCCGAGCTTGTCGGCGAGGGGTGAAGCGATGTAAGGGTGAGGGTACCGCCAAGATTGAAGGCACGGTGTGCGAAGAGTAAGGGGAGGGGATCAGCGATTAATATGAAACAATCACCGTAGCGGTGCGACGAATTTGTCGTGCATCACCGCGTCTCTCTCTGCCGCCATTGCCGCGTATCTTCGCGTTTGACCTCGAGCTCCGTTCGCGGCTTCGAGGATTCGTCAAGTTCGAAGGGTCGTGATTTATCGCGATGAAACCCGACCCTTGTTTTTCCGCGTCGAATTCGTCGCATTGAGGGTCGCGAAGAATTCGTCGCACCGAGGGTCGCGAGTTATCTCAATCCGATCCTTCCTGTGCGCGTTAATATTCCAACGCGCCTTTGACGAATACGAAGTCACATGTTTATTCTTTCATACGGATGTGTGCAATATTGAAAAAAAAAAAAAATAATTTAACGGATATCTGCGCTTATAGGTTGACCCCGTGTGTTACTACACGCTGTCGGGATTCGCTTGGGACGCGATGTTAAAATACACCGACGTCGTTTTTGAATTGCTTACCGACGTGGACATGGTAATGTTCATCGAACGCGGTACACGTGGGGGTTTGAGTCAATGTTCGCACAGATACGCATCGGCCAACAACAAGTACTTGCCCACGTACGACTCACCGAAACCGTCGACGTACCTCATGTATTTCGACGTGAACAACCTGTACGGTTGGGCAATGTCGCAATGCATGCCGTACGGAGGTCTTCGATGGATCGACGACGCCGGGCGCGTGGCCAATTTCGACGTGAATTCCGTTCCAAGCGACGGACCCGAGGGATACTTCCTAGAAGTAGACCTCGAGTATCCGACGGAACTTCACGATTCGCACACGAATCTCCCGTTTTGTCCGGTACGCGAACAACCGACCGACGGAAAACAAACGAAATTACTTGCGACAGTACAGGACAAAGACAGATACGTAATACATTACCGATACTTGCAACAATGTTTACATCACGGTTTACGTCTTAAAAAGATTCACAGAATTATTGAATTTAAACAATCACATTGGCTTCGCGACTACATTGAATTAAACACCGGTTTCAGAACTCGAGCAACTAGTGATTTCCAGAAAAATTTATACAAATTAATGAACAACGCGGTATTCGGCAAAACGATGGAGAACGTGCGAAATCGCGTAGACGTGAAATTGGTTACGCGCTGGGACGGTCGGTACAGCGCGGAAGCTCTAATCGCGAAACCAAATTTTCATAGCGCGCCATCTTTTCGGAAAACGCGATGGCGGTACAATTACACAGATTGTAAGTTTTATTCAACAAACCGATATACGTTGGCATGAGCGTTCTGGACGTGTCGAAGGTATGTCTGTACGACTTCCATTACGAGTACATGCTACCCAAATTTAGCGAACAAAGCAAAATTCTCTACACCGATACAGACAGTTTGATTTACGAACTCGCGTGCAACGACGCGTACGAGACGATGAAGCGTGACGTCCACAGTCGATTCGATACGAGCGATTACGAGGCGGAAATCAGTTTCGAAGACTACGTTCGTTGCTTACGTAACCACTCGGAAAAATATATTCGTCAAAATTTAATTCGTTCAAAATTACACGATGTTTACTCGATAAGCGAATCAAAACTCGCTCTCAGTTCGTACGGCGATAAGAGATTCGTCTTACCCGACGGTGTGCGAACACTTCCGTGGGGCCACCACCGAATTCCAGAGTACATGGGGAGGGTGGAGGAGGAGGATGATGATGATGATGAAAATTGTATATAGAAATGTATTTGTTGTATATATTATATGTATTGTATAGTATGTATTTATTTTATGTAATGTACGTGATGTACGCTATGTACGTAATGTACGTCATGTATGTAATGTACGTGATGTACATGATGTACGTAATGTACGTCATGTACGTGATGTACGTATTGTATGTAATGTACGTAATGTAATGTATGTATTGTATGTATTGAATGTGATACATGTACAGTATTTTTGAAACGAAATTAAATTTATCTTAATTTATTTATTATGTAATAGTGATACATATTTATCGTTAATAAATAAATAAATAAATAAATATATATATATATGTGTATATGTAAACTGATAGATACACCTTTTACCTTACTTCTCGATGTTATTTTTTCTTCTATCACGAAAGTATTTTTCTTTATGTTAATAAACCACAAAGTGTGTTAAGTGTAAATGCGCGTTATTCTTGATCCACTACCAACAGTAATGCTATCTGGGGTAAGTAACGGTGATAGTAATCGATAAATATGAGCAGGATCAATAATTGTCTATATTTTGATGTCATACGGGGGCTGGAAATGGGGGTATAGGGTGAACAAATGGTGGAGGCTGAGGTGGACTGGAGGGGGTAAGCCCTCTCTGGTTGATTAACGACTAGTCTAGTTATAGGACTTTCTCGGATCTTTCTCGGGCTGGTTTAGGGACGGGGCTGGAATCTAGGAGGGAGAAGAATCGGTCCGTCGCAGACAGGGAGACGGGCATCAATGAGTGGGTGCTGCCTTGTTGGAGGCGTTAAGGATAGGCTGGGGGGGGGGGGCTGCGGAGGTCCGACTACACACCTAAACAAATAAAATGGAGACAGCGAACGCGCTCGACTCCATGGGAGGTATGAACCCAGCTCTGGAAATAGGATCCGTGGAAGAGGGTACAGGCGTAACGTCTATCCAAGGCCGACTGGAAGATAGCAAGTGTCCGATGGGGAGCAGGATAGAGGTTCGGGGGCGTGGCGTGCCTCAGATACACACCTAATAAATAAACTAGAGACGTCGAGCGCGCCCGACTCTATGGGAGTGGTGTAGCCATCGCGAGAGGAGATAAATGAGAAGGAATCCACCTTTAAACACTCAACGCTCATCCAAGGTCACTTAGAGAACACTTGTTGTTCAAAGAGGGCAGGATGGTGGTTGGGAGGGTCGTGGTGAGTCCCTTTTCCACGCACACCTATAAATGCGACGAAGGCGGGCAGCGTGCTTGTCTTCGTGGGGAGTGGTGCGACCCTTCGCGAGATGACAAGTGGGAGGCGGTACACTTACCGTCTCATGCCTTGAAGGTACATAAGCGGAGGCAGGTAGGGAGCCCGGACAATGCGAGGGACCATGATCCTCTAGTTTCGCAGCAGTAGATAAAGTAGTTGCCTATCATTATATTACGCTCAGTTTAGGGGAAGGGAATTTGCCAATGCTGACAATCTAGCCGAGGACAAAACCTTTTATGTATATGCAGTGACTGCATCTGCGAGTGAGATGCGCGACCCTGGGTGGGAACGCATACGCGACACTCGCGGATGTACGTGTGGGGTGACGACTCATACCAACCACTCGCGCGTTGCAAAGACGGTGTTGGTTATCGGGAAATTAGGGGAAGTAACTCTACTGGTGCTCGAAAACGGCGTTCCCTGACAGCCGGAGGAGGGCGTAGTCGATGGAGGGGAGGGGGAGCCTCGTGGATTGAACCGGAAACGATGGACCTGATATCTCGGAATTCGGGGAAGTTGGATGTGAAAGGAAATGCGAAGCGGGTTGTTCTCAGGGGCGTGCGAACAGTTTGTCAGGATCCGGCAGCTTGGAATAGGATAGCTAGTACATCCTAAACAACAGCAGCGCGACCACCATTAGTAGAGTAATCTATTTCAAATTATGTTGTCGCATTCACCGTTGCACAGTGGCGCGTTTCGGGAAAAAGTGTGAAAAAAGTCAATTTTCGACTTGACAGATAATGGAAATGTAAATGCAGGAAAATCTTCCCATATATGTCTATTTTAATGACTGATGCTTCTTTTGTTTTTAGAAACACTACAGACTGCTTTATACATGGTTAAAGCTTAACCATCTTTTCGACCCACTTCAGCGAGCATTTTATTTCCTTTGTTGTTGTCGCATGAAGGAGTGAAATATATCAAAGTTTTACACAGGAATATAGTGTATTTCAAGACGAAAAGAATAAGATTTATCTGAACCTTTTTTGTTAATTTTAACATTTTCTACAACTGTTTTAAGTAAGCACATGAAATTTATGAAAATTTTATGTTTAATATTCAATATCAAAAATGTTCCAAAATGTTCTGCCTTGGCAATCATGTTTTTTGAAAGGTATGAATGTGTACTATCGAATAAAAAAAAAATTAGCTGCTAGTAAGTGCTACTTTTTGTGTTCGGTCCCGAAAATCATTGCAATGAAGTGGTAACCGCGCAGCAAACCGTTCCCATTAAATGCACGACCATTTCAAAATGCTGTGTGAAGGAAAGGGATAATTAATAATTAATTACTTGGAAACTATAATTTATTACAACAGCGCAAAAAAATAATACAGGAGAGATTTTTGGCGGAAATGGGACTGAAAGTCGACCGTGTAAGACAATCCTACGGAAATACCAATGACGGTAATACTGCCAGGCGTATATTCGATAATCCTCAATTAGCAGCAAGTATAACCGGGGTTAATGAAGAACTTATTACTCGGTTCTCAATAATACTAAAGGTTATTAATAGTTATTATCCTATTAATAAGCCAGTATTCCAAAACTATTGCCGAAAAACTGCTGAACTATATGTAAAGCATTACAGTTGGTTTTACATGCCAGTAAGTGTGCATAAACTTTTAATGCATGGTGCACAAATTGTGGAGCATTTTACCCTTCCGATCGGCGAATTTTCTGAAGAGGCATTAGAATGCCGTAACAAAAATATCAGAAACTATCGAGACAACCACACACAGAAGAAATCTTTAACCTATTCAAATAGGGATCTTTTTTACCGTCTACTTACATCGTCTGATCCCTTCTTAGTAGCGAAATATGGATATCCAAAAAAACAAGTGAAAGAAATTCCAAAACAAGTGAAAGAATTATTATCTATAACAGAAGATACGGATATGAATACGGATACGGATACAGATACGGAGATAGAGACGCACGCGGATACAGATACGGATATAGATGCGGAAGATTACGCATTGTTTATGTAACTATTGTAAGTCTGTTATTATCATTATAATTTTTTTAGTTCTTAGATTCAGTGCATTTCGAATTCTATGCCTAAAATTCAAAGAAAATATTACCATGTACCATGCGTAATGTTTTATATGCTGGCTTCTTAAAAATTCACAATATATTGTTCCATATTACTTTTGCTTTTCAGTTTACAAGAAAAATAACAACATATTTTGCATCCCCAGGTCGAAATACGTAATAATGAGGCATAAAATAATTTTTTCACACTTTTTCCCGAAACGCGCCACTGTGCGTTGGCATGAACGGTATGACCGCTACGCTATTAATATCTTTCTCGTAATTTTTCGTTTTGCAGTTCCAGATGGAAAATAGACTATCGTAGCATTTCCAATATATTTCAGGTTGTGTATATAGTTACCTAAAAAAATTTATTGTGTGACTTTTTTTTTCCTTTTATAAAAATAATTGTTGGACAAAAATTCTCGCGTTCCCTTAGGTCGTTTATTAATCAAGGATTGGCACCTCTGTATGCTATGAGTTCGTGGCTCAATCATATTGGCCAAGGTATAACGGTGCTCGCTGATCCTTGAATAGCGAATCGCGTGCCTCTATCGTGGCATCGTACGGCTGTACCGTGTGCGCGACGCGTGTGTGATTATAAATATATCATATATATTTTCTGTTATAATAAATAACCAACAATGATACAAGAATGAAAATATGAAAATATCATTTATGTTACTTTACTTTGGAATACTGACGAATTGTATGTGTGGACATCTATTCCTAGTTTTACAGTACATACAGGGTCATCCGATTATGTCGGAACAGCTAGAAACGGTAGATTTGGCAACAGCGTAAAAGTACACCTGCGCCCTCTGCGAACTGTCAGTGAAGTAAAAGCGTTTCATCATGGCCGTTGTCATTAAAAATGTCTAACCTAAAGCAGAGATCGTTACCGTTATAACTTAAAGTTGGAAATATAAAAATAAATATCTTTCTTTAAACGATTTCGGTTATAAATAATTGTAAATGATCAAAATTTATTGGTTATCGATGCCGGAAATTATGTTGTGTTACTAATAGCCATTAATGCCGATGAAAATTATTTTTGATTAAGATGAACCATGATTAATCCATCCGCCGCGGATGATGCTAATTGTTAAAATATTTGCATTACAACGGAGGCATTTTTTTTCAATGCGCCGCGAATGGATTAATAACGGAAATGGTCTTTGCTTGCAAATAATGATTATCAATAAGAAGAACCTTTTTTTTGGTTATCGCTAACCATTTTCGGTGACAGGAGTTTCGTGTAGGTTAACAAAACTTGTAAAATTTGTTCCTGCTATAGAGGTTAATTTGGAAAGAGCCTTTTCAGTTCTGGAACTGATGCTGGACGATCAACGCAGACGGTGTAAATCATCACCGCATAGTTTGCAGAATCTAACCCTCTATCAACCGTGTTTGGGTTCGGCGCTTTGCACATGCTTGCACGGCACTTTGTAGTATCATACAAAATCGTCGGTTGTCTCGAGAGTTTTTATTTACTACAACACAAATTTCTAATTCATTGTACATCGTTCATAAATATTAATAATATTAAGAAAAATTCATGATTGTCGAAGGCAACCAAAACTCCTATCTTCGATATTGGTTATGTCTGCTTTAGGTTAGACATTTTTAATGACAACGGCCATGATGAAACGCTTTTACTTCACTGACAGTTCGCAGAGGGCGCAGGTGTACTTTTATGCTGTTGCCAAATCTACCGTTTCTAGCTGTTCCGACATAATCGGATGACCCTGTATATATTCATAAATGTAATTTGACATGTAAGAAAAAAATTATACGTAAATATACGACACAAGATTACATCGATTATGGTTATGAAAGGTTATGGCTATTGCCTTCGGATCTGTCCTGAGCGACTGTCAAAATAATGATCATACGCAACTTCAAACGGTATCATGGAGAGGGCAATTCCCCTCAGCCCGTTTGTCACTAGAAGTGCAAGAATCAGTTGTAACGTCTGCCGCCCAGGTGACACTTGGGCAGGCGGTTTGTGGGGGCTAGCTCCACACGCGCAAGCGCGAGCGCGACGCCATGTTGTAGAATATTGTAGATGATGGCGGCGTGGAGAGACGCGTCAAAAAGAGTCTCTTGCGCACTGTTCCGGGCGTCTGGCGCACTGTTTCGCCCTTGGGGTAGTGTCTCAATAAAATACATTTTATTTGTGAAGAGTAACAAAGTAACTGTTATTATTACCTTCGGAACATTAAACGGATGACTAATAACGGACGAAGACAACTGATATAAGAAAACGAAGGGGGTAGTCTCAGGTACTGCAGACCGATGACTTTACCGGCAATATTGATCGAAAATCAGCGAAAATATAGGTTTACGGGAATACATTTTTCGTCCTTATATAAGAACATTTTCGGCTGGGAAAAGGGTTCATTCGAAAGAGGAAGCTTCAATGCAGTGCGGGCTGGTCATTATTCAATGTTTATTTGCAGATATTCGGTAATATGGATGTTCAAAGTGGAGCAAACATCGAGAATTCACAGTTGTGGAATAGAAGCAGTTTTATGTCTTTGGAAGAGTTTTCTGTATAATATGAGGACCAGCCCGCAGTGCATTGAACCTTCCTCTTTCGAATGAACCCCTTTCCCACCCGAAAATCATCTTATATAAGGACGAAAAATGCATTCCCGTAAAAGCATCGTTTTGGTAGGGTTATAAGATAGGGGAGATAAAACAGAGCAAAAAAAGTGACAAATTTAGTTCGGCCGATTTCTACGAGATAGCGTCTGATAAGAATGATCGCTGTCGCGGAATCCAAGCGGAAAGTAATTAATGGCTTGCAATATCGCTCGAAACGATTGCTGGACTTTGATTTTAAAGATTATTGTTTCAGAAGATACTATATTATATAGGTTGAAAAGTAAATTTCGCTTGTAAAGATGATAATTATAAGTTATATTTTACTCCGTAATCTTTCTGAATTCCAAACAAACAGGGAAATAGATATAAACCATAAATAAATATAAAGTATTATAAATATAAATTATTGTATTATACAGGCTGTAACAAACATGTTGCAGTTCCTTGAAAGGGATGTTTTGAAACAACTTTTGGTAATTATTTATATTGACGGGAACAGATATTTACATCGGTAAATACACGTATTCACGTCATCTTTCTTCCGCGGTAAATTAATATCACGTAAGATTCACTAAACTGCTCTTCCCTGTATAGTTCTTTTATTACAGCGACCTTTGAAAGATACAGAAAAGGACTTACTCAATTTCTCGCTGGTTTATTACGCACTTGACCTTTCGTGTCTGCTGCTAGATCAGTACTGACTCAAAAATGGTGGTTGCTATTAGTTAGTCGTTAGCAGAGAGTGGTGGGACACCTATTTTGATTGTTGTGCGAGATCAGGTATAGTTTGGAAAATGTGAAAACCTACACCTGACAACGTTTAGTTGTTATAAAACGTTTCTCCTCTACTACCTGAGATCAATTCATGAAACCTTTGTGACCTTTTCTTAGTTATTTATGATGGTTATCAATTAAAATAAAAAGTTATGTACAAACTAAACTGCTCTATTATGACCATGAGTAATGCTCCTTCAATCAGCTCAACAATTTACAAAGCAGATGTTGTAAGGGCAGTCTTAGGTACTGCAAACCGGTGACTTTACCAGCATAATTGGGCGAAAATATGGGTTTACGGGAACTCACTTTTCGTCCTTATATAAGAAGATTTTCGCCTGGGAAAGGGATTCATTCGAAAGAGGAAGGTTCAATGCACTGCGGGCTGGTCATCATTCAATGTTTATTTCCAGATATTCGGTAATATGAGTGTTCAAAGTTGAGCAAAAATCGAGAATTCATAGTTGTGAAATGCAAGCAGTTTTCTGTCTTTGGAAGAGTGTTCCGAATAATATGCGGATCAGCCCGCGTTGGGAGGCATCTTTAGCTACACAATAAACTGTACTTCGTCCTGATTCGATGAAATACAGGACATAATAATAATAATAATAATAATAATAATAATATACACAATAATATACTTAATTTTTTGAAATATATTTATTTATTTTAATATTACAATATTTTTTGCGTACATAGTACCGTGTCCGCCACGACCGCCTCTTCCCCCCCTCTTCCCCCCCATCTTCCTTCTCGCCTATCATATCTTTTCCACCCCCCTCTTGTTCCTCGCCCGCCTCGACCTCCTCTTCCCCCCCCCTCTTCTGTACATTGCCTGTTTTAATCTTTTCTTTAGCTCGTGTATCTGTAATATAAAAAAATTAATCCTATTATAACAATATATGTATAGACCTAATACATATTAGCGGATTATGATTCGTACTTCCTGTACTCTTGCCCTTTCTCGCGCCACCTCCACTTCTCGGTGTCGTCGCTTTCTGTCGTCCCATTCTCTTCTTCTACTTTCCCTTCTTATTTCTGCCCGCTCTCTCTCTTCTTTCCTTGATTTATTATTTCTTTCTTCTTTCTGTTTTTCCTTTTCCATTTTCTCCTTTTCCCTTTCCTTTTCCTTATTGCACCCCACTATTATTTTCGCCATTTTTTCAGTTATCTCCGTTGCCATTTTTTCCATCTAAAAATACATAAAAAATATATTGATAGAATAATTTCCAAGAATTATTGTTATGATTATACTGCGGATATTTATGCGAATTTCTATTTTTACAGACACAGAAAAGAAACTTCAATTTGAAGAGAATTACGTCGACGTGCATTACGAAAAGGAGCACGTTTACATTTTCTCATGAAAAACAAAATTTCTCATAAAAATCGAAACGTGCTACTTTTCGTAACGCACATTGTTACAGTGGTTATAATCTACTGTTATTAAATTCATCCACAGTACAATAAATAAAAGTAATAAAGGTGAAGGTACTTACATTCTGCCTCCTTGACGTTCACTTTCAGACTAATGATTGCAGAAAGCGATGGCAACCGAAAATGGCAAACAAAATACACGAGATACACGAAGTTGCTTCGATCATCTGTGATCAATGCGATTTCATATCAGTAACGTTGCTCGATTTATTTGTATTTGTAAAAATATAGTGATATGCAGAATCGATTTATTTGTTCATGTGCATCGGAACTTAGTGTGATGTGCGTGTGCGATAATAGTTGACAATATGTGATAGTTTCATGCGCTACATGAATGTTTCTTCATTTTTCATATTCATGTATCGCGAATTCGTGCAATACGGTGAAGAACGAAATAATCAAGCTGCACAAATTGATTATTCTCTATATTCGGAAAGTTCATAGTTTGTGAATTTTCTTACTTTTGTGCAATTTAAATACGACATAGTAGTGTAAGCAATACACTGGTTTCGCGTTTTTCGATACAGTGGTAATTGTGAAATTGTGATAATTTTCAACGTGGAAATAAGCGAACAGAACCAAGATCGAAAAATCAGACACTATGGAAAGGGAAAGGACAGAAATGGACATCGAGTATTAACTGGAAGGCGTCTGTCCATGAGGAAAAAGTGTCGAGAAAGGTAAATTTGATCTTATTATTTCACAGCAAATTGAGCAGAGTCAAGTACTCGAACGAGCTTCCAAAAAAAATAATCGAGTGAACACAAAGATTGTCAGGAATTGGCATATTTTTGCAAAAAATATTCTGATCCGGACATAATCAATTACGTTCCACGACTGAAGGAAGCAGGGATATACCAGAGCATTGAGGAAGCGATGCAGCCACTGTTCATCCATGCCGAAAGTTTGCTGTACTCTTTGAATAATAATGCTGTCGAAAGCTTTAATAGCATCATCGCTAAATTTATCGGAGGCAAGAGAATAAACTTTGGACGAAAAGGCTCGTATCATGGTAGAGTCTCCGCTGCCTGTGTCCAATTTAATACGAAAGAGGTGTTGAGTGAATTGAGCATCATAATGGGAAAGGAACCGACAGCCGCCGTAAAAAAACTGGAAGAACGACGGAAACATGAATGGCAAATGGCTAAGAAATATAAAAAAGAAAACAAAGCATCTTCGCAAAATAAGAAGCAATCATGCGACAAAGATTACGGTCCTAATGCAGAAAAACCCGATATAGAGGAAAGAATTTACTTCTCCGAAAGTAAAAGGCATATGGAAATACTCTACGAGTGGCAAAAAATGCGATCTAACATCGAAGTAGAAACTCGTGATCAGGCCAACAGCGAAAAATGGATAGCGTACAGAAGAAAGTTATTAACTGCATCAAATTTCGGCAAGGTATGCCGATTACGAAAGGACACACC
Source organism: Perdita meconis (assembly GCA_030770465.2). Lineage (NCBI taxonomy): Eukaryota > Metazoa > Arthropoda > Insecta > Hymenoptera > Andrenidae > Perdita > Perdita meconis. The sequence goes on along the minus strand of JASKOS020000013.1, from coordinate 10,467,118 downwards.
ACGGGCAAATACGGTGAAGAGTATAATGTACCCGCAAATACCAAATCTACCTTCACTGCAATACGGAAGGGAGAATGAGGAGAACGCATTGAGACAATTAGAAGCAAAATTAGGAATCTCTGTTCTACCGTGCGGCTTATTCATCGATGCCGACGTACCTTATTTAGGTGCAACGCCTGACGGTATCATGGAGGATGATACTATCGTCGAAGTGAAATGTCCCATATCAGCAAAGGATTTAACTCCTAATGAGGCAATAGAGCAGCTTCCTGCGTTGCGACGTATTTTTCGTGGCAATGAAATGAATAAAATTCATCATTATTATTATCAAGTGCAAGGACAGCTTCACATAACGAATAAGCAAAATGCTCTATTCTGTTTGTGGACGTCAAAAGGTATGAAAGTAACAAAAGTACAAAGAGACGATCAATTTTGGACCTCAGAGATGGAGGAAAAACTTAAGAAATTTTATGAGGACTGCATGCTGCCAGAAATTCTGGACAGTAGATTCAACAGAAGTCAACCGATCAGAGAACCTCCGTATATAAAAATGAAAAATACAACTGAACCACAAATCGCAATTGCATCAACTAGTGCGGAAGATCGCACATGAAGAGATGTCCTATGATCTGTCACGACTGCATCAGCAAGTGCGAAAAAGCGCATGCGAAGAGATGTCCTATGATTTGTCGCGACTGCATCGGCAAGTGCGAAAGAGCGCACGCGAAGAGATGTCCTATGATCTGTAGTCTGTAGCGACTGCATCGGCAAGTGCGAAAGAGCGCACGCGAAGAGATGTCCTATGATCTGTAGTCTGTAGCAACTGCATCAGCAAGTGCGGAAGATCGCACATGAAGAGATGTCCTATGATCTGTCGCGACTGCATTGGCAAGTGCGAAAGAGCGCACGCGAAGAGATGTCCTATGATCTGTCGCGACTGCATTGGCAAATGCGAAAGAGCGCACGCGAAGAGATGTCCTATGATCTGTCGCGACTGCATTGGCAAGTGCGAAAGAGCGCACGCGAAGAGATGTCCTATGATCTGTCGCGACTGCATTGGCAAGTGCGAAAGAGCGCACGCGAAGAGATGTCCTATGATCTGTAGTCTGTAGCGACTGCATCAGCAAGTGCGAAAGAGCGCACGCGAAGAGGTGATCTATTAATTCTCAAATTAGGACATCGGAACATTAAAAAAAAAAGATAAGTTTATAGTAACATTAATATTTTGTTATATATTTTTAGAATTACAAACAAAATTTTCATTATTTTATTTTATAAATAAAGTAAATCATCTTATAAAAGTTGTTTATATAAAAGAGGATATTCAATGGTATAACTAAGTTTTGCGTGGATAAAGCAGCGGAAATTTCAAGATCAAGTTAATTTTTTTTATACAAACCTATGTTTCTTATTTATAATATAATAACAGATGTTATGACAAATTATGCATTCACAGTAAGAAAATATCTAAATAACATGTTTTCAACATAGTGATGAAATGAGGCTTACAGTAGAAACGATTGTAGACCAATAATAGTTTTTTATTTCTTCTATTTTCTGTAATTCTTCGTATTCGTTATTTTATGAACAAGGTCCGAATCTTGTTCGACGAACTAAATTTTCTTTTTAATAAGTAGACGCATCAAAATATACAGTGGCGGCAAAAAGAATTTACATGTGGTCCTACAGCGGACACAAACCCCTTGAATTACTGAGTACAGGTGGGGCGGGGGGGGGAGGGGGTGTCGCGAAGATCACAGTTATACGCATACTGTACAGCGCATAATATCCCACGGGCTTCAGCTTCGTCTGAAGCTCGGGTATTGGCGAACCCGGGATCCTGAACTAAGTTGGGTGACCAGTCCCGAAAGATTAAAGGAAGATGCCCTTTACTGAGTGATGTGAATACTTTTACTCAGTGATAATAGAGTAAATCTTCAAATTGTGTATATGCGTACTGTACAGTGAACAATGTCTCAAGGGCTTCAGCTTCGGCTGCAGTACGGGTATTAGCGAACCCGGGATCCTGAGCTGAGGTGGGTGACCAGTCCCGACAGATTAGGAGGATGCTCTCTACTGGTAGTTGCTTTCGGACCCGGGACATTTCGGATCTCATGTGGTCTTGCAACGAACACGAACCCCTTGACTTACTCAGGAGGGAGCAGAGGGCGTTGCGAAGGTCACAGTATTCGTCATAACGAGTGCTGTGAATAATTTTATATTGAATAGAGTTTTTTATTGAAAAGAAAATGCAGTTCGTCGTACAAAATTCGGAACTTGTTCATAAAATAATTATTATTGGTTTATAACTCGTACAATATTTGGACCTTGTTCATAAAATAATTATTATTCGCTTAGAATCGTTCCTACTCTTGGTCATATAAAATTACAAAATTCTAATGTGGTTCAGTTTATACACTTACAGTTCTCGCTCGATCTATACGATAATGCGATAAGCTGTATGCATTTCGTTTAATTAGCAAAGTAAAAGAAATTCCCCCATAATTAGTCACAATATCTATTATAATATTATAAATAAAAATATAAGGTTCCATTAAAAAAAAAATTAACTTGGCCTTCATATTTTCTCTACTACTCTACCCACACAAAACTTATTTATACGATTAAATGTCCATCTTTATATTAAACAACTTTAAACAGAACATTTTTTTATAACTTTCGACTATTAGGATTATAAGATTTTAACTATATATTTATTTTTCCTTTATAGATATGTAGAGCAACAGAAGTGGCTTTGACAGCGCGCGTTTGTAATCCAAGGATTTTGTCCCAAAACCTGAATGTAAAATTATATAAAATTAAGGAAAAAAGGTAATTTAACAATAATGTTAATATTTTATGTCAATTTGTTCAACTTATAATTCTGATTTCAGTTCTGTTTATTTTTTCTTATAGATCTATATCTGAGCGGCGGAGAAGCATTTACCATCGTGCGTGAAGCTACAAGCTGCAAGAAGTTTTCGATTGGACGAAATGTCGGGTCATAAATTAAAATGTAAAATTATAAAATATAATAAAAAGTGGCTAAAGACATGTGTGTACACTAATCTTATTATAAAATGATAGGTTAATTAAAAAGCATTAGGATTAAAAACTGGTATACGGGGCATTCCACGCCAAATCGGCGTATCAAAAACCTTTGGGTCTTCGATTTTGCTGAATTTTTAATATGTTTTAGTACTCATTCAAAGGAGCTTCCATGATTTTTTTCAAATTTTTTTGGCCAATAGTTTTTGAGATATGAATTTTTCAAAAATTTGACACTTTTTTTTCAATTACCTGTAACTTTTTGAAAATTGAACCGATTGCGATTATTCTTTTTTCAAAATTTTTGTTTTTCAACATACTTATCGAAAAAAATGAAACAAAATTTTTTGACTTATTTTTATCGAGTACTTTTGGATTTTAAAAATTTGTAAAAAAACTTACACATATTCTGCGAATTTTGAACACCACCCGATAATGAGCAACACGTAACTTATAATTTTTTTCGATTTTTCAAATTTTTTTTTCCATTTTTCATTTATAAATTTTTGATTTTTATTTCCATGCCTAATTACTTATTATTATGAATCTAAAAGAAACTTGTTACTCATTTTATAAATACCAAGAAAAACAATAGTGTGTTTTTAGAAATAATCTAACTTATTTTTTGTCTTTTTTTTATAAATATATTTATTATAGATATATCTATATGTTAATTATGAACCCAAAGTTATGGCGTATTCAGTAAAATATAATACATCGTTATGAGGACGAAGAGTTTTGAAAGGTTTATATAAAATACAAAAGATACTTAGTTATTGAATCTTAATATTCCATCCCCAGTTTTGTCCTATTTGTTTAATTATTTTATACCAAAGAATATACATAGCCGTAAGTTCCAGAACAAAATAAAAATACGGCTAATGACAAATTTTCAAATGTCACTTAGTCACCAAATGGTTGAGCTACAAATTATTAAAAAAATATGAGAAATTCAGATTTGAATTCTTATTAAAAAAAAAGACAAAAAATAAGTTAGATTATTTCTATTGACACACTATTGTTTTTTTGGTATTTATAAAATGAGTAACAAGCTTCCCTTAGATTCATAATAATAAATAATTAGGCATGGAAATACAATTCAAAAATTTATAAGTGACAAATAGAAAAAAAATTTGAAAAATCGAAAAAAAATTATAAGTTATGTGTTGCCCATTATCGGGTGGTGTTCAAAATTCGTAGAATATGTGTAAGTTTTTTTACAAATTTTTTCAAAAAAATCGATTGACATAAACATGTTTAAAAAACGGATTTAAATATTAAAATCCAAAAATACTCAATAAAAATAAGTAAAAAAATTTTGTTTCATTTTTTTCGAAAAGTATGTTTAAAAACAAAAATTTTGAAAAAAGAATCAACGAAATCGATTCAATTTTCAAAAAGTTACAGGTAATTGAAAAAAAGTGTCAAACTTTTGAAAAATTCATATCTCAAAAACTATTGGCCAAAAAAATTAAAAAAAAAAATCATGGAAGCTCCTTTGAATGAGTATTAAAACATATTAAAAATTCAGCAAAATCGAAGACCCAACGGTTTTTGATAGGCCGATTTGGTGTGGAATGCCCCGACATATTTTTATTAAATAGCACCCAGTGCCCACGATTCTGGCATCACTGGTACAAATTTGATCAGCTAGAGCCCATCACTCCAGGAAACTTGATTTTTCATTGACGGCTAATGTAGGGATTGCGTTTGTTATCCATGCCTCCACACTTCGAGGCCTTGATGGCCGAGAGGTGGGGAGGCTGGACGGCGGAAGCGCCACTGCGTCTCTGGTGGTCGAGAGCGAAGGATCGCAACGTAAACGGCTCCCGCCATTTTGTGTCGTATTTCTATTCTGAAATAAAAGCACGTTGTTCAGTCGAGAAGACTGTTGTGTTATTCCGTTCCCTCCGGATGGATTTATCCCCGACCTAATACTTACCAAGAAGCCAAGGATGTTGGACAGGCTACAACTGGTGACCCCGCCGGTTTTTGGCTTTCTTGGATTCCCACAATCTGATGGTCTTTGCGGTGAGGAACTTGTTCTTCGGCATCCCAGAAGTTGCATTCCTCCTGGCTTGTGGGATGGGACGACGTTGTGCGGATTCTGCACGTGGCCGTTCATTTGGATTTGGCGTGGTTGATGCTGCGACGCAGTTTCAACCGCATGGGATCCACGGTTCTTCATCCTTGCGTGAAGCCATCGTCACCGGCGCCTTGAGCAGCGTGTGAAGTTCATTCGACTTCATCTTTGCGTGAAGCCACCGTCACCGGCGCCTTGAGCAGCGGGTGGAATTCATTCGTCTTCGTTGGTGCGACGAAGTCACCGTCGTCGGTCCTTAGGGCGTGTCGTCTGTTGACAGCAATGCGTCATTTCTGAGGCAGAACCACTAGCCGTGTGTTTGGCGAGGTATTTTCGTGCGTTGCGGTGGCCTGGTGTTGTGTTTGAACACGTGTTTTGCACGACGCGCCGCCATGTTGTGGCGTCTTAGCGGTTGTCCGATTGGTCGGCCATCTTGACTTTTGACTTTGCGCGTCTTTAAAGGGTATCTTCACGTAGTCTATTTTGATCAACCTCTATAATGGCGTCTGGTGGAGACAACGCGAACGCGACGGTGGAGTATTTAGAAGCGCAGCTTCGTGAGGCGCAAAGACGTATAGCGGGTTTAGAATTTGAAAGTGTTATCCTGCAGCGTCCGGATCCTCCCGCGAGTTCGCACATAGATTCATATAGAGTTCCGAAGATCCCCAGCTTCTTTCGCGCTGATCCTGCACTTTGGTTCGTCCAAGTGGAGGCGTCTCTGCGTAACGCGAGAATATCGTCGGAGGCTTGTAAAGCGGATGCTGTGTTGGCCGCGTTAGATTTGGAGGTGGTTAGTTGTGTGAAAGACATTATCTTATTATCACCACCTCCACAGGATATTTTTCAGCGAATTAAGGCGCGTATCATCGCGACGTTCGCGGATTCCGCTGAAAACAGTTTACGTAAGCTGATAAGGGGACAGGTTCTCACAGATGGGAAACCGTCGTTTGTTTTAAATAGATTGCGTAACTTGAACGACGGTAGATGTGACAACGCTGTCATAAAGTCAGTGTTCATGGATCAGCTTCCCGTGAGTTGGAGAGCAATTCTCGCTTCCACTGGTTATTCGGATTTAGAAAAGTTAGCTGAAATAGCAGACATGATTGCAGACAGTGTAGGTGCTAACGACCCTCAGATAGCATCAGCTTCCGTAGCAGCAGCTTCCGTAGCTGAAGTTGCACCGCGTTCCTCATTAGAAGAGGAAATTAAAAAATTATCTTCCTGTATTGAAACCCTAACCAAACAGGTAGAGAATTTAAAAACCTCATTTAAACACTCACGATCGCGCTCGAAGTCGTTTACGAGAAAGAAAAGCGGTAATCATTCGCAGACGAGGGACAGTTCGGGACTGTGTCTCGCACATAGAAAGTTCCCGGAGAACCCACTGTCGTGTCGCGAGTGGTGTTCAAAGTATGCCGTCTGGAAGCAACAAAAAAACTAAATAAGCCCTCCTGTTCGGAGACGTCCAGTGGGGGTGGGGTTTTGGAGAACCGTCTCCATATTCGTGATCGCGCGTCGGGTCGTATGTTCTTGGTTGACACAGGCGCGGATATCTCCTTATTGCCAGCGGATCCAAAGATCAAGTGTAAACCCTCTAGTTTTAAGTTATATGCGGCAAACAATACGCGTATAGATACGTTCGGCGAGTCAATTCGCGTGTTAGACATAGGTTTAAAGCGTCCTATTCGTTGGAGTTTTTGTATTGCTGCAGTGCCTTATGCGATTATTGGCGCGGATTTGCTCAGGAAGCATGATTTGCTGGTCGACTTAAAGAGGCGGAGACTTATAGATTCGGTCACGAATTTGTATTCATGCATGGTGTCCAAATCTGTTATGGTCCATTCGGTTGGTTCATGTTTCGGGTTCGATTTACGCGGAGCTCCTTGCGGAGTTTCCAGGGATCACGGGTTCGTCCTAGTTAGCTCCACCAGAGAGTCGGGGTGTTTTTCACCATATTCTGACTTCCGGCCCGCCGGTGGCTGAGCGGCCTCGGCGCTTGTCTCCGGAGAAGCTGAGGGCTGCTAAAGCCGAATTTAAAATGCTAGTAGAGATGGGAATTTGTCGCGCATCGAGTAGTCCTTGGGCTAGTCCGATTCATTTGGTCCCCAAGAAGGATGGCTCTTGGAGGATCTGTGGGGATTATCGCAGATTAAATGCGGTCACCATCCCGGATAAATACCCGACTCCGCATCTCCACGATTGCACGATTAATTTGTCAGGAAAGAGAATCTTCTCTTCTCTGGATCTACTTAAGGCGTATAATCAGATTCCGATGGCCCCGGAGGACGTGGAAAAAACCGCAGTCATTACTCCTTTCGGGCTCTTTGAGTATTTATACATGACATTTGGCTTGCGAAATGCTAGTCAGTCGTTTCAGCGTTATATTAATCGTGCGTTGGGTGACTTGGATTTTGTATTTGTATACATCGACGATATTTTGGTCGCGTCTTCCTCTCCAGAGGAGCATTTAATACACCTTAGATTGGTGTGTCAAAAATGGAAAGACTTTCATTTGCGCCTTAATGTGGAGAAGTATGTGTTCGGTGTACCAGAGCTAGAATTCTTGGGGTACCGAGTGGATGGTGAGGGAATTTGTCCCACTCCGGAGAAGGTTGCCGCGATCGCGGAGTTCCCTAAACCGAAAACGGTGGCTCAGTTGCGCCGTTTTCTGGGCATGGTGAATTTTTACCGCAGAAGTCTACCACACTCTGCAGCCGTGCAGGCTCCATTAAACTTTTATCTTCGGGATTCCTGCAAGAATGATAAGCGCGAAATTACATGGACAGTTGAGACTGAGAGCGCGTTCGAGCAAATCAAGGCTGATTTGGCAAATGCCGCCCTGTTAGTTCACCCTCGAATTGGTGTGTGTGTGCGCCTGGTCACGGATGCGTCTGATTCTTCCATGCGCGCAGTGGTGCAAGAACTGTGTCGACTGTCAGCAGTCGAAAATATCTCAGCATGTAAAGCAGTCTCCGGGACACTTCGTAGCCCCGGATGACAGATTCGACCATGTCCACGTTGACATAGTAGGACCTCTTCCCCCTAGGGACGGTAATGTTTATCTTGTAACGATGATAGATAGATTTTCCCGCTGGGTCGAAGCCGTACCCTTATCGGAGGTGTCGGCGCAGTCCGTGGCCAGGGCATTTTTTGATACGTGGGTGTCTCGCTATGGGGCTCCCAAGATATTAACAACTGATCAGGGTGCTCAGTTTGAGTCTCGGCTTTTCTCAGCACTTTTATCGTTGATCGGGTGCGAGCGTATTCGTACAACGGCGTATCACCCTTCGTCGAATGGTCTTGTTGAGCGTTGGCATCGCCTTTTAAAGGCTGCGCTTATGTGTCATAAAGATACGAATTGGTGTCGAACGTTGTCCACGGTTTTGCTCGGATTGAGGTCGCATGTGCGGACTGATACTGATGCATCTCCGGCCGAATTTTTGTTCGGAACAACTTTGCGTCTCCCGGGAGAATTCTTTCTTCCGGATGATTTCACTCCGGATCCCAATATGTTTATTGAGGAATATAGAGAATTTATGCGTCAGGTTAGATCCGTCCCTGTGGCACATAATTACAAAAAAAAGGGCTTTTGTGTTCAAAGAATTACACTCATGTTCTCATGTATTCCTACGCAATATGGTAAAAAAGTCACTTGAGCGACCATATACCGGCCCGCACAAGGTACTGCAGCGAATCTCCGACCGCGTTTATCAGATCGATGTGAACGGTAGTACCAGGAACGTTTCCATTGAGCTGCTCAAACCTGCGCATTTGGTACCTGACGATATTGTCGATTCCACGACATCGGCGTCGAGTTCTTCTGACACTCCTTCAGGGTGTCTGCGAAACTCATCTAGTTTGAGAACGTATGGGCGTAAGTCGGTGTCGATTGTGACTCCCGATTCGAAATAAAAGACTGTGTTAGTTTATAAGTCGTTTATATGTAGTTCTAAGTTGTTGCGTTATAGTATGTAATTTATATATTGTTAACAAAAGCTGGAAGCTGTCATGTGCGTTTCAGCGTGTGCACGCTGTCACTCGGGGGGGAGTACTGTAGGGATTGTGTTTGTTATCCATGCCTCCACACTTCGAGGCCTTGATGGCGGAGAGGTGGGGAGGCTGGACGGCGGAAGCGCCACTGCGTCTCTGGTGGTCGAGAGCGAAGGATCGCAACGTAAACGGCTCCCGCCATTTTGTGTCGTATTTCTATTCTGAAATAAAAGCACGTTGTTCAGTCGAGAAGACTGTTGTGTTATTCCGTTCCCTCCGGATGGATTTATCCCCGACCTAATACTTACCAAGAAGCCAAGGATGTTGGACAGGCGAAATTAATCGAGGCACACTAGACCACGTGCCTACACTAACTTCTCAAGTGATGCCATCTCGCGTTCATCAGCGAACTACAAGTGTGGGTAACAGCGGAAAATGTTGTGCAATTATTGATTTCCAAATTCTGAGAAGTCATTTGTTGGGACTACCCCCTTAACCCCACAGGTCCGTCGAAGAACGAGGACAGAACGCGACCATTGTCGCACGGTGGGAAATGGGCGCATCCCAAGGGGAGAAGACCGGTCCTAGAATTGATGTAAGTCCCTGTGTGTGCCGTATGCACTCACTCCACTTGATCTCGCTCAATCGGTAGTTCGGCGCTAACTGTACAACTACTTATAGAATTTATGGTACGCAGAATTTAATTCCAAGAATTAAGGATACTATTCGAAAATGTATATTCTTTTGAATTAAACATAAAAAGTTTATTTTTTTTTCGGAATAAGGCGAATGTTCCCTTAAAGAAACGAAAAGTAATAACTAAATTGCGGATGTTTATGCATTTATGGCAATTGTAAAATCACAAAAAGCTATAAAGATGCTCATAGATATAAAAATAAAATAAAATATCAAAAATGTAATAAATTTCGTAATGTGTAGGAAATAAAACACATTTATTTAAGATTCAGTTGCTGGTATATGTCTATAAAAATATGAATTTGCATAAACATCCGCACAGTCTAGTAATAACATATATTTGTGAAACACATAGGAATATAGTATTGGTCTAAATTGGACATGTTCCAATTTTTTCATGAGGAGCTTTAGACGTGCTTGACGGAGAGTGTATTTGTGTTGCGTCCTCAAAATTAAGTAAAGAACAGTTAGAATAATACAACTATACGGAGCGCACAATAGTTCAAACGGACAATCGACAGGATGTCCCAAACCAAGTGTAAGAGTCGGAAGGAGGTGATTCCTGGGGTGATCCTAAACAACTTTTTCCTTTGCAAAAATGTTCTCCGAAGCTTTGTTAACGAGTCATTAACAAAAAACGCCAACCAATCGGAGAGTGCGTATAGCGGACAAAGGCCCGTTCAGTGGTTAGCCCAAGCTACACATAGTATTCACGGCTGTTCTTTCGCTATACGTGCGCTGTGATTGGTCGGTGTTTTTCGTTAATAACTCGTTAACAAAGTCGCAATAAACTTTTTTGCTAAGGAAAAAGTTGTTTAGAATCACCCCAGGAATCTCTCGTTAACGGCTCTTACACTTTGTTTGGGACACCCTGTATACTCAGATTTTCAAGAGCAAAGACTTGGGAGATCGGTCCATGTTGGCGGCGTGGAATATGCTTGCAGCGTACTCGGGCGCGACGTTGTAAGATTGTATATCATATCAGTCTCGTTGTGTTTTGGAGTATAACTATTTCCTTGTCAATGGCTCGATTGGCATGGTCAGGTAGATCCAGGTAGTTCCTCTCAGCTGTTTCACGCTAAATCCATAAGTGTTTCCTATAAATGTAAGAAATTTTGAACATAATCAGTTCATGATCATCATTTGAACATTTTGAAAAAGTTCAGCTGAAATTATGAGAAGCTTCAAATCATTCTTTTATTAATACATACTAAATATTTTATGTATAGGACATTAAATTTGACGACTCTACCCTAATCATTATTCTATTAGTCTTTAAAGAAATATTACACTATTTTTTATAATTACTTCTAATTTTCAGCACTGAAAATTAATATTCATTGTTTTTAATATTTAACGTCAATGCTCTTTTAATAGCATACTTTTTCAGATAAAAAATCATGAATACAAAATATTGTGATGAATATAGTAAAAGTTCACTATTTAGATATAGTCTTATACATATTAGACGGATTTCAAATTAGAAAAGTAATTATTTTGTTTTAATATTTCATTTATATTTTTAATTATCGAAACATATCACATTTGCTGAAAAAAGGGGTCAACTTATCGATGTGTGACGTCCTCCCCGATTTGGATAATCTTAAATATTTTGTCAATATCATCACCCTGAACAACTTTTTCCTACACATACAGAGTGTCCCATCGAACAGCGAACAGTGCGTTATTTCCTAACGTATTTGGGATAGAAAAAAATTATTTATATACAATTACATGGTTTAAAATTTATTAACAAAGACAAATCTTTTACTAAATTATTACTTTCTAAAATATGATGGTTAAGTTTGATCTTTTAAATGAAACTATATATTTTGCTACTGATCACTTGGTAGTGTACTTCAAAACAAATTGAATAAGCTGCAATGTATACACCGTTTTTCAAATGGTTTTTAAGAAATTGCGCTTAAAAGTTTACTGATTTTCTGAAGAAAACTTGTTTGAATAGGAGGAACCGAAAGTAGTCTTTTTTGCTCCTCAAGTGGCAGTCCATAGGCCCAAAACTCAAGATTACCTGCGGTACTTCTTATTCAAGCAGCCTTCATCTACTGAAAATCAGTAAATTTTAAAGCGCACTATCGCGAAAATCACTTGAAAAAGGTGTGTACATTGCAGGTTATTGAATTTGTCTTACAACGCACTAACAAGCGATCTGTAAAAAAATATGTTATCCATAAGTAAAAAAATATGTTACTATTATAAGTTCATTTTCGCTAATAAATTTACCTCGTCGAATTATGCAATTGTACATAAACAATCTTATTGTTTCTCAAATACATACGTTAGGAAATAACGCACTGTTCACTGTTCGCTGGGATAGCCTGTATACTAGAGTGTCTCTCTTAGTTTTCGAGATAGTCACAAAAATATGTTTCACACACAGATTCTGAAAGAAATAATCGTTGCTATGTTTTCATTCCTGAGAAAAATATATTTATACATAATATGTCGAGTGCATCTCCACATTGGTTTGGGTTAGATTCCTTAGTGGGGAGGGGGTTTGGGCGGTAGCCCTTCCTCCAAAAAAAAATAGACGAGTTTCTACCCGAAGGGGTGTAAATACTTAAGAGCCTCATACACTAGCGAGCCGCTCGGCCGCGCGATTGGGTGGTGCTGCGGGGTCCTTTACGTGATGCTGATTTTATTTGAAAAAGTAGAATTTCATTCATATTACCTGATTTTTGATAGGGACGCCTTCTAGTCAGACAAAATGTTATTAGCTTCCCCGCTGCAGTTTTAGTTTACAGGTAGCCGTCCTACATCTCATCACTGAACACTGCGCTCAGTTTCATTAACCAATCAGAGAGCGAGTACAGTGTACGAATTTCGGCACGGACTATAAGTATGCATAGCATTGGTCTGCCATCGCCCGTGCCAAAGTTCGTTTACTGTTCTCGCTCTCTGATTGGTTGGTGTTTTTCGGTAATAACTCGTTAACAAAGTCCCATATCACATTTTCGCTAAGGAAAAAGTTGTTTAAAATCACTTTAAGAATCACCCCTTTCAAGGACGTGCAACATTTTTGTTACACCCTTATAATATTTCTGCGTGTGACTCGAAAACTAAAATGACAGTCTAGTATATGTATAGGAAAAAGTGGTTCGAAATGTTGTCCTTTACAACATATTTTAAGGTCGGGCATTCCATGCCAAATCGATCACTTTTTGACCTTGATGTCAGGGATTTTGTTCAAGATTGAATATGATGTAGTCCACATGAAATTAGGGGGGGGGGGTTTAAGTCATCATTTTGCTGTTCTCGAATTTCTTTAAAAAATACAGGCGGTCAAATTTTTCAATTTTTGCCTATTTTCATGAAACCAAGGTGTACTTAGGAATTTTTATCTCGGGAATTATTTGTCGTATTGAGTTGATTCTTTTTTCATTTTAATCAGAGAGGTTTGGCTTATTTTAATAATATATTTCCTAATTGGAAACTCGTTTTTGTAATATAGAAAATTATAAACAAACTTTTCTTTTGCAAATTTCCCTATGCGGGTCAGGGGTCAAAAATTAAAAAAAAAAATATGAACATATTCCTTGAACACTAGCCTATAAAATGAGCTATTGCCGAAAATGGAACTCGTAAAACTAACTCCACAGTGAGCTGTTACAGGTAGTGGTGCGCGCCTGTTCAGGTAAGCGACCCGCTCGCCCGGAGCTTACGGTCGCCCGACCGGACCTCTTGCACCCCACATTATTTGACTGAGATGTAAAAACAATATCGACAGGTCGCGTATCAGTCTTACTGGTGCCATTTATAACTTTAAGGGTGGTTTTTAGAATGTCTTTTATAGGTATTTAAACAAGGGCCGTATCCAGAAAGTCTTTTGGCATATAATGTTTTCCTTCAATACCCTCCTCCTTTCAATTTATTGCTAGCTAGGTAGATGTTTTCAAAATATAAGAAAAGAGGCGTCGGTACGATTGCATGTATTTTCCAGGTATATCTTGGTAGTGGGGAGTTATATATTTGGGCAGCGTTCTTTTAAACTTTTAGTCTGCGAAAAATTTCCGAGTCGTGCACTTCTTATTCTTATCGTAAGGTAGTGAGTGAGTTTTCGGAGACAATGCGTCAGTGGTGTTGTAATCCTTTTAATCGAACGGAACATAACCGTTGCATAAAAGGACTTCGAAAGGTTTCGTTGGAAATGCGTCAATCATTTCCAACTTTGCCCGAAAAGTCTTTTATTTGCAATGCTTGTCGCATGAGATTTTACAAGGAAAAGAACAGTGAACGGATTGAAGCTGCATTAGCTGAATCAGGGCCATCAGGACTATCACATACACAAACGGTAACTACTAGCAGTAGTAGTTCCAGCAACATCTCAACATCAGTAGATCCATCACTCGTGGTGAGTTCCACAAATGCTTTAACGTCATCTATAGGAGAATCACCAATAACTCGCAAAACATTAAAATCCGGTAAACGAACTTTAAATAAATTAAATCGCATTCATAATATTTTACGAACAAGTTTAGGAGACGTTGCAGGTAGTTCAAGTAGTGCCGCGGCAGATAATGAAATAATTAAACAATTAAAAGATAAATTCAATGTAGAGTCCGATAATAGCGAAAAAATCCGTATTCTTACAACTGTACCAAAATCGTGGAGTATTACAAGAATTTGTTTAGAATTTAAAACTTTGTACCATATGGCAAGACAAGCAAAGCGACTGCAAGTCCATTACGGAGTGATGTCAACTCCAAATCCTAAACATGGTCGTCTGTTACCAGAAACTACGAAGTCATTAGTAGAACATTTTTATCGTAATGATGAAATAAGTAGAGTCATGCCAGGAAAAAAGATTTCATTTCAGTATTGAAAGATAGGTCTAGAGTACATGTTCAGAAACGTTTAATACTTAGCAATCTTAAGACTTTTTGGATACGGCCCTTGTTTAAATACCTATAAAAGACATTCTAAAAACCACCCTTAAAGCTATAAATGGCACTAGTTAGACTGATACGCGACCTGTCGATATTGTTTTTACACCTCAGTCAAATAATGTGGGGTGCAAGAGGTCCGATCGGGCGACCGTAACCTCCGGGCGAGCGGGTCGCTTACCTGAAGCGGCGCGCACCACTACCTGTAACAGTTCACTGTGGAGTTAGTTTTACGAGTTCCATCTTCGGCAATAGCTCATTTTATAGGCTAGTGTTCAAGGAATATGGTCATATTTTTTTTTTAATTTTTGACCCCCGACCCTCATAGGGAAATTTGCAAAAGAAAAGTTTGTTTATAATTTTCTATATTACAAAAACGAGTTTCCAATTAGGAAATATATTATTAAAATAGGCCAAACCTCTCTGATTAAAATGAAAAAAGAATCAACTCAATACGACGAATAGTTCCCGAGATAAAAATTCCTAAGTACACCTTGGTTTCATGAAAATAGGCAAAAATTGAAAAATTTGACCGCCTGTATTTTTTAAAGAAATTCGAGAACAGCAAAATGATGACTTAAATCCCCCCTAATTTCATGTGGACTACATCATATTCAATCTTGAACAAAATCCCTGACATCAAGGTCAAAAAGTGATCGATTTGGCATGGAATGTCCCGGTCATCAAAATCGTTGAGGGCGTCACACATCGACAGGTTCATCAAAAAAAGTAATTGACTTTACGCAACAGGATGTGTTCATTATACAATATGTATACATCAGTGGTGTTGAACCTAAAGGAAGAGAAGATATTGCTCACAGCTTGAAAATAACACTGCTTTCACCATAAAACGTTGAGATTCTCCAAGCTGATGAGGCCCACAATTTGAATCTCGGGACCCAATACAGTAGTCCGCCATTCTTTCTAGGTACCTTCGGTCTTCCGCATTGTCCAATAAGATTCGTCACTGCTATTTATTACTATGGATACTGTGCTGATTGAGTCCTCTTGAAAAGGGTAGCGATCGACGCTTGACAGAAACAAACAATGGCTAACAAAAAAGTCCACAACAAATCCTTAACAGACATTGGTTTGGACACAGAGAGCAAAATAAAGACCATTCTAAGTAGAGTTGCCATCTTTTAGTTTTGGTAAATCAGGACTATGAATTTTTTTAAATTATCATTGAAAATGTAGATTTTGGAAAAGTAAAGAAAAAGCGTATAAAAATTAAAGAATAAGTTTTTATTATACACGGTGTCTCAGTTGAAGGGGACCACCTAAATATTTATTTTGTTTTGAAATATTGAAAATTTTGGAAAAAGTAAAAAAAGCACCTGATAAAAGCAGTTACTTTTTCATTTACAAAATTTTTTTTACATATGTGCTGTATTTCTAGACTTCCCAGATAGCACTATACGTCCCAAGGACGCCGTTTCATGAAAATCACAGAATAATTGGACAAAGTCTCCAGCTGTATAAATTTTGTTATATCGGCTAATTAATGGCTAATTTTTCATAAAAATTGAATTCTTGTAAACATTTATTCTTTTCTTCAAATTATGAATCGCATTTTATTGATCAGAAGAAAAAGACAAAAAAGTAAAGTTCTTTGTACAAAATCGTAATAGGGAACGAGAAATGAATATTTTATAATTATCGCAAATCGAAAATACATGTAACAAAACAAAGAAAAATCACTTTGCTTCATGATAATGCTAGGCCACACGTTGCTCCTGAGTGGAAAAGAAAAACATGAAGCAGGATATATTATAGCAAATATATTGCTGGAGAACTAGCAAAAAGTAATAGATACCAAGTGTTAAATACTTTGACTGACATTATTAGAACGTTTTTCTTACATTAATAAATACACTTCCGCAAAAATCGTGAGAATTTACTTACATATATAGTTAGGGACAGAAGTAAGTGGACAGGTAATCATTAAACATGATCATTTTGTTTTGAACTGTAAATATTAATTTCAATTACTGGCTAAATAATATACAAACTATGAAGATACATAGTTACTCAAAGTTAGGTGCATAACAATGCAATTATCTTCGTTAAAAATTGTTACAATCATCTTTATTCCCTGTCGACTTAGTTCTGTCTCCGACTGTATCTAATATTATAATTCATTTGAGATTCTCTATCATTACCTAAACGACCTTAAGGGTTTTAACCTTTTGTTACCTTTTGTTCAAATTTCTTACGCCGCGTATGAACAATATTCAACGCTGAAAACGCATACAAATCAAATACGTAAATATATTTATTTTCCTGTTTTAGGAGACTCAAGAACGATCCTAATTCATTGTTTCGTGCAGTCAACTATAATTTGAAATAAACCTTAAAGTCAATGTATGATTTGATTTTTCTTATGTAAAAATATCAAAATCATGTAATAAAATAATTTTTGTTGTCAGAAAAAGTATTATAAATACTTTACATTTAATGTTTAAAAACGGTTTCTCGGTCTTAACCATTATTCCTGTTTTGATAAACTTATATAACATATAATGACATACAATATACACTTTATTCACAAACATCTTCTCGCTTTAATTTCTGATATAAAATGAAGCAGAAACAGTCATATTTTATTTATTATTAAAGTAGGATATTTCTAGTTGTCACACGCAATTATTACAAGATTTTATCCATCGTAATTCATTTTTAAAAATTAAGCTATTGGCAGATAATGCAGAAACTGACGGAACTTTTGTACTCATTTAATACTTTACATTTCGTGTTCGTCATTTAAACAGTTTCATTATTTTTTGCAGCTAGAGATGTTACAATTAATCATATTACAAGAATTATCTTGTGAACACAATAAACGTATTAACATATCACGTAATGTAATTTTTATTACATTATATCTATTAACACTTTGATTGCCATGTCGCCCATATATGAGTGACATTTATTACGATGATTCTCAGTAATATTAATTTGTACGATTACAAATTACGTTTTTCGAAGTTCCTAATGGTGATTTTCACGAAAATAGGAGTACTACAAAATATTAGGTTGAATCATAAATAAGAAAGAAGTGTCATTTATATACACTAACTGAATTTTACAAATGACTATTAGAAAATTGTCTAAATATCAATACGTATTATACTAAAACCTGTGGTTCAATCTATTTGTGATTCAACCTAATAAACGAAGAATTGGATTAGTAATTCTAGTAACTCTAGCTTGGCAGTTAAAGTGTTCATGGTCAAATAGTTGTGTGAAATTTACTTTAACCTCTTGATGCTGAATTTCGTATCTCACTCGGATTACGTTATATCTTCAATACTTGCTATTTAGAAACTGAAAAATACGGTTACTTATACCATTAACATTTTTTTGTAAAATATGAAAAAGAAACTTGACATAACGTTTCATTTCAATTAATTGTACAATAGCGGAATCAAAAAGCCGACATCAAGAGATTAATGATATTACCAAGATTGTAAATGTGCCAAGCTTTTATTTGATCTACCAGCAAAAAAGAAATGTATTTAATAACTGTAATTATGTACTGAAAATATAAACGTAGAATACAGGAATCCAATGAAAAAATTTGAATTAGTTAATTATAAATAACTTTTTGCTTACCACTGTCTCTTACCAATCATATATTTATGCACACTAAAGGAGATGCTTATATTTTGCTTTAAATAAATTCATATATAGTACATTTTTTTTTAATATTTTCAAGTATATCCTAATAAAATTTTTTTTTTTTTTATTTTGCTTAAAATATTCTGCAATCAATTTGTTAGATTACTGTATATTACGAAATAAATTTTATAATTTTTTATGAAATTATGGCAAAGAATAATGAAAAAGGTGTAATTTAAAATGCTATTCTTAAAAAATAAAAATAATTCTGTTAAAATACCAATTTTCAGTACCACACAATTTCAATCCAAATCTGTCATAGTTCCGAGAGTGATTAGATACCTAATTTTACCTTGTTTTTTTTCATGTTAATTGTTAGGAAACAATTTTCGTCTGATCAAAATTACAGTCTTCAACTATGATCGCAACTATACAAATGTTCTTGTAACGTGAATCACTATCATAAGTAATTCGTTTTCACCTTCAATTTTTTTGATATGCTTAAGTTAGTATATTCAATCCATCCTTTGCGTAACAGGTGGAAATTCGGCGTCATCTTTCAATCGGAATGGACCCGAAAATCTTGGTGGGCTCTCGGTCGCAGCTATCATCTCGTGGTATTTTTCTGATTCTATAAATTTATTTACGTATTTTAATTAGCATTATCTTAATTCAAAATTTGTTTAAGCGGATATAACGATAAAGATGTATGAAATTAAAAGCCAATGATATATGATATATTTTTCATATTATGTACAGTTTTCATTCAAATAATTAAGCTTTACATACTGAGAAGAAAAATATTTCAATTATCATTGTTTTTTTTTACAATCAGTTCATTAATGGCCGTTAATAGTTTAAATGAATGCATTCACTCAAATTTAATGATAAATGCACAAATAATTATTTTCAAATGATTTTTTTAAGCAATAAGATGTAAATAAGCAGAATGAATAACATATACCTACTGTTCTGAGAATTAAAGTTCTTGTATGAAATGCTAGCATCCTATTGATTATAAAATTTCTAATACATGAAGTATTTGCTTTCTCCAATATTAATACAGTATTGACATAAATTTCAAAATAAGCACTGATTTTTCATGCTTTGAAGGTCAGTTAACAGATTTTTATTATTAGATATAATACAGTTAATATCTTAGTTGGTTGCTAATATAATAAAAACAGGAATGAAAGCAAAGTAACTAAAGGTTTTAATATACAAACTTGCTCGACTAAATTGAAATAGTTCATTCTTACCATAATGTTTATACGATCTTGAAGAATCGACTAAAGGGTGATTCTACCGAAGTCCAGGGGAGGAAGCGGAGAACGGATCGAGGGGAGGGATGGAGCGAAGTTTAGGATAAGTGATAGGATAAGTTAATGTTAAGTTAGAGCATATATTACTGGAGCGCGCATTGCCTATATCTCCCATAGAGCCAATCTGTGTCCAACATTGTAAGAGAGGGTAGATGTGGTGCGAGCGAGAGAAGTATTCTACCCTGTTCACTCACAATGCGCATGTACCGATATAGACTACATACGTTGATTGGTTGATGCTTGATGCGCGGAGTAAGGAGTGTGCTCTTAGCAAACTGACGATGATACTGGGCCATGCGCACCACAGACGACTAGGGGAACTCCCTCCTTCGCGCACATGTTGGACTCACAATCAGTCTTGTTCCTTCAATGCGTCCTCCAGTATGTAGTATATGCTCTAAAGGGGGAACCAAACGGCGCGTGGCTCGGCTCGTGTGGATCGTGACACTCCTGAAAAATGGCCGGATAGTGACACACGCGAGAGTCACGAAGAGGCTTGACGAGCGCGTTGATTTGACTAGCGCAGTACGACGCGACGCGACGCGTCGAGCGCGTGACGTATGTTATGCTGGAGTCTGCCCTCCACACACAAACTAGAGATCTGCACGGGCCGGGCCAAACGGGCTGAACGGGCCGACCAGATCAGCCGGGTTACGTGGATTACGCGGGTTAGCTGGGCCGAGGTGTGAAAGGGGAAAGCCCGTTTGGCCCAGAGTGGAAGGGGAAAGCCCGCTTGGCCCGGCTCGTGCAGATCTCTAACACAAACCAACCGCGGTCGACGCGTCGCGTCGCGTCGTCCTGCGCTAGCTAGAAACCCTAGAATCAGAGACTGGACACGTCCATTTAACTGTGTAGTGCATCCATGTACTGGCAAAATCCTACGAGAGAGAAAGGACTATACATATTCAATAATAGCTTAAATACAATAAATGTCGATCTCTGGTGGAAGTTAATATTAAATTCAATGTTTCAGTGAGAGACTTAACTATACGTTATGTTCGTTTGCAAACATCTGGCAAGGTCTTATCACCGTCTGTAGAAGAACTTTTTTTTGGTATATGTTTAAGGATCTGTCAGACAACTAAAATCCCCACTGAGCGCTGCCAGACTGTCATTTTTTACTTTTTATTAAGTTGTTAATTAATAAAAAAATTTCAACTATGTCGCGACAAGTCAAAAGCACTCTCAAAATTGACATGTTTAAGAGCGTGCCCATCGGCTCGTTCCCCGGATTCAGCAGCCAGACTGCCCGTTCGGTTATCCTCAATATAAGGTTAATTAGAAAAGTGATAGAAAAATCGTGTCGCGATGAGGCACCAAAAATGTTCATTGGCTCACGTACTAATATTACTGTGTCCCCAATTTGTGTGCCTGTCCCAAATTGTGAGCCCCCAATTTCTGTGCCTGTTCCAAATTATGAGCCCCCAATTTGTGTGCCCCCCAATTCCTGTGCTTGCCTATAATTATCGATTAACATCTAATTTTAAGCATCGTACGTAGTTCATAAACCTTATACTTTCGAAATATCAATGTATTTACAACCACTCTGAAATTCTCTGTTCTCTAACCTACTGCACTTTAGCTTCAGAAATTAGGTTAAATTAGGTTAAGTTTAACAGTCAATAGATGTATGTACATAAATACGGACAAGACATAAAATTCGACCCTATTTGTGGAAACGCTTTTAAAAACATTAAAAGGTTTTAAAAGTGCCCCGAATACTGCTTTTTCATAGTATTCAACCCTTTTCTTCTGTAATTAACGTTTCAATTGTCGTAAATCATATTAATAGTCCATTTATTTACTTACAAATAGTGACCATTCCTTAACATTTTGGTTAAGAAAATTCGATAAAGCTGCCGAAATCATGATACAAATTTTTAAAAAGCATTAATAATATTATAACAATTTGTAAATACAAAATGTGTGTTCTATAAATATATATTCGTAGCCTAACTTCAATAAAAAAAATACTTTATCCACTAATTTTCACTCGTTTTTCTCTGAAAGTTATTTAAATATAAAGGCACACTAATAGGGACAGATACACAAATAGGGATAGTTACCCTATTGAGCTTTACGTTTTTACATAAATAGATATCATACAAAATTAGGATTGTATAACGAAAATTCTTTCATTAACTTTCAAACATGTGCTTTTTGAAAATAGTAAATTTGAAAATCGACGGGAATGGCCAGTTCATGGCGGACCAATCAAAAGTGGATACGAGGTGTCTAGTCTCTCATTGTAGGGTCTCTAGCGCTCGCCAAGCTTCTTCGCGACTCTCGCGCGTGTAGCTATCCGTCCATTTTTCAGGCATGTCGCGATCCACACGGGCCGAGTCACGCGCCGTTGGATTCCCCCTTAAGATGTTAAGATACGCGGACTAGGTTAAGGTGCGTACGATGGCGGCGGAGGAAAAGAGAGCAAGCGGAAGCGAGAGAGGGCAGAAAAGAGAGTGAGTGCGGACGTGCGTAGGTCAAGAATGGCGAACGGCGTTAGAGTAAAAGCATAGTGTATAAAATTAGAATTAAGCTAGAATAAGATAGAATATGTAATGAAAGAGGTTGTAATCCTGAGGGTATCAATTAAATTCTACTACTACTACTAATAATAATAATTGTAACTATGTAAACAAATAATGAAGAACTGCCAATTTCATTAATTTGTATCTAAAAATGACGTCTAATGTGTGGAACCCTCAATCCTTTGGCATGTCACAAACCCAAAATGTACATTACAATCTATGCTTTTTTCATGAATTTACTGTTATTTACTAATTTTTTTTCTTTTAAATGTATTTTACATTAAGCATATTTGTCATTATCATTTTATTTTATTTAAAATAGTCTCAGTCCCCTCCCTTTGAAATTATTTATGAAAAACGACATTTTTAATGTTAGTTAAACATCTGCTTTCATATCATTAGTAAGTACGAAGTGAAGCTAGTGCACTGTCTATATTTACGGCAGATAGTTGTTTCTATACCAAGATTATAGCTTCAAGACGAAAACGCGTGTTTGATGTGATTAACTTGTCAGTCCTCTGGTATTTATTATATTTCAAGCTTATTGGTTTCTTTAAATGTTATTCAACATAGCATAAATTTAATTTTAACATACAACTGTTTTTCTAATAACGCAATTAAATAATAATCCATTTGCGAGTTCTTCACATTTAATCTTCGAATTCTCAGTCTCTGGTTTCAGTTCCTTTTCACCTTTTTTGATAAAAGTGTATGTTTATTTAAAAATAATATGCGTACGATTGAAATTATGTTTATAACGTACAAATGTATGTATGTGTACAGATAGTTTTGCTTTATTTGTATTCAAAATAACAAGAGAACTGCACCTGAGAAAATACCAAAACTAAAACAGAAAAATTGCAAAAGGGGGATCTTCAAAAAATTCGTTAACACAGAATAAAAAGTAATTCCGTTAAAATAGCCGTTCAAAAGATAAAGAAAGATTGAAATGATATTAAAAAAATAGAAGAAAAAATACAATAAAATAATTTATTTCACGTGCCGTTTTCGTAACAATATTAATATGTTCTCTGTCAAAAATTAAGTCTGTTATAGATGAAAAATTGAATAAAAAACCCTAAAAAAGTAATGATATTTAATAAAGATTAACGAAATAAACATTCCAGAACGAGTGACCAGATCCAAGCTCCGGAACTAAAAGCAAATGGCGCGTGCATTGGAACCATGGACCTAGGAATATATGGATGGAGTGCAAAGTCCCACTTTAGGCGAGGGGATAGATCCGGTCCATCGGAAGAGGGGAAGTCGTGATGGAGGACTTGCAATTGGTTAATTAGTACGCATGTGCCGCGCCTCATGACAGCGTTTGATTTAGAATGGAATGGTGAATAGTGAATATAACCTTCATAAAACAAATCGAATCCTTTTAAAGAATGTCATAATTATGGACCTAGGAATTTAGGTCTATGGTCATAATACAATCAACAGTAAAATTATTTTACATAAAGAAAGATAGGAAAAACGAATCGCACTTACTAAATGAGAGTATAGACACTATGGACGCTATAATAACCAAAGAATAACGTTACAATTCTTGGAATAAAACGCCACTCTGATCGCTCGAATTTCTATACGCGATCTACTGTTCAAACAGATTTAACCGAGCAAGAGAGTATTTATTTATTTTTTGTCATTTGGGGCAATACATCTTGTATTCTGTTATAGCGTAAATACATCTATCTTTGCCATTATCATTGAAAATATTACATTAAATAATGATTTTAATTGAGTGAAATCATGAAAACAACCATCTCTGCCTATTTACATCGTCTGTTAGTATTATATTTATCAGAGGTAAATAATTGACCTATTTAGCATAAACCAAATGAACTTATTTAATTTTTAATGTTGTATTTCCGTTACATATTTACGGGCAAAAAAATAGAATCAAATTATTAATTTGAAATCATAGGAATTTAATATACGAGATACTCCAAATACAAATTTTTAAGGAGATATACAGGGTGTGTGTTTTATTTGTGAACGTGTAAATATCTCGAGAAATATTGATGACACAAAAAAAAGTTAGGACAAAAATGGTAAGGATCGAAGGGGCACGTATGATGTCTATATGAAATTGACCCTGTGATGACCCTGAAAAGCTGTATGAAGGTCACGAGTACATTTTTTAATGGAACTCTGTATTTTTTATTTTATATTAATATAGCTGACAATGAAACGTTTTCAAAACACTATCTATAAATGCATTTTGCGCTAATCAATGTGAAGATATTAAACGAGGAAGAATCTTATGTGCCGCCAGCATTAGCGTTACCCGATGTACAGGGTGTATAAAAAATCATGGACACCTGTGATAGGGGTGAAACTAGACCTCGTGGTTGATGGAGATTTGTAAAAGAAACGCGCCGCAAAATTGTTTATAACAATGAAAATTGTTGTTAAACTTTTTTATTGCATGAATCTATTCTACTCGACAAATTGAGAAAAAGTCTCAAAGGAGCCATATGCCGGAAATGCACCGTTTGACTGCTATAAAGCGTTAAAGTTTACGTAAAATTGTGACTGTGTAGTGCTACACACGCAAAGCGAAGCGCGTTTGTATACGAGCTAGAAAATCGATATCGACGGAAGGATTCTTCCTCTCTCTCTTTCTTAGTGGTTCCTGTCCTTCTCAGTCTTACGCACACGCGTGACTGTTGACCTCCGAACGGACGAAGCAGGGAGTGCGAGCGAGAGAAGCAGGGCCCACTAAGAAAGAGAAGGAGGACTGCTTCATCCGTTCGAAGGTCAACAGTCACGCGTGTGCGTAAGATCGAGAAGGACCGGAACCACTAAAAAAGAGAGAGAGGAAGAATTCTTCCGTCGATATCGATTTTCTAGCTCTATGAGGTAGGTCAGAACTGCCGTTGTCCCTCATATACAAACGCGCTTCGCTTTGCGTGTGTAGCGCTACACAATCACAATTTTACGTAAACTTAAACGCTTTATAGCGTCCAAACGGTGCATTTCCGGCATATGGCTCCTTTGAGACGTTTCTCAACTCGTCGAGTAGAATAGATTCATGCAATAAAAAGGTTTAATAACACTTTTAATTGCTATAAACAATTTCGCGGCGCGTTTCTTTTACAAATCTTCATCAACCACGAGGTCTAGTTTCACCCCTATCACGGGTGTCCATGATTTTTTATACACCCTGTACAGAGTGTTCCAGCTAAAGAAGCCTAAATACCTCATTTGTTGTTAATGACATGAAAAGTATCTATGAAACTATTTAAATAATTTCAAGAGAGAAATAAGGTCACCGATATTTTTTTGTCAGGGAAGCGTGTAGGTATTAGGGCCCGAGATTTCAAGTGAACAGAGTGAGATACTCGAGTACCCTTGTACACACATGAGATAGACAAGAATCTCATGCCGAATTAAGCCGAATTGAGCCGATAGTTTTTTGGTACGTATTTCTGGATTTAAAAAAAAAAATTGGTAAATATTACATTTAAGGGAGGCAGCTCCGATGATCTTGATCTTGACATATGTGGCCAAGGCCATCCTCTTGAGTGACCTTCAGAAGGTTTTAGCCGTTGTTCGTTTTTTGTTAAAAAGTTATTAACAAAATAATTTTCATAAATATACTGCTTATAATAGCCATGTCTATATATTTCCAACATTTGTTAGGCCTAAATTAGGCTTGGATTAGATATTTTCGAGGTCCGGATTGGGTCAGGGTAAGATTGGTGTTTGAGGGGCGGGGGGATGCCCGACTGATTTAAGTATATTGAAAATACATATGCATGTCACTCGGTTCTCCGTGGCGTGCTTCGCGCGAAAAGAATGTAACATCCCCCTTTTCCATGGCAGACCACGGAGCATAGACAGTATTTTCCAAGTTGAACCCTTACTTTCCAACTAGTGGGAGGGCTTCGCCCCCCCCCCCCCGACCCCCACCGGGAGCTCTGCCCCGGCCCCGGGGGGGCTGCGCCTCCACGCCTCGCTTAGGGAATCTGTTAGACATATATACTCTGATATGTAATATTCAGTAATTCTTCCGTCACATGTGTGACGGGCGATGCCCCCCGCCTCAAACACCAGTCTAACCCCGACCCAATCCGGACCTCGAAAATATCTAATCCAAGCCTAACTTAGGCTTAACGAATGTTAGAAATCTATAGAAATGGCTATCATAAGCAGCATATTTATGAAAATTATTTTGTTAATAACTTTTTAACAAAAAACGAGCGACGGCTTGACCATATATGTCAAGGTCAAGGTCATCGGAGCTGCCTCCCCTAAACGTAATATTTACCACATATTGAAAAACTATCAGTTCAATTCGGCTTAATTCGACATCAGAGTCTTGTCTATCTCATGTGTTCGGGTACTGGTGAGATACCCATATAGTACGGGTAAGTTTGGTATACCCGGGTATCTCGCCCGGGTATCTCATAATCAATAGCTCTAAATGGTAACACTGCCTGTATCGTTTAAGATAAGAAATTTGCTGTTGAGATGATGTTAGAATTTTCCTAACCAGCACTCCGTCTATTTTCGTTGCTTCAGTGTGACACGCCTTTTCCTCTTCATGAATTATGACTTGTCCCTTTTCAACATCTCCATAGCGTTAATTTGTATAAATAGATGGAAAAATAATTATGAAGGAGCGATATAATCCCAATTATTTGTACAGGGTGTCCTAGATTTTTACAGTCAACTTTGACAATTATGCCTGATTACTGATTAGACATACATACCTATATTACTCCTCACCGAGCGAATCAACTGTTTTTATAATTATTTTTCCATTTGCTCAATTAACACAAGAGAGATAGTAAAAAAAGATACACTCACACCTGTAAAAGGTAGCACATCAACAAGTCCACTACTACTTTTCACTACTATTTTTTTTCAATTTAAATTTGTTGCTTTAAAGCTTTTATCAAAATATTTTAATTCATAATACAAAAAAAATTAATTAGTGGATTAGCAATGAAAAATATCGTAAGTATATTCGTATATCTAGTATATTAATCCATGTATTGGTATTCCTTTATTACTTTACTTACTTTTGGAATATCTTGTATACATTTTCTATGTTGTTGAAATGGTGCAAATTGTCTATACAGAGTGTAACAAAAATATTGCAGTTCCTTGAAAAGGGTAATTCTTGAGGTGATTTTAAACAACTTTTTTCTTAGCGAAAATGTTAAGTGCAGCTTTGTTAACAAGTTATTAACGAAAAACACCGACCAATAGAAGCACGTATTTCAGAGCGAGCTCCAGCTGTGAGGCTGTGAGTAGTATTGGTCCGCTATCGTCCGCGTCAACATTAATCCGGTGTACCCACTTCCCGATTGGTCGGTGTTTTTTGTTAATAACTCGTTAACAAAGCCCCATCTAACATTTTCGCTAAAGAAAAAGTTGTTTAAAATCAGCTCAGGAATTACCCTTTTCAAGGAACTGCAATATTTTTGTTACACCCTGTATAGTGAATGAACACAACCTACAAGTCCGTTAAAATTAGTATTTCCAAACCACTATTTAATTCCCTAAGTACTAACGCCGTAAAGGAGCTGTTTCATTACTAAGATCATACATTCTGGAAACCAATTCTAGCAATGTTTGGTAGTTCTGTACCTTAGAGACAGACTAACCGAAGTCTAGTTTTTTTAAAATTAAGTTATATACGTAATTTGATTGCTCTTTCTTTATTTTATAAGAATTGTAGGGGCCTACTCACAAGAAAAGGTTCAACATTGTCATGTCCCAACCTATCCTAATTTTTCGTCAGTAATAAGAATATAACATCAATATTGCCCCAGTAAAATTTTGGGGCCAACGATGCACTGTAAGTATATAAAATATGTAATTAAAATTTTGACTATTTAACGCGGGCGGAGACCTCCAGGCGTTCTATGGCGCTGGTCGACGTACGACTACGCATCATTCGTCGCGTTCGTCTGTTGTTCATTAACCTATTTTAGCAGATCTCAATTTTTTAATAAAAAAATTAATCGATTTTTATATGACAAATATCAGACCGCTATTGTTTTTCTGTTCTACTGAAAAGTAACGAAAATGGACTTTGGTTAGTTTGGTTCTCAGGTGCAGAGTTTAACCTTTATAAAAAGTTTGGCATTGAATTAATTCCAGTGAATACTGCACGCATCTTATCAAATTCTGAATATAACTGTAGTTCTTGGTTTAAATGTAGAGTACATAAAGAAATAAGTACGAGCAATAGATATCAAATACTGCAAAAAGCTTTGTCGTTTTTTTAAATTGCATGAGATCTACGGCCTTTTATCTACAATATGTAGACAATATATTTTTAAATATTTTAAGAAGTGGTAGGGAACCTCAAATCGAACTATGTCCGATAATATCTGTGGTTGTAAGACAAAACACCGCATGTCACATGTTTTCATTTTCGAGATGTTCGCGTCTAAAGTTTTGATCATCAATACTCTGCTACACTGAGAAAAATCATGGAGCAAAATTACTACATTGCGTAGTAAAGAAACACGTTAGAGTGAAATGCGTTCCTTTCTACCACATTAAAAAGAAAAAATAGCACATGTGTTTCAAAATTTAATAGACCAGTGTAGTAAAATTTACGGAGGCTGTGATACACAGCGGCATGTACGCTTCGAAAGGAAGTGGAGTTTCGTGACATAACCTCAATTTGCTGGGCTTTTAGCATTGCCTTTTCAATGTCTTTCAATGAATATCGCATAAACGTCCAAAAAATGGTATAGTTAATATTGGAAAAACTTATTTTCTAACATAGGTATTTATTACGGGCCGTTAGCAGTTACTGAGCGTCAGGAACAGTGTAGCGAATTAGCCGGAAGTCGCCATTTATAAGTGCGCGTCTTTTAAACGCTTGAAGTCATACTTTTAAAAGAATGCAAATGAACTCATAATCTTAATATTTAATTTTATTAATAAAAATCTATACAGAGTGTCCCACGTAACACTTTTCACGATTTTTCAAGTACTTGCGATAATCCAACAAAAAAATATTTTAAACAAAAGTTGAGCAGTTTTCGATTGGCTATAAGAAGTTCGAAAATTTTTTTTTTTTATTATTGTCAAGGCCACCTTCATTTTTTTAAATGGCACTTTGTATTTTTGACTTAACAGTATTGTAGCACGTATCAAGACGAATTTAACGACCTAATATACCATGACCTTCGGATGACCTTGAAGGCAAAGAAATAAAAATTTCAACAAAAAATGACAATCTGTTTGAATGGGTGATAATAACTTGTGTTTATTATTAAGACTCGAAATTACACATCATACACGATAGTCACATCAAATGTTCGAATTCGAATTTAGTCAAGGTCCTTGAATTGAATGTAATTTTGAATCTTAATAATAAACACAAGTTATTATCACCCATTCAAGCAGATTGTCATTTTTGGTTGAAATTTTTATTTCTTTGTCTTCAAGGTCATCCGGAGGTCATGGTATACTAGGTCGTTAAATTCGTCTTGATACGTGTTACAATACTGTTAAGCCAAAAATACAAAGTGCCATTTAAAAAAATGAAAGCGGCCTTGACAATAAAAAAAAAAAATTTTCGAACTTCTTTTTTATTGCAATGTATAGCCAATCGAAAACTGATAACTTTTGTTTAAAATATTTTTTTATCAGATTATCGCAAGTACTTAAAAAATCGTGAAAACTGTTACGTGGGACACCCTGTATATATTGTATTTATAAATAGCATGTGTTTTGTAGTTCCAATACTTTATTATTCATAATGTATTACAAAAATTAGAATCATAAACATACAAAGACTTATTGAATAATAAATAAATATTTATATCTACGGGGTGTTTGGGATAGTATAGGCAAGCTTTGGAGGGGTGATAGATCACGTAAAAACAAACAAAAAACTTCTATATGACTTGGGTCCAAAACTCAACCAGTTTTGAAAAAAACTGTCATAAACATTTAAGCTATAAACCGCTATAATTCAAAATAGGAACGTTTTTCGTAAGCAATTTCTTCGCTAAAATAAAGATTACGATCTTGTTAATCCAATAAGTACAGTAACTGTGATATTGTTACCTTGTACCGCAAAAAGAATAATATTTTTCTAACCCCTTAAATTATCGCGATTTTAAAGGATAATTTAGGGGGTTAGAAAAATACTATTTTTTTGCGATACGAGGTAACAATATCACATACTGTACTTATTGGATTAACAAGATCGTAATCTTTATTTTAGCGAAGAAATTGCTTAAGAAAAACGTTCCTATTTTGAATTATAGCGGTTTATAGCTTAAATGTTTATGACAGTTTTTTTCAAAAATGGTTGAGTTTTGGACCCAAGTCATATAGAAGTTTTTCGTTTGTTTTTACGTGATCTATCACCCCTCCAAAGCTTGCCTATACTATCCCAAACACCCTGTATAGATCACTTAAGTATAATTAAATAATAATAATAATTATTATTATTTTAAGTAATTATAAAGGTAACTCATACTTCACACAGAGCAGATGAATTGCATGGTGACCAGTCTTACATTCCATCAAGAGTTGCACAGTTTACTTGCCACTGCTCTCTCTGTTTACGGTCTTTAGGAAAATAATTAATTTTCACACCCTTCTTAGAATTATTGCTACACTCTTTCGCTGAGCAAATAGTCATCTAAAATAATGTTTCAAAGTTAAAGGCTCATTCTAATGTCCTACGTCCTACATAATGACTTCAAAAACAAAAAAAAAAATAACTTCCTTATAAATCGGGAAGTTAATAAAAAAACTAATACAAATCAGCTTAAATTAAAAACAAATAACATACACATTTAATTATCTAGATGTTGCTCAATATTTGATGTTAATTTAAAATTATAATACAATTTATTATAAAGTGTTACGAAAAATTGTATTTACTTTTGAGGTTAATACAACGAACACTGTGGGTGCGTTCCGATACACACTTGATGCGCATGGAGCGCATAAAGAACCGTTCCGGTTCACTTCATGCGCGCATTGGTTACGTGACGTTCCGGAAATTGGCTTATATATGGCGGAACCAATCAGCGCTGAGCACATTCGCCACACTGTTCCTGGACCCTCTGTACTGAGCGTAGGCCTAAGTGCATAAGGCTTCCGCTAGAGTGTTCTCGTAATAATCGTCTTTCTCGCTAGTGCTTGATCCTAGTTGTGTTCATATACAGGGTGTTTCGCAATTCGTGGAAAATCTCCGAGATACAGGTACTAGACACGAAAATAATAAGAAAAGTTCTTATGCAATATTTTCGGAAATGGTTAGTTTATTAGTTACACGCGGTTTTATATTTCATAAAATGTCGACATAACAAAGGCTTATCCCCCGTAAAGTTAGTGACCGAGATTTGGGCTCCTGCATCGTGGAAAAGTATCAGATGTGTTATATTCGTCATTATTTCAATTTTTAATTACAAAATATGTGATTTTTCATTGGAAAAAACATCTCATTCCAATACACGTTGCGAGTCACCGGGGCCCACTTAGGCCCAGAGAGGCCTGGTCCTTTAAGCGCGGTCACTGGCTTTAAAGGGGATGGAAGCAGTGTTACGTCGGCATTTTACGAAATGTAAAACCGCGTGTAACTAATAAACTAACCATTTCCAAGAATATTGCATAAGAAATTTTCTTATTATTTTCGTGTCTAGTACCTGTATCTCGGAGATTTCCCACGAATTGCGAAACACCCTGTATAAGACGAGTTCCGAAATAATCTTTCACAACTCACGCGCGGGTCCGTTAGCATAGGTCTACTGATAATGAAACAAGTCTTGGTTGATCCGATGGTCCAAAACGAAAATCACTGTGGCCCCTTCTCTTCTTCTACCCCGAAGTTTTCGTCCTCCAGTCGTCAACACTTTGTATAACCAAAATAATTCTCATATCTATTCTATACCCAGCCTTCCCCATAGCCGAGTATACCTCAGTATTTCCATAAAGAAAAACTTCTTTTAGTTTGAGCGAAGTTTGCTACATTCGTGGAGTAAAAATCAGCACCCGAGGTTGTAGCTTTTACAAAGTCTTCAGAACCAAATATTTACTACACTGGTGTGGTAAAAACATAACACCTTTTACCAATCCTGCCGTTTTAGTAGAAAATGTAGTAAAATTTCACACAATGTATACTATATATTAAAACATTTTTTCTCTCAGTGTATGATTTTGAATTGTATTAAATCGTTGTTTCCAAAGTAAAATTTCATTTACTACATTTTCTCTCTGATAATTATATTCTATTTTCTACACTTAAATTAAGACATATGTAAACACAAATCTTCTAAAAATGTGACTTCCAGCGTTTTTCCTTGCAGCCACGGATATATGTAGTGTCCGATCTACCTCCGTTTTGCAGTAATAATGTCTTGAAGTTAACATACAATAAAGCACAAACAATAAAGCAAAAGAGTCGTAATACATTTTATTGCATCTCTTACATTTCTTACATTTGAAATGCTTTTCAGAATACAAGATGTAGATTCAAGTAAGAAGACTTGTCTTGACTTTGTAGGACGCCATAAGAACGGCTCTTGAATAAAGAAAATCTAATGTCGTGTAGATTATAGGCAAGGAGAAAAATGCTTATGTGATATATCTGTAGGTTTCCATTGGAGCTACATACTATGTAAATTTTCACCGTGAAAGCAGCGTGAGAGTTAAATTTTCGTATTACATTAACAACGCTCATTTGCTAAGGAGTGTTGATTCACTGGAAAATTGTGCATCGAATTTCTTCAGACAAATATACAGAGTGTCACGGAAGAAGCGATACCTTTTCGTTTCGCCGTCATTTATTCTCTATTAAAATTATATCAATTTTCAGTTAACAGTGGTGTAATGTGGATTTTACAATTTTATCATGGAACGTTAATGTGTGTCTACAACTAGCGAACGAGCGCGACGAACGCTAACAAACGTTGGTGGCGCGAATGAATGCCAGGCAACTGCGATCGTCATTCCTCCGCATGTCAAAGAAACGAATCAGGTTCGGAAAATCGAGGCTGCTTCGTTCGTGCTCATTCGCACGCGTTCGCTTCTGTTGCTACATCTTCACGTTCGTTCGCTAAGCGTAAACAACCCTTTAGACGCCTCAACATGTTACTGTACTAAAATATATTATCGAAATTGTTTGTTATACAAACACAAAGAGGATTACGAAAAATTTTCAAGCGATTGACCTCCCCGCTCCCCAATGTGATTACGCCAGACTTTTCCTTTGGGCCTATTTGAAAGAAAAGGTCTATGCAAGCATGTCGACCATAATTAAATAACTGAAGGACAACATTCGTCAAGAAATTCAAGAATACCGCTAGAAACATGTAAAAATGTGATGCGAAGTGTTGAAAGGGTACGCATTTGTAAAGCAGCTAGGGGAGTTCATTTAGCTGATGTCATATTCGACACATAATTGGAACGACTGAATAAACTATTGAAAAAAATATTCATTTAAAAATTATTTACAGATAGAATGGTAGTGCTTCTTTTATGACACCCTGTGCAAAGGTGCAAAATGGACAATAAATTTAAGGTTAATACACACGTGTGCATATAAGTTACTTTGAGGTAATTTTTTCATTATTCTTCTGTAAGTAGTTAATAATATTGCTAATCGTTAAGTCTAAATCATTATATTAAAATTTAATAACCAAAACCACCTAAAAATTATTGTTATTTGATATTACGCTCATTTTCCTTACTGTGCATATGAAAGCAAACGTTTACAATTATGATGTAAAAACAAGAAACTTTAATGAAAATATTTATAAATGGAACATATGCAGGGAATGAAAATAAAAAAAAACTAGGCACAGAATATTGGATATACCAGTACCTGACATGGTGTCTGGGGAGCGGCCGCGCACCACACCCGCGTAGCTATTTATGCAGGCTTCAATGAACGACAAAAAGAAAAAAATTACGTCAAGTAAGATTCGTTAGGGCCCCCCATAACCCCCGAAAAATCGTATATTGAATTTTCAGGGGCTAAAAACAAAAACAAAGATATAAAATGCACAATATACGTTATTTATAAAATAAATTGTGTTTGTTCGATCGTATTAAAAATCAACACATAAAAACCACGTTAGTACACTGAAAGTGCTTGTTTTGATCAACACTTAATTTATCTATCGCTTGACCATGGAGCGCACGGAAATGGTAGCGAAAAAGCAACTCTGCGAGAGCCACAGCACAATCCGCGCTACACGACGTGAATAGCACGTCCCAACTATGGCGCATAGTGCGTAGTAGGGACATGGAACGAGATGCAGCATGCGGCGCGAGAACCGTTCCAACAGCGGTCCGTGGTGCGAGGAGGAGCGTGTCGTGTAGCAAGGATCGTGCTATGGCTTTCGCCGAGATGCTTTTTCTCGCCATTGCTGTGGCGCGGCGTGGCTCGCGATAGCACGCTCCATGGGATCTCAGCCTTAATGAAAAGGCTAATAGCAGTGTTCTTGATTTATCGGAGCAGAGAGGTTATTATGAATTAAATTATGTAATTTAACACAATCATCTTTATTTGATAATTTAATGCTGTAATACGCATGGTATGTCCCCAACTTATTGTTAATACAAAATCGCGAAATATTTTACAACGTTAATTAAGAAGCATTCTACAATACTACCAATCAACGGTGTGATGGTGTGACGGTGTGAAAGGTGAAACTGTATCGTTTATTAAATATTTGTGGTGTATGAAATACTTTTGCTTCAAATGGTTTTACGATAAATATCATCCATATGAATATAATATTTATAATCAAGAATCGTAGAATAATAATAATGAAATACTTTCATTATGAATTCTTGTTTCAATTTTATTACTGTAGCGTGTGAGCAAAATTTTGAGAAACGGTTTAGCTTTGCGAAATATTGGAAAAGCGGTATCGATCGAAAGAATATTTTAGAAGCGGCTAGCTTTGCGATATATCGAGAATTTCGCAGACTGCGAGCTCGCGTCGAACGACGCGACTGTTAATTTCACCGTTCGCCGATACCAACGAACGAGTATAAATTGAGAGCTTTCCTCTTTCCCGCTACTCCGAGAAAGAGGACGAGGTAAGATCATCGGCCACTCTCGGCCAGGTTAGGGCTCCGACAGGAAAGTTCGGCGATTACCCCAAGGGCTGTGGGTTCTCCCCCCACAATACGGGTCTGGCGCATGTGTACTTCGCCTAACTTTCTATCTCACTTGAATAGAAAACACTCCAAAGCTAATAATTCAAATTCAAAGGATACTAGAAAGAAATCAAGTCTACGAATTAAGTCTCAGCAACTAAATAAAGACCTTACGTTATTTTTTGTGCACTCGATGACACCTCTCAGAATGATTGAAGATCCTTATTTCCTTGCCATGATGCGAAGTGTAACTAATAAGTTTAAAATTATCAGTCGCCGTTCTCTTGGAAGAGAAATAAATACATTATTCGAGAGAAAAAAAAGGAAAAAAAAAAAAAAAAAATTTAAAATATATTGAAAAGTGTTCAATATGTTTGCACAACGGCTGATTTTTGGTCATAAAAAAAGAGAAGTTTTTTTGGTGTTACAGTTCACTGGCTTGAATGTAGAACATATGAGCGAAAAAGCAGCATGTCTTGCTTGTAGGAGGCTATGGAACAGACATACTTTTGATAAAATAGCTGACGCATTAGAAACCATTCATTGTGAATTTGGTTTGACTAGAAATAAAATTGTTGCCACTGTGACAGACAATGGCAATCCTGGTAGCCCTAGACGTCCAGAGTGCCTTTAATACAATCAGATGGAGAGATATCATAGAGGCGCTCAGAAATCGACATTCGCAACAATATCTGATTAGTACCATCGCAGACTACTTTAAAGATAGGTCAATTGTATATAGCAGCAACGACGGCGCAGTGGAGTTACGCATGCGAATGGGCGTCCCACACGGTTCGGTTCTGGGTCGGACCTTGTGGAACATTACGACCCGTGATCGGAGGCGCGAGTCAGCTTGTGAGCGGTCCTATCGGTGGTATATATTGGGTGGGGAGAGCGACTCCACTAAGCGCTCACCCCCCTCTATTCTATCCGAAATATCGCTGGAATGGAGGGCCACATGGGAAGTCTCGTTAGATTAAACTGCTAGGGGTCCTCCCGACAATGAAAGCATCGTGGGATGGGGCGAACAAGAGAAGGTGAATGGTGCCTTGGTCGCCTTCGGAGCGGGTGGGGCGGGGCACACCTGAGCGGCCTGCCCATCGCTGCGATATCGCTGACCTCCGCACGAAGGTCGTGTGTACCTGGTGCCGGTATATTCGCGCCCCATGGGGCGCAGAGTCGGACCAGGTAGAGCGCCTATATCGGGCCTATCGGAGTAAGAATGGTCTTCAGGCGCTTTATTAAGGACGCCAAGGAGTAAGCTTGGGGCGGGGGGGTGGCTCCTAACCACCGAGGACAGGGACCCGTGGGGGCACCCATATAAAAACGTAGTCGGGAAGTTGCGACCGTGGGCGCTCCCCCTTGACGGAGTCCCTGGAACCGTTATTGGTGGGGCGGATCATGTGTCCCTCCCCATGGGGGGATGAAGCGTACCCATCGCTGAGGCATGGCCGCTGCCTTTCGCACGCGGTTCATTGCCGGTGTGGACGGATGGGGACCGGGTCACGGAGGAGGATCTGGCCTTGGCCATCCGACGCTTCAGGTCTCGGAGAGTTGCTACGGAGACTAACGGAGTGCACGATACGGTCTTGACAACGGTTTTTAGCGTCCTGGAGCTCGGTTCACACGCGTTCTGGACGGCTGCCTCGGCAGAGGGAAGGTCCTCGTCGTCTGAAAGGGCGGCGGTCGCTGGTCCTCCACCGCAAGGCACGGGGGATCGGCCATTATGTTTGCTGGACGAGGCGGGAAAGCTATTCGAGTTTATAGTAGATTCCCGCCTCGCTGGTCACCTGTCGGAGGTAGTGCTAGATTTGACCGAAAATTAGTGGGGATTCCGAGAAGACCGCTCCACGATGGATGCCGTAAGGTGGATGAGGGCCCTCTCAGAGAAAGAACTGGCCCGTACCGAGGTGGCTGTGGCGGTATATTTCGATATCGTCAATGCATCTAACACCCTGCCTTAGGCTGCAATAGGGGGCGCTCGTCCACCATTGCATCCCACCTTACCTGAGGAGGCTGGTCGGGTCCTACTTGAGGGATAGGTGCGTCGGGTCGGTCAGTCAGTATGGAGACTGGACGGGGCATCGAGGGGTGCGCCGCGACCCGCAGGGGCCCGTACAAGGGCCCCTACTTTGGGACGTTGCGCATGATAGTGTGTTTGCCCGGCTCCTCGCTAGCGTGGACGTGTCATACTACGCAGACGACACTATGGTCCTCGCCGGCGGGGACTGTTACGGGCGCGTGGCACGCCTGATGAAGGTTAGGGTACCGATCGTTGTCGCCTCGATCCGCCGCTTGGAATTAGCGATGGTTCCCCACAAGACGAAGGCAATGTGGTTTGCCAAAAGGCCCATTGCGAGGAGGCTGACCGGTGAGTGAGTGGGGGCGCCTGGGTGGGGGCCGGGATCCGGATCAAGTATTTGGGTCATGTTCTCGACTCCTACTGGCAGTTCGGCTCATAATTTGAGAGCGTGCTCCCCCCCCCCCCGGGGGTCGAAAGGATGGCGTCCGCCTTAGGATACCACCACCTGAATATCGGGGGGGGGGGGGGGAGGGGAGTCCGTCGCTTCTACACGGGTGCGGTGCGGTCTTTGAATTTCTACGGTAGGGACGGCCAAAATTTTGTCTGTACGGGCAGCGCGGAGCAGCTTTTGCTCGGCGAGCGAAGCGCGACCAGAGTCGCTTTTCATCGCGAGCAACTTTTGGCCGTCCCTGTTCTACGGTATGGGCCCCATAACTGCAGGCCATCCGCCAGAGAGGGATTCGTACCGGCGAATCTACCAACAGTTGGCCATTAGGGTTATAACGGCGTATTGCATCGTCTCCCACCAGGCGGCGGCTGTTCTGGCGGTGCTTTCGCCCCTGGAGCTCCATGCGGCGATGCTCAGGTCTTAGTACCTGGGGTCGCAGGAGACCTTCGGAACTCCTCCAAGAGGATCTTTCTGGAGTTGAAGCGCCAATTCCGATAGGATCTTCTTGAGAATTGGTGCCAGCAGCTGGAAAGCCGGGATCATCCTGCCATTGCTCGATCAGTGGCTGGATCGGCGGAGAAGCCTCACCTACAGTTTGACCCAGGTGCTCACGGGGTCCGGGTGCTTCCAGGAGTACCTGCGTTACCTCAAAGGCTGCGGGTCTCCCCTGCAGTACGGGTCTGGCGCACCCGGGGTTCCGAGCCCTCCGCCCCTCGTGGGGGCGGAGCCCTTAGGCCACTGGATGACACGGAGTGAGGACTCCGTGCCGTCTGCATACAGTGGTCTGGGAAGGATGGCGTGCGGAGTGGCCTCGCACGCTGTCAGAAAGAAGCCACGGGAGAAGGGGTTATTTATCCTCCCCTCCCGGGAAGGGCGCTGTTGCGCTGACGTGAGGGGGTACTGGATGGTTTATCGTTCCCGGTGCTCCCTCCTAGACGTTTGTGATGGTCACCGCGGGGACTTAGTCTGTAGAACCACCTCATGTCAATGGGGTGGGAGTCCGACACTACCCTGGCTCACCCCTCTGTGAGCCGGGGGGGGGGGGGGGGTGTCCATGAGGATTTCCCCCACAAAAAAAAGAGTACCTGCGTTGCAAAGGGCGAGAGAGGGGCGGTGATTGCCACCATTGCACAGTGGTCCAGAAACCCGGTTTTGCTGGCCAAAAGTCAATTTTTCAAGGTTAATAGATTTAAAAAATTTTTTTTTCTATAAACTGGTAACCCTTCAAAACTCTTAAATCCAGAATATTATTGATTTTAGATAATTCTGTAATGAGATACAGCGTTCTAAAGACAAAATCATAAAATTCAAAGTTCAATTAAACGTTTTAAATACCACTTATAGAATATCAGGAAACAAGTTATAATTATGGTTTTTTATATGTTAGTAGATGTACTTCAAGTTTTAAATGCCGTCATAAACAGTTTTTAATCCATAAACAAATATTGCAAAGTTTATAACAATTTAAGCTTTGAAAAGGGTTTTAAAAAAATGCTTAAAAGTGCTAGACTTTGGACTTACTTTATATGAAAGTTTAAACAATTGTTAAAAAGAATATGCAAAGTTTAGCTGCTACCTCTTGCTACTTTTAACTCTATTTTAATTTTAATAAAAGCGTCCGACGTATTTGGACGTTGCGTTTGGGACCTGAACCCACAGCGCCGCGCCGCCTAAACTCCTTCAATGTCTGTGGACCGTAACTGGGATGTTTTCTTAAAGGAAACCTTATCTCTTGTTAGTATTATGCATCGTAGACACTTAAGATTGGAATAGGTTTTCTCACTACGTCTTTCGCTTCATTAGATCAGTCTTTTCCGAAGCGAGCAGAGCGAAACATTCAGTGCAGTCCATAAACGTTTTCTATAGTGTTTCTGTTTTTCTATTATTTTATTTTATAGTGCGTTGTGTAATATTATTTATTTATTTAGTGTATTTATTTAGTGTATTTATTTAGTGCATAGTAACATTTTAAACATTTTAAACATTCTATATAAAAATGTCGAAAAGATTTTTAAGTATGTTTCATTTTTCTTAGTGTATCAGACAGCAGTGTTCATAAAGAGCTAATAATTTTAATTTTTTAGATGAGTATCGCTTTAAAATAATGACGATGCATTACGATAATGACGATGCATTATCTGTATTTAAACATCTAAATAACTTTGACTTAGACACGGAAGAAATATAGGTGAATATTACAATCTTTCTTTAAATCTTTATAAAAAATTCTGTTACTATTGTTATTTCTTTTTTTTTTCTATATGTTATATTTATTTAAAACATGGCATTAAGCATCTCAATGATACAGTTCTGTGAAAATGTTGAAAAACATTGATTTAAAAAATTTGTTAATTGCGGCCACAAAATACCACCCTTTATATCGCCATAATAACCCTACCGTCAAAAATTTTTACTTTTTAATGCCAGATTCGTTATCAGCGACCTCAAAAACCCCTAATTACCAAGTTTCAGAAAATTATGACGAAATTTTGAATTTTGGCCACAAAAACCAGGCTTCTGGACCACTGTGCATTGCGGCGTGGGTCAGAATACGGCATAACACACTTTGGAATTCTGCCTCGCGTGGCCTCGTCTTCCCCCACCGACAGATTAGTTGAATCCGCCGGCATACGCCAGGGGCAGCGGTCTACGGACCACAGTTCACGCTTAACGTACCGGAGGTACCCGAGCTACCCTCAGGCCACGGAGGGCGTTCGAACTGGAGGGTCCGGCCGTTGGAATATAGGACGTTTCGAAATTCGTGGAAACCTCCGAGAGGTAGGTTCTAGACACGAAAATAATAAGAAAAATTCTTATGCAATATACTCGGAAATGGTTAGTTTATTAGTTACACACTGTTTTATATTTCATAAAATGTCGATGTAACAAAGGTTCATCCCCTGTAATAATAATTTCAATTTTTAATTACAAAATATGTGCTTTTTCATTCGAAGAAACGTGTCATCCCAATACACGTTGCGAGTCACCAGGGCCCACTTAGGGTGGCTCTCAGCCCCTCACTCCCCATCCCGCTAAGGTGATAGAGGGACTTCCCCTTCTAACCACTACTATCTCTCCTCTTTATGTATAGAGGTGGAAGAGTGGGGTCACCTGTCTCTCGAGTCTCGAGGAGTAGGAACGTAGAAATCGG
This sequence comes from Perdita meconis, assembly GCA_030770465.2. Taxonomy (NCBI): domain Eukaryota; kingdom Metazoa; phylum Arthropoda; class Insecta; order Hymenoptera; family Andrenidae; genus Perdita; species Perdita meconis. The sequence continues at coordinate 10,426,191 of JASKOS020000013.1, read as the reverse complement.
GCACATCTCCAGTAGTCCGCTCATTCTATTCATTCTCTTGCGAATGCGTGATACCGAATGCTACATTAGGAACAGGTCAAATAAAAGAAGAAAGGCAAAGCGAACATTTGAAAATCTTCGTTTCCACGATGATTGGGAAACAGACTTTTTTGTACACGATTGTAGCGGCCAGCCACAATGTTTGATTTGCGGAATAAAACTTGCAAATAATAAAGAAGCAATGTTAATCGACATTACGATATTTATCATGGGAGTTCATATAACTCCTATTCAAGAACGAGTAGAAATACTTAAGACATTAAGACGCCAATATGCAACAAGACCTAATTATTCTTTTTCAGTAAATCAAAGAAGTCTTGCTGCTGCTTCTTATGCGGTTCCATTGGAATTAGCACGTTCCAAAAAATCTTTTACCTATGGAAAAATTATAAGCAAATATGTCATTGAAATGGCAAAAGCGTTTGACCATAATGATGCCATTGAAAATTTTAAACTAGTGACGTTTTCACGAACAACTATCAGTACACGAGTAAGAGAAATAGGTTTGTATATAGAAAATAAACTAAAAACATTATTAAAACAATGCCGCTATTTCTCTCTCTATTTGGATGAAAGTATTGACGTTCGCGACGTGAGTCAATTGTTAATTTTTATCCGAGGAATAAACAATGATTTTTCTACTTTTGAAAAATTGTTGGAGCTTGTAGCATTGTATGCTAGAACAACAGGGTTAGAAATTTTTAATGCAGTTTCTGAGCAAATAGCGAAGTATGGTGGATTTGCTAAATGCACTGCTATTGTAACTGATGGGGTAAGATCGATGATAGGACATGAAAATGGATTTTGGGGGCTTTTTCGAAAGAATGGAGTTGATTGCAAAATGCTACATTGTATTATATATCAGGAAGCCCTATGCGAAAAAATTGTAATGCTCAGTTCCAAGATGAAAATAGTAACAAAGATTACGAATCTGATTCGAGGAGGAAATAAAGCGTTATTACATCGTAAATTTCAAAATTTTTTAGAGGATGTCAATGCTGCTTACGGAGATTTACTTTTGCACAGCCAAGTACGCTGGCTTAGTGCAGGCAAAAGTTTGAAACGGTTTTTCGAGTTAAGAGATTGTATACCAGAATTCTTAAAGAATGAAGTAAAACAGGATACAGAATACTTTGAAAACAAATTTAAAGAACTTAAATTTTTATCTGAATTGGCATTTTTAACCGATATCACGCATCATCTTAATTTTTTGAACTTGAAACTGCAAGAACAAAATCAAACAATTTCGGATTTGATCGGCCGTATAAATGGTTTCAGAAATCAACTTAAAGTATTTATATTCGAAATTAAACAAAATGAACTGCACCATTTTGTATGTTGTGCAGAAATTGCTGCGCAATACGAAAATGTGAGCTCCGCTGAATTTCTAGGACCACTACTAGAAATTGAAGAAGAATTTCAAAAACGCTTCCAAGATTTTGATATTATGAAGAACGACCTTACTATTTTCAACAATCCAAAAGAATGTATTATGGAGCAGCAAGCAATTGAATATCGGATAGAATTATGCAATTTACAAGCTGACCCTTTTTTAATTAGCAGAAATGAACACTGAGCAGAATTTTTCAAATTATTATCAGGTTCAAAATATCCAAAACTTGCAGACTTAGACTTAAAGGTTTGTTCAATGTTTGGTTCCACATATAAATGTGAGAGCATTTTCTCAGTTATGAACTTTGTAAAATCGAAACACCGTGCTGCATTAAGCGAGGATTCATTGAAGCGGTTACTGCGAATAGCAACTACGAACACTTCGGTGGATATAAATTCATTATTATCAATTAAAAGAAGTTCGTCAACCCTGATCTACTATATTCGGATTTGAAAAAGATATAACACTTGTATCTTATGTACCGCGTGTAAAAAAAGCGGTTATTTTACTTTCAAGCATGTATGATACTGCTGACATTGACCGTGATACTAATAAACCGCATATTATACTAGATCAGCCCTGTTCAAAATGCGCTCTCGCCCGTGCGAGCGATCCGCGGTGCACGCGGGCGGCTTGAGAGCGGCAGTCACTGCAGAAGAGTGGGGGATAGCGACGTCACTCGCAGCGCGGTATACCCAGTCAGCCACGTAACTGGGAACCCGCACATTTTTTTAGAAACAAATGAATTGGAGTTCCGAGGCACATGGCTGACCCTATGCGACGAGTTACGTTTCACGCATAAAAAATCCAAGCTAATCGGTGAATAAACTGCAATAAACTGTGTTTACACTGCAAAATGAGTGCAAGTAAAAGTATAAGTTCAAATCTAAAACGCAAGTCAACATCAATGTATGTTTGTAAGTCCTCGTGGGAAGAAGATTTCTTTTTCATCGACCACGATGGAGCAGCAACGTGCTTAGTGTGTAGCAAATCATTTAATCACGCCAAACGTTATAATATTCAGACATTACCGATTGTACCACGAGGCTGAATTAAGTCATTTGACAGAGTTTAGTACGCGGCTCAAGCTAATCAACAAGATCGAGCAATAGTTCTCTTTCGAGTGAACACAGAATACAGTACGTAACTTAACTTACAATAACGTTATTCTTCGAGACCCCCGCACATCTCTGTGCATTAACTTAGAGAGATTTTAGAGTACGCGACAAAGTACACTTTAACCATTTGTATCCATTGAATATCCAAAGTTTGTAACAATATATCTGGATCATATTGTGTTTGAAAAATCATAGTCAAAGTCAATTAAAGTCCTTCACATCCACAATCCTATAAGAAGACGAACCCACAACGATATATCTTTACCGCTCGAGATATATTTTAATTATAAAGTTACGAGGCACAACCAAATTCGGTGATTCCTCGATGACAGTATCGTCATCGTTTCCTAATAACCTATAGTGGCTCCCGATGATAGCTAAAGGCGCTAGGCATTGGTTCGTCCACTCCCTCTAGTGCATTTAGCTTTAGTGCATTTAGAGCATTTAGTTACACGTAAAATCAGGATCTCCTTTGTAAATCACTTGGACCACTAAATCACTTTTGCCATTCCAATATAAATTTAAGATAAGTTATTTTTCCGTATCATTTCCCTATCCTTCCTACAAGAAAATTTGACCCATATTTTTTTCCTTCATAATTCTTCAGAAAATATGTGCCTATTTTGTTTCATAAAATTATCTTGAAAGGTGACGGGGTAAAAAGAAGTAATAACTTGGAGGGTTTATCTAGTAAAGTATGAGTATAAAGTATAAAATTGTGTGATGGCTTACACGAACATCAGAAGGTCACTACATGTTCAGTGTGATAAAAAGCAAGACTCGGTCGCAGGATGCAGACATCGAAGTAATTAAAGGGATGAGAATACAATTGCTGTATTTTCCCCTCGGCACGGAGTTAGTCTCTGCGAGACATCCGTTGACCAAATGTTTGACGGCAAAAGACTTTCCCCAATTCGCTTTTTAATAACGGGGAATTCCATATTTCATCCCTCCGAATGCATCGAAAGGACTTTAACGGTAAGCTCCACGCGCCCTCGCGATCTTCGGCCTCGAGTGCCGATGGTTCCTTCCAAATTGCAGGACAATACTCATGATCATAAACGGCCGCATCTGCGAAACACTCATAACCGCCTCCTCATACACCGTTTTCTTGTACCCTAAATTTTTCCGCTACCTTTGCGACCTGAAAGAGACACTTCCACCTCCACCAAAAAAGGCTGGCCGAAGAAGGCCCTCCCTCATTGTTGCCAATTAACAAATCAACTTCGAGTATTTCGACAAAGCTACACCCCGAAAAGTCACGCTGGAGGGATGCGAGGGCAGAAGGAAAGAGACTTCGGAAAAAATCGTTAGTATCGATCATGATTTCCGCCGCTGAGGGCTTCAACCTCTTCTTTTTCTTCGCTGCAGAGTGCCGAGACAACGCGGAATCCGCGGAACAGATGTACCGCGAGAAGTACCCGCACCGACCGCCACGAACCGCATTAAATTATTTTCAAACGTAGGAACGATCTCGTTACAAAATTATTCAAGACCGTGGGGATTTTAATTCGGTGTGTTCCGCGGTTATAAGTGATTAGAAGCTCAAATGCTCCTTCAAGGAAGTGATCAGTGTTGGTGACCGCGGAGTGTTCTAAACGTAAGGTGTATTTCTGTGGCACCGAATACCTGCGACCAGCAGGACCTACGGTTTGCATCATCCCCTAACGACCGGGATCGGCCACTGACCCAGAGGGATCGGTGTTCAAGCAGCAGGTGAATTCCTCTCCGAATGGGTGAGTCTCATCGATAATAATTGCATGCCTACTTACTCACTATTCCATAAGGGGTACAATCGAATGAGGGGGTCATACTATTAACTTCAATTTATTTAAACATATTTTACTTTAGTACGTCATAATTAAAAAAAATAAAAACCGATGTTTCCGTACTTTTTACCGATTACAGCAAGTAACAGGTATAATTTTCGTATATTCCTTACGCAATAAGTATTTTTGTACAGTTTCCAATGTTTTATTACATAGTAGAATAATTTACAATCCGTAGGAAGTACGGAAACATTGCTTTTTACTTTTCTATTATGACGTATGAAGTTTAAGAATGTGAAAAAATTTGAGAACAATCATATTAGTGATATTTATGTACTGAATTAATATGATCATAGATCCAGTTTTGCTACAATACAAAAGCACCATATTTACAATTTTTTTCTTTCGTTTTTTATGTATTGCAACTTGGCTAATTAATTCATAAATCTGAAAAAATTCCATAATATGTGTCGCGATAGCTGACGTGTCCCTCATTTTTTTCATAATTTTTTAACCAATAGTTTAAGAGAAATCGGCCAATAACCTTGTTTTCTCTCGTTTCTTATGTTTTACAACTGAACTAATTATTTTAAAAATCTGAAACAATTCCATAATATGTGTCGCGATAGCTGACGTGTCCCTAATTTTTTTCATAATTTTTTAACCAATAGTTTAACAGAAATCGGCCAATAACCGTGTCTTCTCACGTTTTTTTATTTTTGCAACGTTGCTAATAAATTAAAAAATCTCAAAAAATTCCATAACATGTGTCGTGATAGCTAACGTGTCTCTGATGTTTTTCATAATTTTTCATCCAATAGTTTAGGAGAAATTGGCCAATAATGTAAAGATCTTGAGTTTCTTGTACAAGCCTCGAGCACGGCGAGTAGTAGACGCTACGCGTAGCTTGGTCACTGTCGCTGGTCGGCCGAGCGCTCGCTATTGGCGCTCTCTGATTGGTCGGGGTTTTTCGTTAATAACTCGTTAACAAAGCTTCGGAGGACATTTTTGCAAAGGAAAATGTTGTTTAGAATCACCCCAGGAATCCACCCTTTCCGGGTCCCGCACTTAGTTTGGGACACCCTGTATACATATGTATGTGCATGTGTACATACATATTCACATAAAAGGGTACGGTTTCATTAAAAAACAATCAAGTTATTGCAGAAAAAGACTAAAAGTATAAAAATAAAAATTACATTTTTACGCCATTATAAGTCACGTTTAAAGCAGTGCAAATTTGTCCTGTATCATTTTTTTACAATATCGATAATTTATCAAGCGCAACTTGAACTAACACTGTTAATTGAACGTCTTGTACAATATTTGTAATAGTAATACCTAATAATTAATATTCTTATATTGGTTTAAAGTTTAAAATAATTATTACATGTTTATATTTTTATATTACAAGATATCAGTATGTATAGGTTTAAAAGCGTAGAATGAATGAATGGGAGTTCACATCTTCGCATCATAGTACGCACGGATTAAATGACAGAAATCAGAACGAGAGCGCTTGTCGTATTCTGTCCTTTTCTTTTATCAACAAAGAAAGCCGCACCAGTGCCGAACGAAATTTATGGCTTGTACTACAACGCTAATCCCCTTGATCGGTCCGAGCCGCCTCGAGGGCGCGGTAGAAATCAAAAACTACGAAAATGACTACCCGTCTCAGAAGAGACTCGCGCCCGGTCCCGTTGAGCGAATACTTTGTGGATCAGAACTGTAGTAGAAACTGGCGCTAAACGAGGGCGATGTAGACTGTGTAAAAATAGTAGTACAACGCTGAAGTGTGGAAAATGTACGCAATTTATTTGTAAAAAGCAGTCAGTATCAACCATAACTTGCGTTGTGTGTATAGAAATTACACAGGAAGATTCTTCCTCAGAGTGTAAGTAATCTATTACAACTTATCTTTTTGTCTCATTGTTCTATGTTAATTACATTTTCTAATGATACGTCCCTGTGCACTCAGTGCACAACGCGGGTACTCGCGATATACGAATAGATGCAAGCACCAGAAGGTTAGAGTATCATTATTGAGTATTTTTAAAGAGATAAAAAGTAGTTCGTAAAATATAACGTTACAGCTAAGCGTTTAAAAGACCAAGTTTCTGAGGTTCCATAACATATACTTAATATTTATACTGAATGCTATTTTTTTTTAATTTTTATACACAGTGCATTAACATATCAAATTTTCTGTTTCAGAATGTCAGTTTTAGTATTCTTTCAATATACACAATAGTTTACTAAACACAATATAACGAAGCAAACACCTTCGTTACGCTCCTCCGAACCCCCCCTTTTCACCGCGACCGCGTTGCCCAACGAACGGGCCCCCACTCCGCGCGTCTCGCGTGACGATTCTCCACTCCGCGCGTCTCGCGTGACCACTGATCTGTATAAATGGATACGGTACGTGGCTTATATTAGTGGACCTATTTGAACTGCGCCATACTTGAGAATAAACCAACTGCGCCGCCTGGCCAGGGGAAAGGTAACAAAAATCAAGTTGAAGGAATTTCAAAGCAGATGGTTCTGATAGCAACCATGGTGGAGTAGGTCAGCCCAGATTTCACATAAAAAATAAGTGTGCAGAAGTGCATTATATGCAAAACAAAAAAGAGTACAAAAGGATTGTCCTTTCACAGGTAAATATAAGATATTATTAATATAGAATTGATCCTTGAATAACGCAGAGGTTACTGACGCCGACTCCTAGATGCGAGTGACGCTTCGATTATAGTCGCAGCGGCTATGCACACTCTGGATTACAATATTCATGCGATTTATTTTTTCTTTATTTTCATGATGTATTGAAAGCCACGTAAATAGTACATTGTTGTTTGTTTCCAAAAGAAATTACTCAGTTTCACCTGTGGATTGCAAGTATTAGGAAAGAAAACTACAATCCTACACCCAATTCAATTGTTTGCTCCATGCATTTTAAGCCTGAATGCTTACAGCAGAGGTACGATAGTGTTCAGTTGAAAAAAGGAAGTATAATAATTATTTTGGCACAAAAAAACCAGGCCCATACTGAATAAAAACCATTATCAGGTATTACTACAAATTTTATTCTGACTGTAATTAGAATATGCTGCATATAATATTTTGCATGTGATTATTGCAGATAGAGATGTCGTTATGGAACCTGCGCCTGAGGAAACAGATAAAATAGCAGTTTCACTGTATTCCAAGTTATTTTCAGTACTGATACTTCTTTTTCTACCTTTGTCTAACTCAATTACATAATAGAATCATTGATATAATGTCAAAATTTACAGATTCTGAAATACATTTTGTAGGGACAGATGCATCAAGTAAGAAAATGAGAGCAGTGATACAGAATGAAAGATTCCTACACAATGATCATTCGTACTCGTATGTTCTTACACCAAGGAGTATCAGGAGGAAACTGCAGGAAGCAAATAGTAAAATATTGGAATTATAAAAATCAAAGAAGAACTTAAAACGAAGGGTAAAACGTTTGCAGAAAAGTGTCACATCATTGCGGGAAGTGGTATGTGACCTAGAAAAACGAAACTTAGTTTCACAAGATGCCTTGTTTAGTTTGTCTGCACTGCAAGATACTCCGTTGGCATTATTTGCACGCATTGGGAGAAACGAAAAATTGGGTACTACATCCAAACAATATCCACCGAATGTGCGCGCATTTGCGCTAACATTGCATTTTTATTCACCAAAAGCCTACAATTATGTTAGGAAGACATTTCAATTAGGCCTACCACATGTAGACACATTAAGAAGTTGGTACTCCAGCGTGAATGCCGAACCCGGCTTCACGGAAGAGTGTTTTGTAACATTAGACTATAAGGCAAAAATAAAGGCTCAAGATAATAAAAAACTAGTTTGTACACTCATTGTCGATGAAATGAGTATTAAGAAAGGATTTCACAGGGGGCGTGATGGTACTGTGAGAGGGCAAGTGGATATTGGTGTTGTGTGTGATGTGCAATGTACTGTGGGAGACGATGGATTGGCAGAAGCGAAAGAGGTTTTGGTGCTTTTAGTAGTTTCTATGCATGAACAGTGGAAATTGCCAATCGGTTACTTTTTAATTAACCATATAACGAGTGCGGAAAAAGCAAATTTAATTAAAGAAGCTCTAATTAAATTGAGCAAGGCGGGAGTCACCATTTGCTCATTAACGATGGACGGCCCAGCTACAAATTTATACATGGCAAAATTACTTGGCGCAAATATGGATATTGAAAATAATCCGCAGCCATATTTTAATCACCCAATCACTACTGAGCCACGTATAAATATATTTATGGACCCATGCCAACAAATGGCAACAAATTAAGAAACATGCATGTGCATTATCAGAAAATGATAATGAAAGTATACTTAGCAGCACAGACATTTAGTGAGAGTGTAGCAGATGCTATACAATTTTGCTGGGACACACTGAAATTACCTCAATTCCAAGGGTGTGAACCCACAATTAAATTCATAAAATGCATCAACAAAATTTTTGATTTCTTAAATATTCGAAATCCATGGAGGAGATATCAGAAACAACCGCTTTCCAAAAAAAATGAACACATTTGGCGTAACGAAATTATGCACGAAATTAATTATTTAAAGAATTTGCGGACGCAAGACGGTACGCCGGTATATTTGTGCAAACGACGAACGAGTTTCATTGGATTTTTTACTAGTGTACTAGCCGCAATTGATGTGTTTGACAATTATATTGAATCACCGCAGACAACATTAAAATACTTACTAACTTACAAAATGAGCCAGGATCATCTGGAACTTTTTTTCTGCGCCGTAAGAAGCCAAAGTGGTTGGTGTCCGAACCCGACGGCATCACAGTTTATTTCCGCGTATAAAAGGTTGCTCATTCGGCACGATATAAACATGTGCAACGGCAACGTCACGGCAGTAGATAATACTACTATTTTACATGTATCCTCAGCTCAGAAAACCGCACATCTAGATCGCTATAATTTAGATATATATGGAGAGCACGAAAATCAGAGAATTTCAGAAAAATATAATTTAACAGAAACTAATGAACTTGAAGAATCATTGGAAGAATTTTTAAATTTTCATTTTAATTGCATTACCGAATATACAGAACAGGCAGTAGCGTATATTGCCGGGAAAAATAAAGTGCGCGGACTGTTTGAGTGCATGTTAGACAACGGATTGTACAGACCCTAAATTTCGGTTAATAATTGCAAAAAGCCGTGGGTATCTAGAGGCACAGTAGTGCCACGTAGAGTTCTGCAATGGGTGGATTTGATCCGCCCGTCAACCGACTGTTTTTCGACTCGCCCGTCCTGCCCGCGCCCGAATTTGAAATAATCCGCCTGACCCGCGACAAACCCGTCCATCCGTACCTGCCCGTCGCCCGTAATCGCGACGCGCTCTTCGGATCCGCTCGCGGTCCGTGGCGTTTTTACTGATTACTGATCAGACTAAACGTAAACGTACCAAATGCGGAACAGTAAGAAAAGTTGAAATATAAATAAATGTAATAAATGCTTACATTTAAGTCTAATGATATCAACATTGTTTTAGTCACAATCGAAACAAAATGTTTCAACTAAATATAATAATATTGGATACAAGCTAAAACTATTTTAATCCCTACTCGTATTTAGGATGAATACATATATTGCAAGTCATCAATCTTCAGCCATTTCTGAAGCTTCAGCAATAGCTTAAACAGAAAAAATAGCATTTTTTCTAAGTTATGTGTAGGAATATGTACAGTACACTATATTGAACAGCAGAACAGAACTTATGAAAAATGTATGGTACTGTATTTATACAACTATTTAAAGAAATTGTTTAAGCTCTTAAGAATATGTGGTTCCGTTGTTAAGAATATGATGGATGCTTCGATGTATAAGGTGCGCGATATAATTGTAAGGATCTGAATACTGTATGCATAATTTTGCGGTCTTGTACACTGTTTTGTTGTATTTGGAAACATGGAAAATCTTTCAAAACACTTAATTCATAAAAAATGCACGAAAATTGGACGTGTTAGTTACTTTAACATTAAAAAATCAATAGAAAAGGCATTTTTATGTTTTGAAAAAAAAAAAAACGTTTTTAAAAGTGAAAAATACGTCACTTACAATTAATCACGTAGTAAATACCATTGTTTCACTTATTTCTGTATGAAGAGAAATGTCTAAAGCAAGTAAACTTTTACGTTACAAAAATGAATTTTCTCTTATTCTATATGAACGCTCTGAATGAATATAGATGGATTCGGTGGGTCAATGGCGTCAGTGGGTCTAATGAAATTCTCAATCGTCTATATAATATGACATATACAGCGTTCGTTCCTAATAGCAACAAACAATTTACTTTTACTGAAAACTTTTCATTGCGCGAAGAATTTCTTACGAGTGTGTGGCAGAACTGTAGTATCTTTTAATTAGTATATTTGTAACAAGTAAATTGTGAAATAGGTGTTGCAGTAATTATGTATCAACAACGAGATGAAGAGATACAGAGAAAAATTCAAGATAATATATATTATACAGTGGAAAATATAGAACGCGCTAGTTTAGCATGGAAAAAGTTTTTCCTTATAAAGAACCGTCAAGATGATAAAGCAACTGGATTTGTGCAATGTAAAACTTGTAAGAAAATTTTACAATTCAGAAACAAAAATGGCACCTCCAGTCTGACTCGACACATTTGCAAGCATACTGACGTGTCAGTAGTAAGGCAAGATGTTAATATCTCACCGGAAGATAAGAAAAAAAATATTACAAGAATGTATTCAATATTGTACTCAAGACTTGCGATCTTTCAAGAGTATAAGTGGTGGGGGGTTTCAAAAATTAGCCCAAAGTTTAATTAATTTTGGTTCCAAATATGGTCGTGTGTCTGCTAAGAATATTTTGCCACATCCAACGACAGTTTCACGAAATATTATAGACGCAGCAGAACAATTAAAAAGAGATATTTTGCCAGAAATTGTAAATGCAATTCGTCATGGAATTTGTGCCGCTACGACAGATTTGTGGACAGAAAAATACTGCAAGACATCATATTACACAGTGACAGTTCATTACATTGATAAATCGTGGAAGTTAAAAACAAGAGTATTGTTTACCACAGACTATCCACATGAAAGTAAAAGTAGTGAAAACATAAGACGCGAATTGTATCGTAGGTTTGAAACTTTTGGCATACCATCAAATATATTACATAATATTACGTTTGTAACAGACCAAGGAAGTAATATTATAAAAGCCTTAGAAACTTTTAAAAGAATAAATTGTTCTGCACATTGCATAAATTCTGCATTGCGCAATGCATTTAAGGAACAATTTCTTACCATACATGCTCCAGGTGTTTTATATACGTTAGAAAAAAGTAAAAGCATTGTCGCATATTTAAAACGTTCCGGACTTGTTTCACGCATGTCTGGTACGGTTCATCAAGAAACGGAAACGCGATGGTGTTCCAAAATAGCAATGCTGCGTTCGATAGTAAAATACTACAATGAAATTATAGAGATTTTGTCAGATGTCAATGAATACAGTCGGATAGAAAACTATAACATTACTAATGCTCAAAATTTAATAACATTTTTAGAACCTTTTGAAGATTGTACGAAAATACTAGAAGCTGAAAAGGCACCCACAATCCACTTGGTACTGCTATGGATTAAGAAACTGATACAACATTGTACCACTAACATATCCGATAATTTGGAAATACAGTACATAAAAAATGCGACAAGACAATATTTAGAAACTAAATTTCAAATTCACGATTATCATAAAATCGGAACATTTCTAGTACAAACATTCAAAAAATTGCGAATGTTATCCCCAGACGAGAAGACAATCGTATTTGAAAATGTAAAAGAATTAATTTCAAATACAGATAATATAAGTCGTCAATCTTCATCCACTTCTGCAACAAATTCAATTTTATCGTCATCTTTTACTGATACTGAACAGCCAACTGAAAAGCGCCTAAAAACAATTTTTAATGAATGGGCTGATTCAGACGAGGAAATCGACCAAAGTGATGACTTCAATACATATATGTCATTGAAGTACACAGATAACGAAGACATATTGCAATGGTGGAAGGACAACGAAAATATATTGCCCCACCTTAGCAGCTTAGCAAAGAAAATATTTGCCATCCCAGCAAGTAGCGCTTCAAGTGAGAGATGCTTCAGTTCTGCTGGATTTTTGATACAGGAACGAAGATCTCGCTTGAAACCTGAGATAGTAGACGCTATCTTATTTTTCCTTTTTTCAGATTGTAAGACATGTGTAATAAAAAAAATTATTGAAGGGGTCTTTCCACTGTGACGGCTTCAAAATTTCGAAATTTTTTTTTTCATTTTTCGAAAGTATATATATATAAGAATGTGCTGGTAAAGTTTTGTGGTCCGATCCGCTTTAGTTTAGCTGTTATAGTCGAAAGTTGCAGGGCAGACGGGGCACTCAGCGGTGCGCGCTGACAACCACGCAGAGGTAGTCGGCGCGTGAAGAATCGGACATCCCTGCCATGCTTTTCATATCTGTTTTTATTGTCTTTCTTTATGTTTTCTTAGCTGCAGGGGCCCTGTCCAGGTAATGACTAATTTACGTACGTTTACAGTACGTATTTACAGTACGCTTACAGTACGTTTACAGTACGTTTACAGTACGTTTACAGTACATTTACTTATCTTGAAATATGGATAGGAAGCATAAGAGAGACAGTTCTCTGCGACCGAGCAGTCTAGCGCGAAAACGTAAGTTTAACGGCAATCAGTACACAGTTTAAAAAAACGCGAGCTCCATGAGTACATCCGCAGCAAAACTGCAGAAAAATCGCGACTCTAGTTTCGATGTGTGCGTTGATCCAACCACGAACTATTGTTTTATTGAATTCAGTTTAGTGTTTCTTTCCTTGCAACAAATAATAAAGTGTAAGGATTGCAACAGTGAAGTGACATTTTTAAAATATGGACAACGAGGATTAGGTTTTAAGTTGTGTGTAAAATGCTCGTGCAAAGAAACATTTATAAATTCTTGTCCGATGATTGACAATGCCTTCGAAATTAATCGACGTTTCGTATTTGTGATGCGAATGCTCGGCATTGGTATAAGTGGAATAAAAAACTTTTGCGGATTAATGGACTTAGGACAGATATTCAACAGAAATTTATACTATGGAATTATTGACAATATACGGACCGCAGTGGATTCAGTTACTAATGTCGTTTTAAAAAAAGCTGTTAACGAAGAAATAAAATTAAATGAAGAAGCAGGAATGCCAGCAAGAGAACTTACAGTTTCTGGCGACGGGTCATGGTCTAAACGTGGCTTTTCTTCGCTTTTAGGTATTGTGACTCTAATCGGCAAATATTCAAACAAAATTCTGGATATGCTCGTAAAATCAAGCATATGTAAAGCTTGTGAAACATGGGCAGATAAAAAAGATACAGTTGAAAATGAGGCTTGGTACCACGATCACGAAGAGCAGTGTGACGCACATCATTCTGGCAGTGCTGGCAAAATGGAAGTGGACGGAATATTGGAAATGTTTCACAGATCAGAGGAGAAGCACCAAGTAAAGTATGCATATTATATTGGCGATGGCGATACAAAGACGTTCAAGGTCTTTTGTTGGATAAAAAGCCCTATGGCGATAATTTTATAGTCAAGAAGGAGTGCGTATTACATGTTAAAAAACGCATGTATAGAAGAGCCAAGCAGGCACATAAACAGCTGATACAAATGAAAAAAAACTAAAAAGCAAACTGAAAACAAGCAAAACTAGCTAGTCCGTGTTGCTCGCTCGCTTCGCGAGCTCGCGAGTGGAGTTATTGTAGCTCGCTCGCTACACTCGCTCACGAGTAGTGATGCCTGTAGCTATTCATGTTTATTTTGTGTGTGACCCTTTACGGGCCACGCAAAGAACTTCCCGATTTGCGAGTTGTAATTTATTATTACCATTATTAATTGTCACTAATTAGAAAATTATTCGTATTCGGAGAAATTTAATAGTTTTCTACTTATCAACATTGTTGCTATATGACGTCGCATTAAACGAACATCTATATATATATAGGGAGAGTGTCCCATTTTAATCCGCCACTACGGACAACTTAAGAAATATGCATTGGATCAAAAACCATCCTGAATAAAAGTTTGATGGTTTGGAGGGGGACACCTGACCCTGTTAAAAAATTTCATCCCTACCCCCCTGGGGTATATATGTATGTATGTGTGTGCTGTGTATATGGATATTATGTATATTCATTTGTTTTCAATATGTAGTTATTGAGTATATATATATTTATACGTGTATAAATATACTCATATATATGTATTTATCACAATTATATCATTATAATTATATATTGTAATATATACAGGGTGTAACAAAAATGTTGCAGTTCCTTGAAAGGGGTGATTCCTGAGACGATTTCAAACAACTTTTTCCTTAGCGAAAATGTTAGGTGGAGCTTTGTTAACGAGTTATTAACGAAAAACATTGACCAATCAGAGCGCGAGTTTACCGGTGAAGCGGCCGCGGTAGCGAAGTCTACAACGCTAGGCGCTGCGCTTGTGCTTCGAACAAACAAGTCGACACGCATCGATGAACATAACATTATTATAAGAAATTAAAACGGCATAACAAATAAAGTCAAGTCCTTTACCATTTTTTGTTTATCACTGAAAGTGATTAATTATTTTAAATCGGGGGAAATCACGTGTAGCGTAAAAAGGCAAATACACAGTTTGTTTGTTAAGGTGAATCGAAAATAATAATTATTTGAAGCGAAAGAATAAGGAATACGTAAATTTCTTTTTCAAATAACGTATAAAGAAAAAGGCAAAGTAATAAAAAATGGATGAAAAGTGATCCTAGTTCGTTACTGAGATAAAAGTTTGTAGTTCATCAACGGTCAGCAGTGTTTTTTATAATGAATAAGTGTGCTTAAAAATCCCGAAGAAAAGTGTGCATATGGAACGTGGGAGAATTGTTGGGGAAAAGAAGTCCGCGTTAAAGTAAAAAAATAATAATCAACAATAAATTACATGCGACTCACCCTTTCGGCAATTCACCTGTAGTTTTTAAACCTGTGTCACTGGGTCACTGTACCGGTCCTGGTCATGGTTTATGGTAGCCCAGCGCCTAGACCACAGCTGATCGCAGGTACACGACACCACCCACAGTTAAGGGTCACAACATCAGGTGCATCCGGGTTAAGGCACCAAATAACGAATGTATTCACTTCACTACAGCCACTAATACACTAATCACTTGTCACGATCACTTCATTTTTGTTTTGCGGAATGAGTTGTTCCTACGTTATAACAATTGGTGGCTCCGAAAGGGGTTGATTGCTGTCAATTTAGGAAATGCTCCACATAGCCACCGTCAGGGTTGACGCACGTTTGTGCACGTAAAATAATGTGCCACTGCACGCGTTGGAGCATCGCTGGTATGATGTTCGCAATTGCATCATGTGTACGTGAAACGGCTTCTTCTGGGATGTCCACTGGTTGACGGTACACCTCATTCTGAAACGATTGTTGTACAACAAATACAAAACGCAAGTAAATAAAAAAATAATGCTTATAATAAATGTAAGTAAAAGGTAACAGCAATAATCAAATTACCTTTAGGTGTTACTGGGCCATTGTACCGATCTTAGTCATCGACGGACGCAATGTCGCCGGGTCTAGCGTTCTAATTCGCGGATACAGCTTTGCGAGTACTCGCACATTAGCAATCGCGTTACCATCGCACCGAGCATGCACCCGAAACACCGTGCAGTACTCCTGCGCTGTGTGCATGCTGGATTGGAGATTGCTGACTGACTGACAGAACTTTTCCGAAGGAGCTTCTCCTACCTTCAAGCAGTTTCGTATCGTTTCACTATGGGTTAACTCCCTCTACTACAAGAAAACTTAGGGATAAAGAAACTAGCATTCGTTAAAAAGAAATACGTGCTTTGCTGAAATGCGCTACGAATGGACCATCGAGCAGTTCCAAAAGGCGCTTGATCCGCTAATTTACAACCTACGTACCCATTGCTTCGAGATAGAAAACAGACACCACGTGCATCGGTCCGACAGGGCCCAAGAAAAAGAAGCGCAGGGAGTCCTTTCTGTATTTGAAGGACAGGAGAAACATTTTCAGCGACACGTGTTGAGTTGACGCTGCTAGGGTCACTCCGACTACCTTGGCGAAGGCCTAACCGCGCGCTTGAGTAATTTATGATTTAATTGCTTCGCCTTTGTAACGGACACGAACGGAGGATATCGGAAATGCGAAACAGAAATGGATAGTTTTCATTCCGTTTCGTGAGGAAATTTTTGTGCCCCTTCTCACCCCTACGTACCCATTGCTTCCAGAAAGAAAGCAGACCCACGTACAACGCTCCAAAAGGGTCTGAAGGAAAGAGAAAGCTTACACAGGAAAACGCATGCTATTCTTTTTTTTGCTTCCTCCGATTCTAATGTTTCTTGTCCTACGAGTATTAAAAAAAGTTTTAAAATACAATCTAGAAAAGCATGGACGCATAACCGCCTAGAAATAATCTTTGGCAATGTGGAACAGTAACGAGTTACCCGATTGTAAGAATCCTTGAATATCATTTATTGTGGTTATTTATAGCTGATTAATATGTAGTGTAATTACTTATTAAAAAGTAATTGATAAATTATAAATTAATAATTTAGATAGACTGTATAATTTGATGAATTATAATTGATATAAATTATTAATGAATAATTTTCGAAATTTGTTCATCAGAATCGAAGAAAGGAAAAAAAGAATAGCATGCGTTTTCCTATGTAAGCTTTCTCTTTCCTTTAGACCCTTTTGGAGCGTTGTACGTGGGTCTGCTTTCTTTCTGGAAGCAATGGGTACGTAGGGGTGAGAAGGGGCACAAAAATTTCCTCACGAAACGGAATGAAAACTATCCATTTCTGTTTCGCATTTCCGATATCCTCCGTTCGTGTCCGTTACAAAGGCGAAGCAATTAAATCATAAATTACTCAAGCGCGCGGTTAGGCCTTCGCCAAGGTAGTCGGAGTGACCCTAGCAGCGTCAACTCAACACGTGTCGCTGAAAATGTTTCTCCTGTCCTTCAAATACAGAAAGGACTCCCTGCGCTTCTTTTTCTTGGGCCCTGTCGGACCGATGCACGTGGTGTCTGTTTTCTATCTCGAAGCAATGGGTACGTAGGTTGTAAATTAGCGGATCAAGCGCCTTTTGGAACTGCTCGATGGTCCATTCGTAGCGCATTTCAGCAAAGCACGTATTTCTTTTTAACGAATGCTAGTTTCTTTATCCCTAAGTTTTCTTGTAGTAGAGGGAGTTAACCCATAGTGAAACGATACGAAACTGCTTGAGGGTAGGAGAAGCTCCTTCGGAAAAGTTCTGTCAGTCAGTCAGCAATCTCCAATCCAGCATGCACACAGCGCAGGAGTACTGCACGGTGTTTCGGGTGCATGCTCGGTGCGATGGTAACGCGATTGCTAATGTGCGAGTACTCGCAAAGCTGTATCCGCGAATTAGAACGCTAGACCCGGCGACATTGCGTCCGTCGATGACTAAGATCGGTACAATGGCCCAGTAACACCTAAAGGTAATTTGATTATTGCTGTTACCTTTTACTTACATTTATTATAAGCATTATTTTTTTATTTACTTGCGTTTTGTATTTGTTGTACAACAATCGTTTCAGAATGAGGTGTACCGTCAACCAGTGGACATCCCAGAAGAAGCCGTTTCACGTACACATGATGCAATTGCGAACATCATACCAGCGATGCTCCAACGCGTGCAGTGGCACATTATTTTACGTGCACAAACGTGCGTCAACCCTGACGGTGGCTATGTGGAGCATTTCCTAAATTGACAGCAATCAACCCCTTTCGGAGCCACCAATTGTTATAACGTAGGAACAACTCATTCCGCAAAACAAAAATGAAGTGATCGTGACAAGTGATTAGTGTATTAGTGGCTGTAGTGAAGTGAATACATTCGTTATTTGGTGCCTTAACCCGGATGCACCTGATGTTGTGACCCTTAACTGTGGGTGGTGTCGTGTACCTGCGATCAGCTGTGGTCTAGGCGCTGGGCTACCATAAACCATGACCAGGACCGGTACAGTGACCCAGTGACACAGGTTTAAAAACTACAGGTGAATTGCCGAAAGGGTGAGTCGCATGTAATTTATTGTTGATTATTATTTTTTTACTTTAACGCGGACTTCTTTTCCCCAACAATTCTCCCACGTTCCATATGCACACTTTTCTTCGGGATTTTTAAGCACACTTATTCATTATAAAAAACACTGCTGACCGTTGTTGAACTACAAACTTTTATCTCAGTAACGAACTAGGATCACTTTTCATCCATTTTTTATTACTTTGCCTTTTTCTTTATACGTTATTTGAAAAAGAAATTTACGTATTCCTTATTCTTTCGCTTCAAATAATTATTATTTTCGATTCACCTTAACAAACAAACTGTGTATTTGCCTTTTTACGCTACACGTGATTTCCCCCGATTTAAAATAATTAATCACTTTCAGTGATAAACAAAAAATGGTAAAGGACTTGACTTTATTTGTTATGCCGTTTTAATTTCTTATAATAATGTTATGTTCATCGATGCGTGTCGACTTGTTTGTTCGAAGCACAAGCGCAGCGCCTAGCGTTGTAGACTTCGCTACCGCGGCCGCTTCACCGGTAAACTCGCGCTCTGATTGGTCAATGTTTTTCGTTAATAACTCGTTAACAAAGCTCCACCTAACATTTTCGCTAAGGAAAAAGTTGTTTGAAATCGTCTCAGGAATCACCCCTTTCAAGGAACTGCAACATTTTTGTTACACCCTGTATATAGGCGAAAAATCGAGATAGGCGAAAAATCGAAATTTCGCGATTACAGCGCCACCTATCGCGAATGAAAAAAAAATGTTTGAAATAAAACCTACATATTTTGTGGCGTGGAATCCGAATCTGCAATAAAAAGTAGGTGGTCATATTTAAAATTTTAAAGTAACCCCCCCTCCCCCCAGGGGGGTAGGGGTGAAATTTTTTTGACAGGATCAGATGTCCCCCTCCAAACCATCAAACTTTTGTTCGGGATGTTTTTTGATCCGATGCATATTTCTTAAGTTAGCCGTGGTGGCGGATTAAAATGGGATACCCTGTATATATGCATATATATATGTGAGTGTGTGTGTGTGTTATATAAATATAATAATAGTAATAATGTATGTATATATATTATTTCAGTTTAGTTATTCTCTCATAAATTTATATTCTCCCATTTAGATTGCGTTATTCTGTTAGGTTTTCTTAAAAAAACTAAAAAACTACTGGACCGAATTAGAACAAAATCTATTCAGCTCTAAGTTACATTGATACACATCGATTGCATCATCGACCATTTTGATCTGACTATTAGTTTTTTAGAAAACGTTAACGAAAAATTTGATCACATACGTACGTACGCGCGCACACACACACACACACACACACACACGAACAATTTGTTAAAAATAGCCTAAAATTACTCCAATGACCTTGAAACATGGAGATCTGTTAAAAAATCGATTTTTCATTTTAGGGGCAAATACAATAACTTCCCTATAAATCGGGAAGTTAAAAAAGAAAAGGAAGGGTCAAGCTAGTGCCACTCCAAAAACAGTTAATTTGACAAATAAATTGATACAGGATCTTTCTACGTATTACGGTTTGGCCATACGTCGCCATCCAAATTCATTGGAAGAAATGAAAAATGCAATATGGGCGACGTATAAACATAAGACTTCAACCGATAAAAATCCCCAGCACTCACTCTGTCCACCAAGAGCAGATTCTTGGTGTGAATATCGCAAACACGAAGATTTAGGAACTATGCAGAATTATAGACATCCACCTGCACTCAGTGACGAAGTTGCAGGGGTTCTCAAACCTATTTATGAAGATCTAACGGCAAACGATCTATTGGAAAGATGCTTAGGAAACGAGACACAAAATAATAACGAGAGTTTTAACTCCTACGTTTGGCATCTCGCTCCGAAACATATTTTTTGTGGGAAAAAAGTTTTAGAAATTGCCACAAATTGTGCAACTTGCATTTTCAACGAAGGTTTTTCACCTATTTTACGAATTATGGAGATCATGGGAGTGAAAATCTGTCCGGTAGCCTTTGCCTTCGCTGAAAACCAGGATGCTGCGCGTACTGTGATCGCTGACCGTTGCAGCTCATTGGCCTCAAAAGAGGCTCGGATTGCTAAAAGAAATGACAAATCAGTCCAGAACGAGTTATATGAAGAAGCTGAAGGCATACTGTATGCAGCAGGCAGGCATCGCCGATTAATGGTAAGTAAATATATTAAGGAAAAATCACAACTTTAAACTTTAAACGCGATTTTCTCAAAACAACATTTTTTCAACTGGCGTAGATGATTGCAAAAAAATTATTTGATGAATCAATCTGAAATTTTTACACATTCTTCGACACATCAGTGGCTATCGCAGGGACCACGGAAACTTTTTTTTATTAAGAATTTCATACTTTTTACAATGAAAAATGACTAAAAATTCATTGAATTTCGGAACTTAAACATTCAACCTTCCGCCATTTTGTTAATTTTTTATCAATTAAAATAATTTTGGTTCCAACGATAATGACATCCGTGACGACTGAAACCCATTTTGAATTTTTTGTTTCAGATGCGTCGTTCGCCTGGAATCATCTACGCCAGCACTACATTGTTTTCTTGAGGCGCTCAATTCAGTGCGATATATATATATATATATACATATATATATATATTTAAAATAAACTATTATAAATTGCAAAAAAATTTTGTTGTACTCTCAATAAGTGTATTAATCAGTAGGAAAAACTTTATTTACATTGGACATTTCGTTCGGTAGAAAAAAATTCCCAAAAAATGGCAATTTTTCATAGGTTCACAGTAGAAAAACCCCTGAAGCTGTAGCAATTAGCAATGAATGAAGATCAATGACTTGCAATATATTCACATGCATTTAAAATAACTATAGCAATAAAAGTGGTTTGTGCTTACATGTAGTGTTATATTTACTTTAAAAATTATTCTTTATTTCCATTGTACAGTCCCTGGCCAGTTTATTAGACGCACTATAAAATATTTGTAATTGTATATGTTGCACTAGATTATATGCGATATTATTTACATTTACCCTTACAAATAATGATTTTTATATAGGAAATTTATGATACAGTTTTATTTCATATTTATTTGTTACATGTCGCCACATAATGTTAAGATATTGGCTATGGAACATGAACAAGTATAAACTTGTTTCATTTGCGTTGTCGCGTGCTACAAGTACTGACGTGTTTATATGGTTTTGTTTAATGTATTTATTTGTCTTTCAGGATTAAACTACACGGTAGTTTGTTTATTGTGTGTGCAGCATGTTTGATAGCTAGAATTACTAGATTGGAACAATTTAACCATGGGTAAAAAGGGCGACCTTTCACCACGTAAAATAGCTGAAGTTAAGGCCCTCATTAATACTAAAATGTTTTCCAACCGCGAAATATCACGAAAGTTGATGGTGTCTGAAGCAACTGTGCGACGCATAAAGAAGAAAGTTGAACCAGGTGAGGAATTGAGTCCGAAACGAAGGAACAGATGCGGGAGGAAGCCCATTTTTACTCCAAGGTCAGAAAGATGTCTTAGGAAAATTTTCCTGGAAAACAGATTTGCTACCACAAAACAAATAAAATCTCAACTGGAAGATGCTAATGTGAATGAGTTCGTAGAAAATTAAAGGATATGGATTTTAAGGCCTGCCGGCCCGCTAAGAAGCCCAAGTTAACAGCTGCAATGAAAGCAAAGCGTCTGGTAGTGGGCCAAATAGTGGCGTGATAAAGAT
The DNA here is from genome assembly GCA_030770465.2 of Perdita meconis. Taxonomy (NCBI): domain Eukaryota; kingdom Metazoa; phylum Arthropoda; class Insecta; order Hymenoptera; family Andrenidae; genus Perdita; species Perdita meconis. Next base: position 10,403,945 of record JASKOS020000013.1, on the reverse strand, counting down.
GTGGACTTCTGGAGAACGATAAGTTGTTACTAAATGTATCATTTAAGATTAAATAATGAAAGATTGCACTAATTCTTAAGATATTTATTTTTTCTTATTTTTGACAGGTGTGCTTCAGCGATGAAAGCACATTTGAAATTTTGCAGAATAAAGCTCAGTTTGTGCGTCGACGTCCTGGAGAAAAGTATAATCCTGACTGCGTCATAGAGACCGTTAAGCACCCTACAAAAGTTATAGTCTGGTCGGTCATCAGCGGCAAAGGTACTGGACGTTTGTACGTAGTAAAAGGCATAATGAGGCAAGATCAGTATAAAGAAGTCTTGCGAACTCGGTTGGTACCGCAGCTAAGAGAATGGTTTCCGAATGGGGAACCATTTATTTTTATGCAAGACGGAGCTCCTTGTCACACGGCAAGGTCTGTTAAAACCTATTTACAAGAGCAAAATATCCCCTTGTTGGATTGGCCGGGTAATAGCCCCGATATGAACCCAATAGAAAATGTGTGCGAGCTGATGAAGAGAGAAGTGGCAAAAGAAGTCATAACAAACAAGACTCAACTCTTGGAAAAAATTATAAATGTGTGGAATCATCATCCTCAAATGCAGGATACAGTGCAGTATTGCATTGACAGCATGCCGCGCAGAATTCAAGCACTGATAACGGCAAAAGGTGGCTCTACAAAATATTAATATTTTATACTGTAAATTTCAATATTCTTTAAAATTTAATAAACACATTTTTTCTATAAATATGATGTTTTATTTGTGTTAACAACTAGATAATTAAGTATATTATACATACAAATTAAATAACTGTATCTATTAATAAGTTCTAAAGCTGTAAAACACCCGATAATTAAGATTTTACATAGAATCTATAGTGCGTCTAATAAATCATTATCTTCTTTCTTTCCTCCAACAAGGAATCTTCTGCTTGATTTAAATCTTGATGATGATGATAATACGTTTATTTAATGTCGCATCAACTGCTATGGTTATTAGCGACACAGAATTAAGGCTTACATACATCTTACATAAGGTAATACTTGCACATTAATATTATATACTGAAAAATTTTGGTTACAAACATTGTACATATAACTTAGGCTATACTATTATTACTTATTATTATATAATTTTACTCAGTTAGATTTTTGAATAGATTGATGTTTCTTTTAGGTAATCTATTAATTTCTTCATATGTTCATTTTTGGTTAACATTTCTTTTACACTGGTGCTACCCGAGTTTCTAAGGTTATTGAATGTTACACACTCGTACAGAAGATGTTTCACTGTGATTGGAGTGTTGCATTCTTCACAAATTTTTGGTAGGGATTTGTCCATCAGATGTCCATGTGATATGTTTGTGTGGTCAATTCGCAATCTGGTTAAGAGGACTTGGTCTTTCCTACTAAGTGAACTATCCTGTATTTTAAAATTAAATTCTTGGATTATGTCATGAATTTTCATGTGTTTGGTGTTCCAAATGATGTTCCAATCTTCCTTGATAATTTTGTTAATAACCTGTTTGACTAACACTTTTGAATAACACTTTTTTCTCTGCGCCCCAGTTTTTGTTAGCTAAAACTTTTAAAATATTCATTCTATTTTTGCAGTTATCGCTCAACTTTTTGAGGTGTGTTGCATAGCTTAGCTTTCCGTCGAAAAATACTCCAAGTAATTTGATGTTTTGGACATAATTAAGTTTTCTATTATTTAGGTATAGTTCGGGAGGATCAGGCATGTTTGCATTTTTACTGAATAGGATGCATTCTGTTTTTGTAGTCTAAAATTTAAGTCCAGTTTTATTAGACCAGCTTTGTAGAGAGTTAAGGCCTTCTTGTAAAAGTTCCTTGATCGTATTTAAATTTTTACCTTTGCATAATATTGTCAAGTCGTCAGCGAATAATAAGGCTTTTATTGGACTTTTAAGGTCTTGTGCAATATCATTAATCGCTAGTAAGAAGAGTGTAACATTCAAAACTGAGCCTTGAGGAATACCATTTTGGATCTCTTCTGACTCCGAGAGTACATTATTTATTCTTACTTGCATGAATCTTTTTTGAAGAAAATTTTTGATAAATTCATATAGGTTTCCATCGATGTTATATTTTTTCAGTTGATATAGGATTCTTGTTTTCCACACCATATCGTAAGCTTTCTCAATGTCCATGCAAACTGCTATGGCTTTTTCATTATTTAAAAAGGCATCACATACATATGTATCTAAATTCATTAGATGATCTGTTGTTGAATGAAATTGTCTAAATCCACTTTGAATTGGTGTTAATATATCAGATGTTTCGAGATACCATCTCAGTCTACGGTTGATTATTTTTTCTAAAACTTTGCATAGTGTGCAAGTAAGAGAGATTGGTCGATAACTTTCAGGTTTGGTTCTATCCTTATTTGGTTTAAGGATGGGTATCACTATTGCATTTTTCCATTGGTTCGGGAAAACTTGTTTGTCCCATATATAGTTGTATAGGTTAAGTAATAATTCTTTTGCAATTGCTGGTAGCTCTGTTATTAATTTGTTAGGAATACCATCTGGTCCAGGACTGGTATTTTTGTTGGCATTGAGGACGTTTACAAGTTCTTCTATGGTGATCAATTCATTCAATGGTGATCTTATTCCAGTTACATCTGGATTTTGTTCCGTATTTGTTAGATCATTTTCTATTCGTAGTTTGTAGTTTAAAAATTGTGAATCGTAATTCTTATCACTAGAGTTATTTGCATAAGTTTTAAGCAATATATTAGCTATTTCCTTAGGGTCTGTTACAAATTCATTATTATCTACTAATGTGTTAATACTAATTTGTCTTTGGTTTCCTGTAATTCGTTTAATTTTCCTCCATATTTCATTAGAAGGTGTTTGGCTTGTTAACGTCGATAGATATTCAATCCATGATTCCTTCTTGCTTTTTTTAATAGTTTTTCTTGCTTCCGGTCTTGCTTTCTTAAACGCAATCATGTTTGTAGTGGTTTTATCTTTTTTATATTTGTTAAACATCCTGTGGCTTTCCCTGAGGGCTTTATTGCAATCCTCATTCCACCATGGCACCGGTGGTTTACTGGCTTTAGTTGAAGTTTGTCCTATAGCATTTTCGACGGCAGAAATAATTATTCTGGTTAGTTTATCAACTGCGTCATTAATATTACTGAAATCTAATTCGTTACTGTCGTCGGTAAGTGTATTTGATATAATTGATCGGTATTTCTCCCAATCGGCTTTGTTGAGTTTCCATTTAGGTAAACGGTACTTTTCATTTGTTCGCGTTCCTATGTCGATGCTTATATTAATAGGAAAATGGTCACTATCATGTAAGTCTGGTAATACTTTCCAGTTAGTAATTAGCCTAATTTGTGTACTGACTATAGTTAGATCGATAGCCGAAGAAGATCCATTTGAGACATTAAAGTGCGTACTTTCTGAAGTATTTATTAATGATATATCAGGATCATTATCAAGTAGTTTGTCTATAGTTTTACCTCTCCTATCCGTTTTATTCGATCCCCACAAGGTGTGGTGGCTATTAAAATCTCCCATTAGAATAAAAGGTTTTGGTAATTGCTTTATGAGGTGTTGAATTTCTGTCAAGTTCAGTTCTCTAATGTTTGGTAGGTAAATGCTGCATAGACAAATCTTAATTAGACCCTTCAGTTCGGCTGCTATTGCTTCTATTTCAGTATCAAGGGGTATTTCTTTAGAGTCAAAATTATCACTTACTGTTGGAATAAATTCTAAATACAAAAATGAATCAGCTTGTACTAAGTGACTGAATACAGAGGATAACAACCGTCTTGTTTATCCTGATGTTTTTGTTATATGCAACTTTCAGTCTCATTCATTCAATAAAGATCAAAGAACGTATAAAGACGTATTTGTGTTGCTTCTTAATCGAATATTAATCTATCATTAATATAAAAAGAACTACCATAATCTAATACTTACCATTAGTGCAACTCCTCCACTTGAGTATGTTTCATTTATTCTGTTTTTAACGTAGCATTGAAATCCCCGAAGTTTTGGTGTGTGGTCTCTTTTGAAGTTAGTTTCTTGGAGGCTAATAACTATTGGTGAATATTCATTTATAATTAGTTGGAGTTGTTCAAAGTGAGCATAATAACCATTTATGTTCCATTGAATAATTGATTCCATTTTTCAATCAGTTGTATATTTGAAAGTATTTGTGGTAATTGATTCCTTTATTAGTTGTATTTATTTTCCTTCAATACTTTAGTTACTTCCGTAGAATTTCTTCTAGCTCTGTGTCCGAGATAGACGATTGTGTTTCGTTTAGAAGATCAGTTTGGGAATTTTCAGTGTCTTTTCCTATTACATCCGATTCTTTAATTAGTTTATGTTTTATTCTCGTACAGCGATTTTTGATTCCACGATCTATTAAGTGTGGGTAGATGTTTTGTATCATATCGATGAGTGCCTTTGTGTCTGTAGTGTATTCTTGAGCTACATCCATTACGTTACTTGATCCGGAGGCTCTTTCGATAAAACTATTAAACTGATTGTAATTAAGCAAAAATAAATCAGGATTTTCTTCAATTGTACCTTTAATTGGTTTTAGTAATTCTTCTGTACTCTTGGTGCTATCTTCAGTACTATCTTTGTTTTCGGATATTTTCCTCTTCTTTTTGTTCTTCTTTATTTTTTCCGGTTTGGTAAAAGTTGCATCTTTGTCACTATTTCCCGAAATATTTTCCGGATTTTGTTCCTTAGGGGAGTCTACGTTCTTATTCGTATTGATGTAAGTCGGATCATCGGATATGGTAGATTGGGTTAAAGGTCTTTTGATACCTGACATCATGGATTGTTGCAGTATGTTGGTAATGGGGTTCTCTGTAGGTTGAGTGGTTCCTAGTTCATTCATCGCTTCTTGTTCCTCGATAATATTTTGATTTTGACTTGATACAGTGGGACATACGCGAGCGATATGCCCTTCTTGTTTACACACAAAGCATGTAGTTGTGTCAGTCGTGAGATATATCCAATATGTTGTATCATCATATGTGATTTGTAGTGCTTCTGGAAGCTTTCCCTCATCTTCTGGTTTAATATATAATTGTCTCCGGAAACTAAGAATATGGCCAAACCCTGGTTCTGTTATTCCTGCTCTTATAAACGATATATTTGAAGTTATATCGATTCCTTTTTTGGTTAAGGACTCTTTTATTACATCATGTGGTATAATTGGGCATACATTTGATATTATGACTCTTTTATGGCTTCTGATAAGTGGACGAATTTCAAGTTCATGATCTCTTAATTTAAGCTTTTTTGTAGTGATTTTTTCAACTAAGGATTTATTCGAGAGAAATATACATATTCTACCATTAGAAATTCTTGATATGAATCTAATCGAATTAGAGTCTACTAATTTTGCCAGCGCGTTTGCATATTCTTTGATGGGGATAACTTCCTTTGATTCTACAATAATTGCTTGGTCCTTTTTAGGGAACATATCGTTTGCTGTAGCATTTGCATATGTTTTTTGGGTACTGGTATTCATGATATCTTTGTTTTCAGTGTTACTCGTTGATTGGGAACTAATTTGGGAATTGCTGAAGTCAGCAATTCCCATTTTATAGTTTTGAGCTATGAGAGTAGCTCGTTAAACTTTGATTTATCTATCTATCACTATCACTTTTCACAATTTCTGATGTTAGCACTAACGTTTACTATTGACTAGCTCGCGACCTTTGTTTACACCGGTAAGGAGACACACGTCTGCTCTCTTCGGCGTCTAGTAGCAGACTGTGATTTAAATCTTGATTATTCTCCTTTTCAAGAATTTTAGGATCTCTCCTAAAAAATAATATATGGTTGTACGATTGCTTTCAAACATCTTATAATTGTACCTTCTTTAGATAGTCTGAAATAAAACTCAACTATGAATATCGGTCAAAAAAATAATTAAGTAACAGATTCTTTAGTTTGTATAAATACTCATTTGTATCATTGGCGCAATTGTTTAATATCACTAGTTTTGTAGAGATATTAATTTCCAACAGTTTTTTAATTTTTCGTTATTTTAGCCAAAATTAACTCTATATGCATGTAGTAATTACTCATTATTTTTTTAGGAGCGCTTTAAAGAAAGTATTCAATATATTAAAGTTTGCACAACAGCTATTTTTGTAATGTATTAATTAGTTGTTTTTTTAGGATGTAATAATTACTTGTTTTTTTAGGATTTGATAATACCGTCCGCAAGTGTGGTAACAATTTGCACGGTTGCCGAAAAATTATTTCGTGGAGCACTAAACGCAAATATGAGCAAACTACCCACGGAAAAAAATTTCCCAGTAGTGCTGGCTTTCACTGCTTTTAAAGAACTAATGTTAGGCAATTTAAAAAAATTTTTGTCCTCGAGGAACATAGAAATAATACTTTTGCAATGGATGATTGTATAAACCATATGCATATATTGGTTAAGGAAATTTTGCGCTGTTATATCGAGCTACGTATGTATACGTTTGTTAAGAATTACAGCATACGTGTAACAGGCACAAATGTACGCCATTATTTGACAAGACAAACTGTATGGTCTAATCAATAATTCATATATGTATATATATTATTAATGTAGTTTAATTTAATGTAATTAATTTCATAGCTTTGGCGTGTTTTTTTGTAATATTTTGTCAAGTTTTGCATGTTTGGTCATGTTTATGCTTAATTCCTTGCTATGCTATACATTTTACTTACATAAATTTCTTTTTCTTTCTCTCCTATTCTGTATTTACTGTATTTCATAGATTAATATTCCAATAGGTACAAACATAATATGTCAATCAAAATGTAAATATACGCGATGCGAAGCAACGTGAAGCAACCAATTAATAAAGAGAAAACAATTTGTAAGAATGGACCACGTTGAAGATCTAATTGGAGGAAATATAACTATTATACCATTTCATGTACTATTGTATGTATATACTTTAAATTGTAATTTCAGATGTATTTTAATATATTAATAATTTTAAGAAACTTAACTATTATATCATTGTTTTTACTCATAGTTAACCTATGAGTAACCCTAACCGCTACCTCCTTCGGTGTTCAGAAACACAGGTGACATCACCGCGTCCGACAACACACCGACTCCTCGCCATTTCCCGGTGAAAGCCGCGGCGTGGCATCCTAGCTCGTGAGACCGTCGCTCGAACTACTCGTCACTGTCTCACGTAAGAGCAACCTTATGCCCCATCACCAGGGCTGGCACTAATTGTAAGTCTCCCTGACCGAGGGCTCCGCACCTTCCTGTTCCCCCGATATCCCATCGGGAACTACGCCGAGCTCACCGCGCCGCAGAGCTAGTCGCGCCCCCGAATTAACCGCACCGAGGTCCTGCGAGACCTATCCTGCGATTGCGTGGTTATAAGATGCGTAGTTATAAGATGCGTAGTTTTAAGATGCGTTAGGTTAAGTCGCGTTTCGCGTTCGTTATAACCTGTGTCCGTCATAATTTGCGAAAACTGTGACCCGTTCCGACCGGCCGTAGCCGATAAGCCGCATGGTTGTTCCGCGTTATTCTCGCGAGATTTTATGAGCCGTTCCGACCGGCCGTACGTAAGTTGAGTGACCGTGATGTACCTGTTCTCCTTATTTGAATAAACGTTAGTATTAAGATTTAGACTCAGAACCGGCCGCCTCGTTCATTGGAAAGAACCCTGGTGATCGACTGAGTCGGCACTAAATCCCATTCCCCAACAATCCGCGGTTACAACGGTTTAAAAGAATGTACTAAAAAGCAGACAAAAATAAAAAAAATTGCATGATACCCGCGAAGGCCCATGAAGTTTTGATACTCTATCTATAGTTTAATTAAAGCTTTTTACTTCCCATTCATGTCTAGCTGAATAGATGTGTATTCCAATGAATTATTAGGTTCCTTAGTTTCCTGAACCTTGACACGAACAACTTAAAATACGTGCAAATAGCTAAAACAGTCAAAATATTGAGACATGACTTTACATACTAATTTTTTTCTTATAAATGAACACCGATTGGTATGTAGTCGAAAGGAGCCATCGAAACCCGTAATAAAGATTTTAGGTACATACGAGAACACCATACAAAAGAATATTCATGAATAGATACAACGACACTATTTTATACATTCGTGTTTTTTCCGGATATCTTGATATTATCTCTTTCCCTTAAAAATTGAAAAAAATTTTCGAGCAATTTGTACTTTTATGATTATTTAAAAAATTGCTTCTAAGTAATGGCGTTAATGAATAAATTGAAAAAAAAACTAATAAATTGTTACTTTTGTATGTATTATTAATTAAATCAAAGTATAGGTTTAAAAATTATTGATTACACTGTCCAACAAATTAAAACTTTTTTTCTGATCTGCGATATCCACTGGGTGATCCTGATAGGGTTTCTTGCCCTAAATACGAATCCGCAAACAGAATTGCTCCATCACCCTCAGTTTTTGAAAAACACGCATTTTTGTAAAAAAGCATGATTTTGGTAAAAAATGAGGTATTACGCGAAAACCAAAAATGCTAGAAAGTTCACTTTGGTCTTAAAAAATAAAGGGGAGTGTCCTGAATAGTTTGGTATATACACATATTAAATTGTGTCATTTTAAACGGTTGTAAATAACCATCAAAGTTTAAAAAAGGGGCGATACGCGTACTTTCTACGCACAATTTTTACAATTTTACAAAAAACTCTTTATCCTACACGAATTCGGTATACAGGATCGGATTCTGTAGACATTTCTGAAGAAGAAACCGTCCAGGAAAAGTGTCGCAACGGTTTTTAATTTGGACAGGTCGAAAAAATGTTTGTCGGGTACGTGTGCGCGGAACTTTGCCGCCATGCGGCCATCGTTCGCCTGGCTCAGCGCGTCAGTGCCGTATCTACGGCCAGTCGACGTCGGTACCCCGTCCGATAGAATAACTTTTTATAGATTGTATAATATTTCATTTTTTTTTATGAAATTGTAAAGAACATTTACTGATCACTTTCAATTTTAAACAATGTTGATATTTGGGATATAAATTTAAAAGCGTTAAAAAACAAATGCTGTTTTTTATGAATTCACAAGATTTTTGTTGTTAAGATTTCAAAGATTGAAATTTGAATTTGATTACAAAATATTTCACAACTGATACAAAGTCTATTTAAGTATTATATATGCATCCTTTTCAATAACATTCATTGTTTAATACTCCTGGAAGACAATTCAAGGACAAGGACATAACTTCAATGCTTGCAGACTATTGCTGGACACTCATAACTGACAATAAGGACGCAACGCACAAACGTCAAGCTAAACGAAATCATTTTTAAAGGGGGGGTGTCTATAAGGCCCTTTTTTTGCCCCAGACCGATTCTTCTCAAACTTGGCAGAAATAATGCTTGCTCCCCATAGGCCACATAATTCCTGAAAACCGTTTATCGATAGGCCACTTTAATTCGGAGCACTGGATGCCTGAACTTTTTAGATTTACATGGGATTTTGTACATCTCAGGATTCATTGCTGCATTTCTTACTGTTGCCGTTTCACCCCAGTCATGCAACTTCGTCAAAAACTGTGCATATGTATAACCTATAAAATATGTAATCCGGAAAATCCTAGTCGAGTGCGCACATACCGAACGCGCAGCTTATAGGGGGAAAGGTCTATAAGGCCGTTTTTTCAACCCAGACCGAATCTTTTCTAACTCGGCAGAAATAATGCTCTACATAGGCCACATAATTCCTGAAAACCGTTTTTCGATAGGTCACTTTGATTCGGAGAACAAGATGCCTGAACTTTTTAGATTTACATGGGATTTTGTACACCTCAGGATTCATTGCTGCATTTCTGGCTGTTGCTGTTGCACCCCAGTCATGTAACTTCGTCAAAAACTGTGCATATATATAACGTATAAAATATGTCGGCCGGAAGATTCTAGTCGAGTGCGTACATACAGAACTCACACCTTATATTTAAAGATTTTTCGGTTTTTAATAGGAATGTAGGAAGAAACTCTGTTACAAGGATTTCAATATTAGTTTAATCGCTTCAAAATGTGTAAAGGGATACATTGTAAGAATTTTCTACATTAAAAATAATCTGGAAAAACTTTTTGTATGTTTTACTATTTTTATAACACTATGCGGATTAGGTCTAATATTTAGATCTAGTATGTACAAGTTTATTCAGAAGACAGAAAAGCGTATTGACAACAAGACACCAAACACTGAGGACAGAAAGGTAGAATTTCAATTCAAGAAGTGCAGGTATTGCCCTGTAAAAATGTTTAACTTAAAAGTATTGTTTTGTATTCACGAAGTATTACTGCAAATTCTGATTTTAGATTTTGTGTTTATGTGAATCCGAAGTGATTAAGACAATTAAATCCTTAGCATCGTTGCATTAGTTCTAATATATTTAGGTACAAAGTAGGAAGTTATTGTACGTTTATTTTAGATTGTTCCGCGCAATTGTGTTTGAATAACGCGCGCAGCGTCACATGAAACAAGTAGTCCGACGCTTTGCCGCTTGGTAGTGGATTACTTTCAGTTTAACTCACTGAAAGTATTTAATTACAGACTACTCTGTAGCATTAGGGCCCGCTCTACTACATACATATATTATATGTATGGATAAACACAAAATCTAAAATCAGAATTTGCAGTAATACTTCGTGAATACAAAACAATACTTTTAAGTTAAACATTTTTACAGGGCAATACCTGCACTTCTTGAATTGAAATTCTACCTTTCTGTCCTCAGTGTTTGGTGTCTTGTTGTCAATACGCTTTTCTGTCTTCTGAATAAACTTGTACATACTAGATCTAAATATTAGACCTAATCCGCATAGTGTTATAAAAATAGTAAAACATACAAAAAGTTTTTCCAGATTATTTTTAATGTAGAAAATTCTTACAATGTATCCCTTTACACATTTTGAAGCGATTAAACTAATATTGAAATCCTTGTAACAGAGTTTTTTCCTACATTCCTATTAAAAACCGAAAAATCTTTAAATATAAGGTGTGAGTTCTGTATGTACGCACTCGACTAGAATCTTCCGGCCGACATATTTTATACGTTATATATATGCACAGTTTTTGACGAAGTTACATGACTGGGGTGCAACAGCAACAGCCAGAAATGCAGCAATGAATCCTGAGGTGTACAAAATCCCATGTAAATCTAAAAAGTTCAGGCATCTTGTTCTCCGAATCAAAGTGACCTATCGAAAAACGGTTTTCAGGAATTATGTGGCCTATGTAGAGCATTATTTCTGCCGAGTTAGAAAAGATTCGGTCTGGGTTGAAAAAACGGCCTTATAGACCTTTCCCCCTATAAGCTGCGCGTTCGGTATGTGCGCACTCGACTAGGATTTTCCGGATTACATATTTTATAGGTTATACATATGCACAGTTTTTGACGAAGTTGCATGACTGGGGTGAAACGGCAACAGTAAGAAATGCAGCAATGAATCCTGAGATGTACAAAATCCCATGTAAATCTAAAAAGTTCAGGCATCCAGTGCTCCGAATTAAAGTGGCCTATCGATAAACGGTTTTCAGGAATTATGTGACCTATGGGGAGCATTATTTCTGCCAAGTTTGAGAAGAATCGGTCTGGGGCAAAAAAAGGGCCTTATAGACACCCCCCCTTTGGTCACGTGTTCGACACTTAAGGTAATTTTTCATTTCACATATTTAATTTATAAAATATTTTTAGTCTGATGAGAGTCAGAATTTTTGTTAACCGAAATCGATTCTAAATTTTACTCATTTTTGTTCAAGATGCATAAAAAAATGAAATATTATACAATCTATAAAAAGTTAGTCTATCGGACAGGGTACCGACGTCGACTCGCCGTAGATACGGCACTGACGCGCCGAGACAGGCGAACGATGGCCGCATGGCGGCAAAGTACCGCGCACACGTTCCCGACGAACATTTTCTTGACCTGTCCAAATTAAAAACCGTCGCGACACTTTTCCTGGACGGTTTCTTCTTCAGAAATGTCTACAGAATCCGATCCTGTATACCGAATTCGTGTAGGATAAAGAGTTTTTTGTAAAATTGTAAAAATTGTGCGTAGAAAGTACGCGTATCGCCCCTTTTTTAAACTTTGATGGTTATTTACAACCGTTTAAAATGACACAATTTAATATGTGTATATACCAAACTATTCAGGACACTCCCCTTTATTTTTTAAGACCAAAGTGAACTTTCTAGCATTTTTGGTTTTCACGTAATACCTCATTTTTTACCAAAATCACGCTTTTTTACAAAAATGCGTGTTTTTCAAAAACTGAGGGTGATGGAGCAATTCTGTTTGCGGATTCGTATTTAGGGCAAGAAACCCTACCAGGAACACACAGTGGTTTTCACAGATCAAAATTCGTGTTGAACAGTGTTATTTCAGCTATTTGAATGCATGAATTGCTAACTTTTGTTTCCGGACCAGTGTGGGCCTTTTCGAACGGCCCCACGTGGTTCGCGGATCGACACCGGTCTTTAAATAATTTAAACTGTTACATGTTTGATTATTTAAATATCAATACTTACTATTATTATAAATATTTAAATATCAACACAGTGTGTGCTTGCTATGAGTCCGAAATTCGGGATCGAAGGCGGAAAGGTGAGAGAGTACGAGTGCGAGTGAGAAGAGTCGGAAGCGAGCAAGAAGACAAAAGGATTACTAGGCAATGACAGTGTGCTCAGAAAAAGTCTTTTTCGCAGAAGCTAGATGATGTCACCAGCGTCTGTGACATACTACTACGAACGAAAGCTGGACGTCGCGTCCTCAACACAAATATACTGTCCAATCACATAGCTCCCTACGCAACCACGTTATCTCTACATCAGGCAACATTACTTGCGAGGGTCAGCAAAGTCAGGGAAAGTTTGTCTCTTGATGTCTTACTGCGCGACTCACATTCCGGACGAAAAATGCAGTGTACTTAATCCTACACAGGGTTCCGAATTCTTATATGCTGTTTCGTTCTATTTTACAATACAGCGGTTTCCTTGGCTTAGTTTGGGGTTTCTTCCTTTCTCCTATTTTTTCTGCACACCCTTTGCCTTCCGCATCCTCCAAGAGGACTTGGTACTGAGGTTTATGACTACGGACACGGTTCTGATTGAGTCCTCTAGGAAAGTATAGCGATAGATGTTTGATGAGGACAGAGAATAGCTAAGGGCTTTCGACACATAGTCAGCAGACATTAGTTAAGATAGAGGGAGTCTCCCTTCACCAAGCCAACCGGCTCCGGCGCGGCGTGGAGCGGCTCGGCACTCGCCAAACCAACACACCCGCCAAGCTGCTTGGCGACTCTCATGTATGCCCCTATCTCGCCATTTTTTTAAGCATATCACGACCTCGGCGCGCTGTGGGATTCCCCCTTACTACATATCCCTAGCCACGTCCCCCGCTGTAGGATCTTTAAAAGGGTTCCACCCGTTTTAAGGAATATACTCTTTTGGTACTTAAGCTTTTCACCAATCCCGGTAGAAAAGTCACTTTGATTATTGTTTCTTTCTTTGGGATTATTGTTTCATTCTTTCGAGAGTCGAGTTCTAAGTCCTGAGCGTCGAAACCCATAAAAATCAGTCAAACGGGAAGTTTGAGATGTAACATTTACTTTCAAACTTTGCTTCTGACTGAGTTGACGGACCCGATGACCGTAAATATTGCTGCGGACTACTGTACTTATTCAGATCCCTTTCAAATTCCCTTAACACTAAAAATGTCCGTTCCTTGGGAAACTACAAAAAAAGCATATAGATCAGTTTTTTTATCTAGAAACTAACAAAATTTTTTAAGGATGAAATAATAAAGTTAACAGAAAACTGGTTAGAGTAAAAAAAATGGAAAAGGCATAGAACAATAAAGTTATATTGCAATAAAACAAAATCATTATTTAATTCGACCGAAGAAACGGTACAAACTTTATATTTAACCCAATGAAAATAAAATATTAATTGTAAAATATTCATTTCACACTGAAGTTACTGCCGAATAGACGAGAGATGTAGCTAGCTCTTGTTTCGTATTTCTTAATATTTATTTTTCACTATCTGCAGTGTAACAATACATATATCCATACTATTAAATACGTTATGTTTTTCAAATGGAGTTGGGTACTCATTGAAATGCGAGTTCTGCAACGTACTTGAACACACACTCACACATTGTTCAAATCTCACCTTTCAGCCACATACATGCGTTCTTTCAACAAGGACCCAACTACATTACCCTGCACGCCTGCGTTACTATGAATTACACATTATCTTTACTTCCCCTGCCACCGGAGGAGAAGATTCACCCCCTGGAATAAATATGGTTCCATGGGCAAGTAAAAAGCAAATAAAAACAACTCAGGAGAGTTCACTTTTTCAGCAGACGAGACGACAGGAATCTACCTAGGCAGTGTCACCTTCTGTATCCGCCTGCCTTATTGTCGTGTACGTGGTTTTAACCAATTCTTCATTCCCTTCTAGTGAACTTCAAGCAGCTTCTGGGGTCTTCCAGGTCGACGCAGCTTTAACCAGTTCTTTGATTGATTCCTCTCGAGGCAGCACTAGCATGCTTCCGGAGGTTTCCAGGTAGAGGTAACTTAAACCAGCCCAGCATTTATCCGCCTAGGCAGCTTTAACCAGCTCCTAGATTTATCCACCTAGGCAGTTTTAACCAGCTCCTGGGTTTCTTCAGGTCGAGATAGTTTTAACCAGCCCCTTGAGTATCCGCCTAGGTAGCTTTAGTCAGCTTCTGGTCATCCTCACATTCTGATAACAAATAATTATTAAGACTAAGAAATGACCTGACTCTGCGCTGTTGTTACACTCTACCTATTCTGTCTCACTCGTGCCCTCAATACTCGACTCGTAATGACGGCTAATTCTAACAAATGTATGTTTCCGAAATTACAGGATTTCCCAGAATAAATGTAGGAATCGTTAATAGGTAATTCCTTGGGATGACTTTAACTCTGTTACGGTTTTCGAGCTTGTCTTGTTGCATAAGAGTATTTTATTTCCTTTAATAAATGTTTTATTTGTGGGAAATTAAGTGTTAATAGTTTGTTATTCCGTAGCACTATACAACAAAATTCGTTGTGTACATTCTCAATATGATAATAATAAAAGTTATTCAATTCTGGATTTCCAAGAGGAACATAGCAGGGTTAAACAACTTTTTCTTTACTGAAAATGTAAGGCAAGGCTTTGTTATCGAGTTATTAACGAAAAATATCGACGAATCAGAGGTGTGATTGGTCAGGGTTTGTCGTTAATAATTCGTTAAGAAGGTCCTATTCAACTTTTTGTTAAGGAAAAAGTCGTTAAAAACCTCCACAAGAATCATCTCCAATGGGTTCTTAAACTTATTCTGAGATACCTTATATGGCCAAACATGGTCTCACAAAGTGATCACATACAGAGAGTTCCAGAACAAGTGTAAAAATCGTTAAAAGATGATTCCTGGGGTGATTTTAAACCATTTTTTTCATAGTAAAAATGTTAGATGGAGCTTTATTAACAAGCTATTACCAAAAAGACCGATCAATCATACAGCGAGTACAGTGGACGAATTTTGGCGCGAACGATGACGTGCAAAGGTGGACGTACACATACAGGGTGTCCCAAACAAAGTGTAAAAGTCGGAAAGGGGTGATTCTTGGAGTGATTACAAAACTACCCGTTCCTTTGCGAAAATGTTCGTTGTGACTTTGTTCACGAATTTAAAAAAAAAAAAAAAAAAAAAGAGCGCGTATAGGGGACGAACGGCCGTTCGATGGTTGGCCCAAGCTATATGTAGCGTTGACGGCTGTTCTCTCGCTATACGTGCGCAATGATTGGCCGGTGTTTTTCGTTAATAACTCGTTAATAAAGCCGTAACGAACATTTTCGCTGCGGAAAAAGTTGTTTAGAATCATCCCAGGAATCACTGCCTTTTGACACCCTGTAGCCTAGGCATGTTAAAAAAACCGTATTCGCGAGTGGCAGATTTTGCCAGCCGATATCTGGTATACCGCTCGGAGCAGATGAACCCCCACTACCTAGTAAAAGGTCTTGTGGTAGGGCACTGTAGAGACCAATGGGACTCCTACAACTACAAGCGTACTCTTGTAGATATAGGTTGCGTGCAAATACACAATGTGTATCCGTAACTCGAAAAGCTAAGTATTCTAACTAGATAACTGAAAATAAATATTTTGTCCCCCCAACCGATGAAAGATTTGTAAATAAAACATTTCATTAAGTTTTATTTTCTTTTTCAACCACTTGGGGCCATAAGTTGCTAACTAATGACTTATAATTAATTTTCCGTATCTTGAAGTACTTGTACTGTTTTTTGCTGTTTTATGTAAAAAGATTTTCTGTATTTAAATAGTAAATTCAGAATTATCAGGCACAGAATACTGCGCAAGTTACAGCAAACATAATGCCATTAATAGAACAGAGAAAACGGAATCGTCTTTCCAGCTGCGTTCGAGGTATTACACACACAAACGTACCACTTCCACCATTCCAACTATTCTCCACTTCGATGGCAAGAATCGGTGGCCTTGAAAGTATCCGCGGGCAGCCTGGCGGGCGAAACCGTGCCCACGCCCGCCAGCGGCACAGTTGAGCATGCCTACACTATAGGCTTACCAGCAATATGTCTGCGTCCGTGAGCATTCCTTAACAACAATATACTTTTGTATTTCCGTTCGTCTTCCTCAATACGGTGTCATCGGAAAATTTTTTAAAAATGAGTTCATAAAGACCTGGTGTCCCCCTGTACCATACACCACCAATACTCATATTATCGTTCTTGTTAACATTGTAGGCGATTGGCGCCTGAGTTTGTGTTTACGTTTCGGTTATAACGTTTAGGAGAATCAGAGTTGTTGTTCGGCCTGGATAGCTTAATAGGTTACAGCACTCGCCCGGAAAGTGAAAGATCCGTATTCGAATCCCGGTTCAGACAATCCGTTCGCCGACTCTTTTTCTCCTACAACATCAAGATTTTTATCTTTACTCATCATCGCATTGTTTTTAAAGTATACACCGTAAACGTTGTCACTTCACTTTTTATTGTCTGTGAAGAAGAAGTGCAAGTATATCCGTGACAGCAGCCTGAGATGTTCGTTCAGATATGTATTGGCTGTCTCGTAACGTTCAGGATTCACAGAAATTTCACGCATTGACATTTCAAAATTTTTTTAAGAACTCCATCCTTTTCCACATTTTGTTTACAAACATTTTGTTCCTGAATATTTTGTTCACAAACATTTTGTTCATAAATATTTAATATTGGGTCTACTTGTTGACGAGGCTGCATACAAAGTCTTTTCGGTACTGTACTACAGGTGATTTTACAAATGTGGCTGTTGCCACATTTAAATATGAGCAATTTATAACTCGCGGACTTTTTGGTTGTCCGATCGCGAGAGAGCGTTTGTGTCTCAATGCCAGAGCATGAATCGATTTTCCGGTTACCTTTTTCTTTCGTTGGTGCGTGTGCGTATTACAATTAACGTGCGTATGGCCGCGAGTAGAATATTAATCGATAAGATCGCTCAATAACATGCGATCCATCATTATATTCGGGAAGAACGGATTTCCCTTTAAGTCGTATCCAAGTAAATCAAGTTTATTTTGTTAATAACTAATAGTATTTAGTAATAACTAATAGTAATAGGGATAGTAGTATAAGCACTAATTATGCGGTTTATTATATCTTCTGGAGTAGTAGATCGATGTTGATAAGCTTCTTTCTTTAGTTTCAATCGCAGCAAGTTTATCACATTATTAGTTTTCAAGGTCATCTGGTGATCCACTTCATTCAGACACACTTAAATGTATTTTTTTTTATCCGCTACAAGATGCAATTGAGAAAATATGAGTTTTCCAGATACAAAATACCAGTGACCGTGAAAAAACACAGAAAAAATTACCTGACAAAAAAAATATGTATTTCATGGCATTCCTTCATTGAAGCCATTCAAATTATGCCACGAACATTTTTTATATAATGAAAAACGAAGGAGATATTTGGGTGGCCTCCTTTAGCTGGGACACCCTGTATGATATACAATACATACATACATTCGTATATTTCGATGCGTAATAAAATATACGGATAAACGTGTATTTCCATACACGTGTACCCATGTATTACTACACGGATATAATTTCACGGATCCACGTATATTTAGATACACGTGCAATTAGGATGTCTAGTTAATATGTTCCACTATCTTCTTTTTCCTCCATTCTCTAGCGCTTAGCTGATCAAAACTGCGACTTGCCGCAAAGAACATCAGCTACTGGACGGCCCAACTCTTAGCGAGTCACGGAGTGTTTTCAGACTTACTACATAAAATTGGAAGATTGCTGGGCAAGAACTGCTGGTTTTGCCAGGCGGAAGCGGACGATGCGAAGCACACCCTAACAGAGTGCCAACAATGGGACGGGGAGAGAGAAACTCTCCGGACCAGCTGGAAGGTACAGAGGATCGACATGGAAACGATAGCTGCAGAGATTATCAGAAACGAGGAGAAGTGGAAAGCATTCAGCGAAATTGCGAAAACGGTTATGGAAGCCAAAGAGAAGGAGGAGCGGAGGAAAGACCGAGAACTGAAAGAAACAAACCGAGAGCGGAGCGTCGAGGGATGCCTCGTGGGAGCTGGAGCGACGCAGGACGCATCGTTGGACAGCAAGAGGAGGCGGAACATCGCGGGACGCGTCGAGGGAGACCGGAGCAGCGAGGGAGGCGTCGTAGGACCAAAAGGGGTTTGAGACGATAGCCATTGACGAGAACCTAAATGGAAACAACAACTCACAGCTAAAACCAGGACCGGGCGGTCCAATATGCCGAATAAAGAAAAGAAGGTATGGGATACAAGTACTGTAACCCTCCCTGGACAGGAAAGCAACAGGAAGGATTGGGAAGGACGAGGACACGGGTTGTTAAAGACAGCGGGCGGGCATCATTAATAAAGCTCAGGTAGTACGGGTGCCCGTCCGCCATCGTGTCAATACATGGGCGGTTCGTGAAAGTTTTTTAGTGGGTACACCTCCCGGGAAGTTTCTCTGACGCAAGTCAAGGACGGAAGGGCGATCCCAGACCCGGGCGACTAGGGGGAATCCCACACTGGCCGGGCGAACCACATATGCCCGGCCGTGAGTGCCTAATACATTTTTCTTTCACGTTAAAAAAAAAAAAGGGTCCTTCGAGGGCCGAATGTCCCTGGGCGGGACCACATAGTGCCGACGAATTTGGCGGAGGCTTTGCGATATTTGCAAGCAGCGCGAACAGTCGTATAACACAGTGTGGATGCTGTTTCTGTCATTTGTGGCGCTCAGGGTGCTCGGGCTGTTTATTCGCCTCTACTCGCCATAATCTCGACCAATCATAACTCGATATCGCGACGCGACGGTTATCGGAGTCGCTTGGGCGATGAGTCATCAACTTTTCTCAGCTTCCGCGATCTTATCCATTGTCGTATCGATATAAAAGTTCTAAGTATTATTAAATTAAAGTATATATTAAAGTACTAAGCGTTCTTCTGATTAAAATAACTCCAAGTTTCATGCAAATCGGACTATTTTTAGCAAAGTTAGAGTAGAATCCTGAAAATCAATTTCTTTTGTTATTTCGTTAATTATGGACCGCATTATGTCGTGTTTGGTATTTTATTAATCGGAAAAACATAAGGAATCGATTCGCGTCACTTCCGTGAAAATCCAATTAAAAAAGGTGGCAATCGGTTACAGGCACTTTTAAATGATTAGTGCTATCCTTGTCTTTTATGACCCATTGTTCCGGGAGTCGAGTTCCGGGCGAGAAAGTTCCCACGGTTTAAGTCGACAAAAAATAGTAGTTGAAAAGATTTGGCAGGCTTTATGAAAATAAAATTGCCAGGGCATAAGAGAGCACTACTGTACTCCAATATGGAGGATTATCAGAATTTTACGCCGATTACGAGATTAATCACCTCTATGGTACCACCCATGGTTTTACGTAGTTACAAAAGAATGCATACATTATTACGAAGAAAATGCCAAAAAACTGGAGCATTGACATTTCTGAAAAAGGTTGAATGACTGTGGAAACATTTTACGAATTACAGTTTTGCATGAGTGTGCAAATAGAATTAGTAGCTCTGTATCCTAATTCTCCAGCTATTATCACTTCATCCAGCTATTAGATGTGGCTGTATTCCATCCCATGAAGAATGCATAAAAGCAAAGTGTATTTAAACGGAGATTAGAAAATCAAGGAGAGCGTTTAAAAACAGAAGACTTTATACCACTTTTAGAGAGCATTGTTAACTCTATATACAATTTAGAAAGTACTATTAAAAGTGGTTTTAGAACTTGTGGACTGCTGCTACTACCCTTCTCACCAGATGCTGTGAATTTTTAAATTTTTAATAAGAATAAAAAATCGGATGTTGAAGATACTACGTTAGATCCTGATAAAAACGATGAAAATGAATACAAAAGGTACTTTTTTTGAAAATTTAAAAAAAAAATATTGATCCCTTTAGTGTTGCAAGATTGATATTAGCAGAATTTACTGGATGTATGTCCTGTGACGTAGTCCGCTTCGACTGTCATGGCTGGCGGTAGTTTGGGGGTCTGCCGCTAGGTGCTCGGACACTCAAGAAATCTTCAATCGTCTCAATCTTTCTCGCAAGCAGCAGTGAATCAAGTCCTCGTTTGTATAAATATAAGTTCCGAACATTAGCGTTCCCATTAGGGCTGCCGGAAAACCCGAATATTCGAGCAGCTCGCGATTCGAACCGAGCCGAGACTCGGTTTTCGAACTGAGCTGAGTACTCGTTTGAAGTGAGCAGCTCGCTTTTTCGAGCGGCCCGACTTCCTTTGAGTGGTATGAAACATTCGAATAGCTCGGACCGGACGATCCGAATGGATCGTAAGTAAGTACATCTATCATGCAGATTGAAAATATAAAGCAGATTCTAAACTATGTATACATATTCACATAGTGCACTTACATTATTTTTTGGATATCGCATAGTTTTAACTTTAGTGATACATATCTGCCAATGTGGCAAAAAAATTCGTTTAATTGTTTTTTATTATATTGCATTATTAGACTACGGATTTTTACACATTTAGGTCGAATATAATTATCTCAAAATCTATACGAATGTGAACAAATTCTAGAATTTGCAAACTATAAAAAATGAATGAGTCTATCATTTAGAAAATGAGGTGTACGATTATTCAAGTTTCTGTTCTTGATTTAAATGTATGAAAATATGACTCTGCATAAAACCCCGCAATCTACTTATTGTTAGTATAGATAACGGAAATATAAACAATAATTTTGGAAGCAAATAATATCTAAATTGCGTGTTGCAAAAACAGTCGGACACCATCAAAATTGAACGCATAAAGTATAATAAAAGATTGTTATTAAAAAATTACTATTGTTTAAATAAACGATATGGATAAATCAATAAATTTTGATCATGTCAAAATATTTTTGCAACACACAATCTACATATCATTTGCGCTCATGTTTATTACAAAATAACATATTACAATTACAAAAATAGAGTTTACATTCTCATCATCTATAATACATCTATAATACGTAACGTAACAAGTTGGAATTTGATAAAATTTGGATATGTGTAGTGTTTGGGGATGTAAGAACGTAATTCGAAGAATTTTTGAAAATTTCATAAAATATCGATTTTATAGGCCTTAGAAGTATGGTATTACTCTTTTCTCAAAACATTAAACCGGTCAAACTAACGAAGTGATAAAAATGTGCTTTTGGATGCTTCTTATAGTAAAGTCGTAAGAGTATCAACTATTTCTTTTGCAGTTGTTGTTAACAAATGTCGTTTTTTTTTATACCGGGAAAATATTTTAAAATTAGAAAAAATTGAGGATATACAGTGGTCCACAAAATTAGGGGTACACTAAACTTTTGCGAAATATTTGGTTATTTTCAAATGGCTGTATCTTCACGAAAAATAGGTATAAAAAATAGTGAAAGCAGTCATTTCGTAGCTTCAAATTTCTGGTTTTTAAATCATGTTTGAAATTAATTTTTTATGCAGTATAGTGTCGTTTATTTCAAGATAAAGCGCAACAAAAAATTTCTTAAATTTTCGTAAACTTTGGAGTGATGCAATGAGATGAAAGGAACTTTTTTTCGTGAATCCATTTAACTGCTGTTAAAGAGCAAACTTTTGCCTTTAATTTTGTTTGTTTTGGATTTGTTCTACCATTTTTTTGTACCGTGTTATTTACCATTATATGAAAAATGGTACTTTTAACTTTGAGCGCCTATAATTTACGACCGCGTAATCGTAGAAAAATTGCAAAGGGTGTTTTGGAAAGCTGAAAAGTTTCCCCTTAAAGGCTTTTCCTCGTAAACGCGGTGAGAATTTTCTTTTATCGTATACAAGTCATTTCAAAATGACCTAAAAAATTAGGTAATTACCCCTTTTCACAAAACATGATGCCACTTTTAGAAAAGGCATGGAAACATTCAGGTGCCTACGTTTTTTTTTTCATTTTAAAGTAACCGTAACACCTGTAACAAAGGCCGAACCGATCAAATTCTTTTTTATCCTGTGACCTTGATAGTGAAATATGTAATAAGATCTGAAAAGGGCCAGATCCTTTGTTTTTACTTTTTACGTACGATTCTTCTTCAAAACTGTTGCTTCAGTTCTCGCAGCGTGTGAGTTCCAATCGCATCTTTTTTCTTCGTTCCACTTTGTTTTAAAAGAAAAAATAGAAGATTTGCGAAATGTAGGAAAAACATTTCTATTGAATGTTGACAACATTTACGCGACATGCGAATTACGCGATTCTCTTGAAATAAATGGCACTATACTGCACAAAAAATTAATTTTATACATGATCTAAAAACTACAAACTTCAAGCTACAAAACAGCTGCTTTCAATATTTTTTATATCTATTTTTCGCGGAGATACAGCCACTTGAAAATGACTAAATTTTTCGCAAAATTTTACTGTACCCTTAATTTTATGCACCACTGTAGTTCTATTTATCCTCTTTATGGACAAACTGAAAAACTGGTAACTGAAAAATTGGTAACTGAAAAACTAAAAACTGAAAACTGGTTTTTGAAAATACAACTGTACTCCAAAAAGAAGCCGAGTCTTGGGACCGAAGCGGGCTTTCCGTCGAGCCAGGTAGTCCATCTTGCTCGTTTTGACATTTGCCGCACCGCGCGAGACGGGTGGGGTGGAGTAAGGGCATACGACGAGCCATAAATTATATTCGTCGTTACTACATCAGCTAACTAAAAAGAAAGCCAAGATATGACACGCTTCCTCGCTCTAGTACATGTCATTCAAACCGCACGGATCGTCATACGAGGATGCCCTAATTTACTAATTCGCATCTATTTAGACACCTTACTATAGCAAGAACCATCTCAACAGGCGGCTCAGGGTCACGAAACCCCTCACGCGCTTTTCTGGAGAGTGCCCCCACCACGGCAGCCACCGTGCACGCGGACTCTCCTTCCCGATTACCTTTCTCGCTTCTTCCTATGTCGCTCCACTCAGTCCACGCAGAGATGCCAGATTCGGGACGGATGCTACCGAGAATTTCCCCCACCACGCATGCACACTATGGCGGAGCTGCGTGTCCGTGAGCTCGGCGCTTCGGACAACGTCGGGAAGACGAGAGAGAAAGCGAATGCGTGTCTTTCTCTCTCGCTCTTGAAACGCTGCGATTCGAGGTGAGGTGCAAGCGGCACGCGTCGTGCGCGATCTTGCTGCCTAGAGATTCCTTTTTCACTTTCTGACATATGTACAATACTCTTGTAATGAAAAAAAATTTCGAAAAAAATTTTGTTACGGAAAAACACGTTTTAAGACCTTCTGATCATGTTTTGACTATTTAGAAAAGAGCTTTTTTTTAAATGTCTCGTATATTTGTTAACACTAGGGGTGTGCGGGTACCCGTAATCACGGGTACCCGACTGTTCGGGCGGGCTCGGAAAAAGTCGGGCGGGCTCGAGCGGGTACCCGTCACATACGAATATTCGGGCTACCCGATACTCCACGGGTAGACCGACTCATTCGGGCCGATTCAATGTAAGAAACAGTCGGACGATCGGGCAGAATCCCTACATTACCGGTTACCATTATCATTGGCAATTATCTCTTAATAACCACTTTATGATATAAATACATAACGTTAACTAATTTCTGAATAAAGATAGAGAACACAAATTTTTCAGTCATAATAGTTTTTATTTTGTTCTTAAATTATTATGAAAAAACACAATACCTCAATATTTTGAGGCATTAATTTCGTTCGTGTTGCAGACACAATATTGCCTGATATAGAAAATAACCGTTTGCTAGTTCCTTGCGTAGCGACTATGGCAAGAAAATATCTTGCTGCTAATGTTGTTATAAAGAATCGTGTTTGATTGCAATACGATATTTTCTGACAGATACGCCTGCAATTTGTTTTTTGTTCTAATAAAAGTTTCTATTTCTCCGTCTTGATTTCATCTTAAAACTCTAGTAGTTGTTATTTTTATAAGGCATTGTGCGACCAAAGTCAAGGATTGAGATCTCGTCGACGTTAAGTATAACATTAAATTATTATTATTATTAAACCATTTGAATATCGAAGAAAGGGTATATGAATAATGTAATTAAGAGAATGTTGAAATAAGCAAGCCTTTTAGATCGAGGACCTTTATGAGGCGAGACAGCGAAGGCGAAAACGTAAAGCAGTAAAAGATACAATGTTGCAGTTGCTTTAGACTTCGAGTCACTAATTCTTCGAGCTAGGCTTAGTTTTCAGTCTTCAGTTAATTGTGGCTGTGGTAACATTAGAGAGTCTTTGGTTTTCGCAATTCGAATTATATATTTTATGTAATAGTAATTATGAGTGACAGTGATATTAACAGTAACATAATGTGCATTGCCACTGGGTCGTCAGACTCATTAGATAATTCTAGTGGAAGTGTATCGCAAAATGTAAAGAGGCGAAAAAGTAATGTGTGGGAGTATTTTAATAAAACAAATGCAGATAAGGCACAGTGCAATACTTGTTCCCGCGAATTCAAAACAAAATATGGCAATACCACTTCATTGGTGCGACACTTGCGGGTTTTTCATTCTGAAATTTTTAATTCAATGAGGAATTTAGAATCGGCACCTACTATACAAAATAGTAATAGCGCAGCACAGTACTTAGACAAAAATTCAACACGAGCAACGGACTTAACAAATGCAATCGCTCGTATGATTGCATTAGATTTGCAACCCTATAGTATCGTCGACGACATAGGTTTTCGATCACTATTAAATGTTGCAGAACCACGATATCATGTACCATGCCGAACCACTTTTTCGCGAACAATAATCCCGAATATGTACGAAGATTTAAAGATACGTTTGAAAACAAAAATATCTACAGATATTCAAGATGGTAAAGTACACTCAAACATATAAATTACGTTTTATTTTCGTATTAAATGTATAAACGCGTATTTTTTATAGTTTATACACACGTACAATATATGTTAATTATTATTAACAGGCAATGCCATATCATTGGCATTTACGACGGATGGTTGGACGTCCCGTGCAGTCCAAAGTTATATGTCTCTGACGATACATTACATTACAAAAGATTTTGTAATACATCGCTATATGCTAAATTTACAGCACGTAACACAAAAACACACCTATCAGCATATACAAAGCATGTTATTAAATTCTTTTAATACATGGAATATAGATTTGGAAAAATCAGTTTATTTTACTACCGATAATGGTCGTAATATCGTGAAAGCCATTGATACATATTCACATTGGACTCGCATCTCTTGCTTTGCTCATAGTTTGCAATTGGCAGTAAAGTCAGCCATGAAAAATTTTTCTGAATATGAGCAATTGCGAAAAAAATGTAGGAATATAGTTTCTTATTTTTCTCGTTCTACCGTTGCTAGACAAAAATTTATAAATGTTCAAAAAACTATAAATGACAGTGCAGTACCCTTACAACTCATTCAAGAGGTTGACACACGTTGGAATTCTACATATTTAATGTTCCATAGATTTCTAAAATTACAAACAGCTTTGAATATTGTTTTATGCGAGGAAAATATGCCGTGTAATTTAAATACAGAGGAGTGGCATTTTCTGCAAGCACTAACAACTGTGCTCGAGCCAGTTAAAGACGCCACTGAAATTATGAGTGGTGAAATTTATCCAACGTTGTCTCAGTACTATCCAATGCACTTTGCATTGATTAATGTTCTTGAGACACAGTCGAACGAAAATAGTATAATTACTAATATTTCTAATACCCTTCGAAATGCATTAAAGGTACTTAGAATTATGTACAATATTTCGGTATCGAACAAAAATAACGCCAAGGAAAATTGTATTTAAAAAAACGCAATATTTTATTTATAGGAACGTTTCTCAGCCATTGAAAAAGATGATTCCCTATATATGCATTCGATACTATTAGATCCAAGATTTAAAGATCATCTTTTACCGATGGAAAAGAAACGCAAAATAATGGATACATTTAAGGAGAAGCTTTCAGTTATCCATAACGATGGCGGTATCGTGTCATGCGAGGATGCAGAAAGCAATACTGCATCTACAAGTATAAGTGGTATGTTTTTCAAATTATAAGTACAGTATTCCTTAATTGATTTCACGAATTTCAAAATGTCTTTATATTACAATTCATAGCTGGAACAAAATCAAAACTAATAGAGTTCCTAGATAAAACGCTAGGAAATCCAGAAGCAGAAGTAGAGACTTTTACTAGTAGAAAGGACAAAGAAATGCAGATATATTTCTCGGAAAATATCCTATCTAGAAAGACTGATATTCTAAAGTGGTGGAAAAAAAATCAAACACGATTCCCTATACTAGCGTTAGCAGCAAGATATTTTCTTGCCATACCCGCTACGCAAGTAACTAGCGAGCGATTGTTTTCTGTATCAGGCAATATTGTATCTGCAACTCGTACAAAATTATTGCCTGAAAATATTGAAGAACTGTGTTTCTTACATAATAATTTAAGGACTGAATAAAAATTATTATAAGTGAAAAATTTGTCTTCTCTGTTTTTATTTAGAAATCAATTTACGTTATGTATTTACATCATCAGTCAAGAGATATTTGCCAATGATCGATTAGATTAAAGTATGAATAGTAGCCGGTAATGTAGGGATTCTGCCCGATCGTCTGACTCTTTCTTCCATTGAATCGGCCCGAATGAGTCGGTCTACCCGAACCGTGGCGGGCTACCCGTGGAGTATCGGGTAGCCCGAATATTCGTATGTGACGGGTACCCGCTCGAGCCCGCCCGACTTTTTCCGAGCCCGCCCGAGCCCGTAATCTCGGGTACCCGCACACTCCTAGTTAACACTATTACGTTTAAAGTTTAAACGGAAAAATGGATTTCAATAAAATTTTATATTTAGATTTTATATTCTCGTCTTAAGATCCGATTAGATTTTGAGTAAAATCAGGCCACGGACAATGATAATTACCCGTTATGGTTCTTCGATTTTTCAGATATACGAACTAAATTCTATACAAAAATAGTTAACTAAAGTTCTTCTGTAACTACTTTAACAAAGAAAAATTGACATTCATAATTTCTTGTTTTCATTTTAAGGTTCCGTACTTTTTATTTGAGCTATTTCTATGTTTCAAACCTTAAAATGAATTTTTTATTAAAAAATTAATATTTTGATACTGTAAATTGGCGAACTTTATTAAAATCAGAGTCAACTCTTGGCCAGTACCGTGCACGCTGTAGCAGCCTTCGATAAAAAACATTTTTTTAGAGTATAATCTAAAATCTAAACGTAATCACATTTCTCGCTAGATTTTTCGATAATAATTATATTAAGTTGCGATAAAGAATCACTCACTATTTACAAATTAATTATGCGCAACGTGCACGCTACCGCTCGATGGAACCCACGGGAAGGTGGTGGTCTCTTCTATCGGGAGGGAAATGTAAACAATTGGTTATGCAAAGCTAACACAGCGCTATATAGTACATTAAAATGTTGAAATTGGTATAAAGAAATTTTGCAAGAATAGGAAAAAAAGGTAACTGGTAAATGCATCTGTGGCAGTTCGGTACTGTCACCACTGCCTTGCGGTTATTTCTTTTAGCCTTTTCTGCGATTTTTCTCCTCTCTGAATTTTTCTTACGACTTTACGATTAGAGAGTAAGGCGTGTGAAACACATTCGGTCGAAATCTTTCAACGGTTACACGGCGGTACCCAGGCGAGTTGTCAAAATTTGTTAAATAAATCTTATTATATTGAGACGTGTGGTTTTTTTCTCATACGCGAAGCTGCGCGACTCGCGATCGATGGTCGCGTGTTTTTGTTTACGTGCGA
This sequence comes from Perdita meconis, assembly GCA_030770465.2. Taxonomy (NCBI): domain Eukaryota; kingdom Metazoa; phylum Arthropoda; class Insecta; order Hymenoptera; family Andrenidae; genus Perdita; species Perdita meconis. The sequence continues at coordinate 10,375,521 of JASKOS020000013.1, read as the reverse complement.
TGCGTTTCGTGTGGGGGTCACGCTGTCGCGCTTCGCGATAGTTAACCGTTTCTTCAGTAGAATTAGAGATCAGGTGGTGGATGCTATTTGTTTCGCCCTGTCTCCATGTTTTTCGGGTCAGTAGAATTCGGGTCTGTGGTGTTGGAAGTGTAGTGTGTAATTAGTAGCCCCCTATACCTCCCCTTTTCTACACACGCTAGCATTTGCTTGTTGCTTTGGACATAATATTTCTTCTTCATATTTCAATTTTTTCATAGTACCATGGAAACGTTTGAGAAAACAGGTCAAAAGGCTACTCGCGTTTTTCAGCCATCGTGGCAAACGAATGAGAAGTTTCGATCGTGGATTCGCGAAGTCCCTAATGATAAAAGCCTTTTCTCTTGTTCTTCATGCGAGAAAACTTTTTCTTGCCGCACGTCAAGCGTTAAAAGGCATGCGGAATCAGCAAGACATAAATACCTTTCATCTAAACAAAATTCGCGAATAACTCTGCATGCTAAGGTCTCGAAAAAGCCTTTTATGCCTCAATGGCTTGAGGATTTCAAGCCCTGATTGCATAAGGTCGACGATGATCCTTTTTCGTGTTTCTGTTCGGTTTGTAAAAAATCATTTGCTTGCGGGATATCGCAAATTCAACGTCACGCGGATTCCACGTGCCACATCAAAAACTGTGAAAAAATGCAATAGATGTGAGGAAATCGAACGATTTCAGATCGCAATCCGAGGAATCGCCTTTGACATTTGATGAACGAAAAAAATCCGCGGAGATTCGTTTTGCTGCTTTAGTTGCCGAAAAAAATATTTCGCATCAATCCGCAGAGGCGATTCTTCAATTTTTCCAAGACGTTGGGAAAAATCCCGACGTTTTGGAACGTATGACGCTTGGTCGAACAAAGTGTTCTAATATTATATCGAACGTTCTGTGTCCTCGGGAAACAGAGCGTTTTAGTCACGTTTTGCAGAATTCAAAGTTTTCAGTTATCCGACTCTACCAATGAGAGAGAAATGGATGTCTTTTATTGTTCGGTATGTCGCACCCGAGACTTTGGATGTTCGAACGGAATTAGTAGAATTAATTAATCTTGACGCGCGAGAATGTACTGCCGATAAATTATTTGCCTCATTTAGGAACTCCATGTGGAGAAAGCAAATTCCGTTCCAAAACATTCTTGCTTTGTCGTGTGATAACGCTTCTGTGATGACAGGGCGTCACTCGTCATTCAAGACCAAACTTGCAGAAATTTGTGGTGAAAAATTGTTCACCATGCCGTGTCCATGTCATTCCTCTGCATTGGTAGTGCGTGCAGCATGCGCTACCATTCCCGAGGTCTGCGAGGAATTATTACGGAAAGTTGCAACTTTTATTTATAGCAGTCCCAAACGTTCGGCCATTTTTCGCGAATTTCAGCAATGTTTTCAATCTACCGACCGCAAAATTTTAAAATTGTGTACTACGCGATGGTTATCGCATTACTCATCCGTAGTTACACTTTTAGAAAATTGGGACAGTGTGTTGCACTTTCTGCAAGAATTGGTCGTAAGTGAGAAGACAAAGTCTGGGGAATATCTGCTTATCATCATGCAAAATCCAGAAGCGAAAGCGTATCTTCTGTTTTTGAAATACGTTTTAGAGTATTTCAATAACTTTAGTTTATTCTTTCAGTCGCAACCGACAAGAATCCATTTGCTTCAAAATACTGCCAAAACTCTTTTGTACAGTATATTATGTAATTTTTTGAAACCGCAGCTGTTGAAGCACATGGATTTAGTAAAATTAATAGATTTCTCAAGAGGCGATAATCAGATCGCATTTAATAGTATTCATTTAGGTCCGGATTGTGACACTTTTCTTTGTCAGGTAGTTGCGGAAGGCAAACCCGATGTCGTCCAAACCGTTTGAGAAAATTGTCTTAAGTTTTACATAACGGCTGCAAACGAAATTCGTAATCGATTGCCAATCGATGACGAATTTCTGAGCAACTTATGTGTTTTCGAGCCTCATTTGGCATTAGTAGATAATGACAGAGAAACTTCCTTCAGAAGTGTTCTCTTTATTGCTCAGAAATTGGGCGGTTTCGACGAAGACGGTTTGCAAAAAGAATGGTCAACATTGCAGCTGGATTTTGCAAATGAAGACAAGCAGATGCTTTGTACATTAGCTTTTGATGAAGTTTGGAAAACGATTTTGTTAACGCGAAATGATCAAGGCTCATTTAAATATCCAGGTTTACAGGAATTATTAAATTCCATTAGAAGTCTTCCAAATTCAAACGCCGATGCTGAAAGATCCTTTTCCATGCTTCCTGACATAAAGAACAAGAAAAGAAACAAATTTTATTCGACTTTGGTCAATGCCATTTACGTAACGAAATCGGCATTAAAAGCGCAGGGGGAAATAGCTCAGACCATGGAGATAGATGACAAACATCTATCTCTCATGTCATCTGAGAATTTATATGCAACTTCTGCGAAGAAGGAGAAGAGTAGTTTACGTTTACATGCCATTGATGGCCTCGCGGATTTTCCTTGTACGTCGGGTAATGCGAATTGGTGATGTCCAGAATATTATCAATTGCATTCATTTTCTATTTCATTCGATTTTTGGACATCGCTAATATGTAAATAGTTATTCGATTTTCCTCACACAATTCTTGTTCTATCTTTGCAATAAATTCGCTTGCTTGCTGTAAATATGATTTATAGAGAGAATTTCGAAATAATTGTACAAATAAATGTATATTCTTAATTATATTCATTTTATATGTAACAATTATCTCGAAATTCGGTCGCATGTATTATAGTAAATTCCTCTGCTTGCTTTCTATCCCTTGGAAATGTAAACAATTGTAGTATTATTTTAGTCTTAAATCTCGTCAATATATCAAACCCAACTGATATATTTACGTATTGTTTTTCTTTTCTATTTAACTTCCCGATTTATAGGGAAGTTATTGTTTTGTAGTCTTTATATATTTTAATGTACTATATATCGCGATGTTAGCTTTGCTTAACCAATTGTTTACATTTCCCTCCCGATGGAAAAGACCACCACCTTCCCGTGGGTTCCATCGAGCGGTAGCGTGCACGTTGCGCATAATTAATTTGTAAATAGTGAGTGATTCTTTATCGCAACTTAATATAATTATTATCGAAAAATCTAGCGAGAAATGTGATTACGTTTAGATTTTAGATTATACTCTAAAAAAATGTTTTTTATCGAAGGCTGCTACAGCGTGCACGGTACTGGCCAAGAGTTGACTCTGATTTTAATAAAGTTCGCCAATTTACAGTATCAAAATATTAATTTTTTAATAAAAAATTCATTTTAAGGTTTGAAACATAGAAATAGCTCAAATAAAAAGTACGGAACCTTAAAATGAAAACAAGAAATTATGAATGTCAATTTTTCTTTGTTAAAGTAGTTACAGAAGAACTTTAGTTAACTATTTTTGTATAGAATTTAGTTCGTATATCTGAAAAATCGAAGAACCATAACGGGTAATTATCATTGTCCGTGGCCTGATTTTACTCAAAATCTAATCGGATCTTAAGACGAGAATATAAAATCTAAATATAAAATTTTATTGAAATCCATTTTTCCGTTTAAACTTTAAACGTAATAGTGTTAACAAATATACGAGACATTTTAAAAAAAGCTCTTTTCTAAATAGTCAAAACGTGATCAGAAGGTCTTAAAACGTGTTTTTCCGTAACAAAATTTTTTTCGAAATTTTTTTTCATTACAAGAGTATTGTACATATGTCAGAAAGTGAAAAAGGAATCTCTAGGCAGCAAGATCGCGCACGACGCGTGCCGCTTGCACCTCACCTCGAATCGCAGCGTTTCAAGAGCGAGAGAGAAAGACACGCATTCGCTTTCTCTCTCGTCTTCCCGACGCCGCGAGGAAAGAGAGCGGTAGATAAAGAAAAAGGACGCAACGTGAAGGAGCGAGGACTGAGTGGAGCAACATAGGATGAAGCGAAAAAGGTAATGGGGAAGGAGATTCCGCTCACGGATATTCAACATGCGCAGCAAGTGCGTCCGCGTGCACGGTGGTTGCCGTGGTGGGGGCACTCTCCAGAAGAGCGCGTGAGGGGTTTCGTGACCCTGAGCCGCCTGTTGAGATGGTTCCTGCTATGACAAGAGGCACGGTAGGTCGCGCAGCGCGAGGCAGACCGTACCACTATTACGTATCATTATTATATGAATATTCAAGTAGACTAATTATAACAATTACATACATATTAATTATAGCAATCACAATAACATGTCATATCTTGGCTTTTTTTTAGTTAGCTGATGTTGTAGTAACGACGAATATAATTTATAGCTCGTCGTTGTCGCGTATGCCCTTACTCCACCCCACCCGTCTCGTGCGGTGCGGCAAATGTGAAAACGGGCAAGATCGACTACCTGGCTCGACGGAAAGCCCGCTTCGGTCCCAAGACTCGGCTTCTTTTTGGAGTACAGCTGTATTTTCAAAAACCGTTACTCAAATCGTTTTATTCTCACTTAAGTGTGGATGAGGGATCCAAAAAACTTTCCGCCTGAGTCACTGGAGGGTGCGAACTGTAATAGCACTACCTGCGGGTGCCTGTCTGTTTGAAGCGGTTGTTTTTCAATTGTTCTTTTTCCACCAATTAGCGAAGGCAAACATTTCCCTACCTCATCCGTCAACTTAGCTTTTCGACAAATCCGCGTGTCTTATTCTGAAGACCACACCTACGCCGAGGTGTCATAATGAGCAGTCAACCGTCCGAGAGACAGTTCCGAAGATTTCACGGCACGTTAGAGACATTTGAACTGAGTATCGACTTTTGTCAACAAACTGTGAAAAAGTGTTCAGTGAAAATGGAGTTCGGAGAACATAGTAGTGAAACGAGTGCGCTAGTACCGTGTCAAACAGAACAAACAATTAGTGCGGAAACCTCATTGGAGGTTTGGAAAAATTATAGTTCCGTATGGTTCCGTAAATGGTTTAGTAAACGGAGCAAAGAAGAAAACATTTGCAACATACGCAAAAGGAAATTTATACAGGGTCATCCACTCAAGTAGGAACCCGCGCGCGCGTGCACCTCACACATAGGCACTACTTCAGTGGCACTGTATATGCATCTGCCGCCTATATGCCACTGCTAGAAGTAACGATTCTATAGACACTGCCAGAGGGCCCAACGTAGTTTTGGCAGCTGTGAGCGAGAAAGGATGAGAAATGAGTGAGAGAGAATGAAGGCCCCACGAAGACCGTTCGGCCCCTAAGTCTTGTAATGAGAAACACCTGGAGTCACATTGTAACTCAGAGTCTGTCTCGCTTGTGGCTATGCTCCGACTCTTTTCTTCGGCAATCTTACGGTGTCCTACGCTTTCGCTGCGACCGAAAGCACATTTTATTTTTCGATGCCTTTCGGCCGTGCTTCTGGAAAGCCGATAGCACTGAAGTTAAAAAATTCATAACATCTTGAAACTTTATGTACAAATAAAATAGTTCATTCCTATTACAAACTTATTTTTCCACTTTTTCGAGTTTTTTTTCGGAATCTTTTCGGACTTTTTTTTCTAATCAAGGATTTTAAGTTGTAACTCGAAAAAGTCCAACTTAGAATCTTTAAAATTTAAATTATCAAATATTTCATTTCGCACTTTGCAATTTCAAAGTACAGTATTCAACGAATACTGTAACAATAGGAAAAATGGTCAATAAAAAAACAATCGAAAAAATCAGGTACAACAGATTTCTCATCAGATTTCGATGAAAGTACTATCAATCCATGCCTTGTACTTTTTCGATTAAAATGGCATTAAGCACGATGAAATTCAGATTATTTATACTGTAGATACCGCGGAGATACAATTTACACAGTTTTAAATGGGATCCGTTAAAAATAGTCCAATTCTTATGATATTTGGTATCATTTTAATTGGAAAAACGTAAGGAATCCATTGCCGTTATTCTCACAATGATATGTTACAAAATAAGAGTAAGTTCATATTTTATGGCAGTCATAAACCGTGAGCCAAAAGGTCCCAACCGCCCCAAACGTGGCACAAGATCGAGGCACATTGGACCTGCCGAGGGTCTCCAAAGATCCGAGCATTTAGGTTTGAAAAATTTAGGTGTGTAAAAATATAATACATTTATTTAAATTGCGAAAAAACGATAGCAGTAGTGAATTCCTTATTTTTTCCGATCGAAATGACACCGAACACTCTATAGTTTGGACTATTTTTAGTTAATCTCATGGTTATTTGCCTGAGAAGCTTTAGCTTATTGCCAGCGAGAATTGCCTTGCTGAGATTAACTAAAAATACAACCCCCGGCAGGTTCAATGTGCCTCGATGTTATGCCACGTTTGGGGCGGTTGGGACGACCTTTTGGCTCACGGTTTATGAGTGCCATAAAATATGGACTTACTCTTATTTTGTAACATATCATTGTGAAAATAAGGGCAATGGGTTCCTTACGTTTTTCCAATTAAAATGATACCAAATATCATAAAAATTCGACTATTTTTAACGAATCCAGTTTAAAACTATGTAAATTGTATCTCCACGGTATCTACGGTATAAATAATCCGAATTTCATCGTGCTTAATGCCATTTTAATAGAAAAAGTAAAAGTTTTTTTATTGACCATTTTTCCTATTGCCTTCCTTTTCTCGAACATGGGGTCCTATGCCCAGATCAAAGGATTGCATGCGAAATTAGTGTTTAGCCACGAATAGTTACTCCCTGGCGGAAAATTTGAGGCAGTTATTCGTTGAATACATTTTCGAGTTACAACTTAAAATCCTTGATTAGAAAAAAAGTCTGAAAAGACTCCGAAAAAAACTCGAAAAAGTGAAAAAATAATTTTGTAATAGGAATTTTATTTTATTTGTACACAAAGTTTCAAGATGTTATGTATTTTTTAACTTTAGTGCTATCGGCTTTCCAGAAGCACGACCGAAAGGCATCGAAAAGTAAAATGCGCTTTCGGTCGCAGCAAACGGTGCAGCGAAAGCGTAAGACACCGTAGGATTGCCGAAGAAAAGAGTCGGAGCATAGCCAAAACCGAGACAGACTCTGAGTTACAATGTGACTCCAGGTGTTTTTTAACCCCCGACGCAAAAAGGAGGAGTGTTATGTGTTTGATGTGTTTGACGCGTATTGCTTTGTGTCAGTTTGTGTGTGGCTCTGTAGCTCATTAACCAGTGATCCGATTTTGATGCGGTTTTTTCTGTTGTAAAGTGCATATTTGCGAGATGGTTTTTAGCCATGTTTTATCAAAATCGGTTGAATAGTTTTTTTGTTTTTTAAGGTTTTCTAATTTTTTCTAATTAACGTGTCAGTTTGTCTATAGCTCTGTAGCTCATTAACCAGTGATCCGATTTTGATGCGGTTTTTTCTGTTGTAAAGTGCACATTTGCGAGATGGTTTTTAGCCATGTTTTATCAAAATCGGTTAAATACTTTTTTTGTTTCTTAAGGTTTTGTAGTTTTTTTTAGTGTGTCAGTTTGTTCGTGGCTTTGTAGCTCATTAACCAGTGATCCGATTTTGATGCGGTTTTTTTTGTTGTAAAGTGCATATTTACGAGATGGTTTTTAGCCATGTTTCATCAAAATCGGTTCAATAGTTCTTTTTGTTTTTTAATTAATGTATCAATTTGTCTGTGGCTCTGTAGCTCATTAACCAGTGATTCGATTTTGATGCGGTTTTTTTTGTTGTAAAGTGCATATTTGCGAGATGGTTTTTAGCCATGTTTTATCAAAATCGGTTGAATACTTTTTTTGTTTTTTAATTTTTTCTGTTGTAATTACACAACGTTTAGGTTTATGCTTTTTATTATTAATGTTTTTTCCATTCCCGTATCTATATAAAATTATGTAGGTCTGACGATGACTAAGAAAAAAAACAATTAGATGTTTAACAAGATCCCGTTAACTTAAATTAATAAAAAAACAATGGCAATAGCTAGAAACATCGAGTTTGGCCTGAATGTAGATTTGTGGTGCTGCTCCCATACCTGAAAGCTTGAGGGTTTGATAATGACGAGGGAAATAATAATTGAATCTAAAAAAAATATAATGATAATAATATTAAAAATAATTATGATTAGTTTAAAAAGCGTGAAAATTAAATCATGATTAGTTTAAAAAGCGTGAAAATAATCAATTAAATTAAAAATTTAAAAAAACCCCCGGCGCAAAAATGCTGTATTAACTGTAAAAACCAATATAAAAAAACGCTGTATTAACTGTAAAAACCAATATAAATAATTTACAAATAAAAAACCAATATAAAATAACTTATTAAATGAAATAAATAATTTACAAATAAAAAACCAATATAAAATAACTTATTAAATGAAAAAAGATTACGAACCCTTTAAAAAGTATGAAATAACTTGTTATTTCATATTATTCATTTCATAAAAAATGAATAAAAGAATTAAAATAAATAGTTGACAACTAAAAAACCAATATAAATTAACCTAATTAAATGAAAAAGATTACGAACCCTTTAAAAAGTATGAAATAACTTGGTATTTCATATCATTCATTTTATAAAACTCAGCTGTTTTATAATTATAATATAATAATACAACTATTTATAACAAACTTTCATTTCAAATTCTTATATATATGTATTCAAGAATGCGTTGGGGGTCTGCTATGAAATGTTAATGTAGAAGAGAAAAGAGTCGGCATTCGAATGCTTGCCAGGCTACTGCTCTAATTTTTAAGATTTAAGCTATCGGAGGCGACCGACAAATCTTCATCTCTCAGTTTATACAAACAGAACAGACGTGGACAGACATAGACACAAATCAGCATAGAAACAGGAATACAGAACGTCAAAGGACAAAAAAACAGATAAACAGTAAGCTTGACTTACTGTATTCGTATGAATCTTTGGAATTTTTCTTTTGTTAATATTTTGACTGTTAACATTTCATAGCAGACCCCCAACGCATTCTTGAATACATATATATAAGAATTTGAAATGAAAGTTTGTTATAAATAGTTGTATTATTATATTATAATTATAAAACAGCTGAGTTTTATAAAATGAATGATATGAAATACCAAGTTATTTCATACTTTTTAAAGGGTTCGTAATCTTTTTCATTTAATTAGGTTAATTTATATTGGTTTTTTAGTTGTCAACTATTTATTTTAATTCTTTTATTCATTTTTTATGAAATGAATAATATGAAATAACAAGTTATTTCATACTTTTTAAAGGGTTCGTAATCTTTTTTCATTTAATAAGTTATTTTATATTGGTTTTTTATCATTAGAGGACTTAGCGGCCAAACGGTCCTCGTGGGGCCTTCATTCTCTCTCACTCATTTCTCATCCTTTCTCTCTCACAGCTGCCAAAGGCACGTTGGGCCCTCTGGTAGTGTCTATAGAATCGTTACTTCTAGTAGTGGCCTATAGGGGGCAGATCACTGATATATATACTATGGATACCGTATTGTCATAAGCCGCCTTGAAGCCGAATTCAAAGTGGTTTTTTCATGCCAGCGCCGCTAGTGTGATACGGGTGTATTAAGACTCGTAGAAAAGAAATTGTACTATAATGAATATTGAAAACTTTCTTTGCGAATATTTCGAAAACTAAAAGTGACGGCTTGGTATATATATAGAGAAAAGTTGTTCAGAATGATGTTGCATTTTCTTTATTTCCTCTTTATGTGTACATCTGTAACACAAAAAGGCCGTAGAATTTACGTTATTTCTCGTACCCGAAACAAGATTAATAATTGTCTCTCAATAAGGAACTGGATCCTTGACGATGTCTTATGCACCATAATTTTAATATTATATTGTAAAAGTACCTCCTTAAATATTCATGACATGTACAAATATTTTATTGATGTTTTTCATTAGACACGAACGCTCGCTTTCACGACGGACGGATGGACATCGCGGGTGAATGAAAATTTCATTTCCGTTACAGTCCATTATTTGGACTGCACATGTACCATACAAAATTACACACTAGAAATTCATGCGCACCAGGAATCTTATACGAGCGAAAATCTCAATAAATTCTTAAGCAACACCCTGCAAGAATGGGGTTTTAATGCTCAGCACAACATCTATTTTACCACGGACAACGCGGCAAATATTGTGAAAGCAATAAGATTGACCGATACGTGGGGGCGTATTCCCTGCTTCGCTCACACTTTGCAGGTAAACAGATTATGAGAAACAATAATGTTTTATAAATGATTTAACCATTTAATTATTACATTCAATAATTTCATATTCTAATATAACAATTTCTTTTCAGTTAGTGATAAAAAGTTCAATTAGTCTATCGCCAGAATTAACAAACATTTTGAAAAAATGTCGGACTATTGTGCGATTTTTTCATCGCTCTACATGTGCGGAAAAAAAATTGAAAGCGGATCAAATTTTATTTTATCCGGAGCGAAAACCGCTTAAGCTTATTAGCGATATCGACACTCGATGGAATTCGCAATTAGACATGTTAAGTCGTCTGCTGTAAGCTGTAAGTACGACGAGTACTTAATAGTGTATTAAGTGAGCCGCGAATGCCCGAGATGATCACTAGCCGGGAATGGGACAATATTGAAGAATTTTGTAAGTCATTAGAAATATTGGTAAATATGCAGATTAGGAGATCCACCTCCGATTTCAATGACTTTGAAATATGTTGTCAAGGTCATCATTTTGAACAACTTTTCCCTATACATATACCCGCCGGTCTCTTTTAGTTTTCGAGATATTCGCAAAAAAAGTTTCAAAAAAGATATATCAAAAAGTGATCGGAGTGGGTCGGGGTTAGATTCCTTAGCGGGGAGGGGTTTACAAAACAATAGACGTCTCTACTTGAAGTGGTATATATTTTATTATTAATCTCAACTGATTGAAATCGTTAAAAGTTGTGACCGTGGCCGCCTTACGGCCAATTTCAAATCTGACCCCGACCCACTCCGATCACTTTTTGATATATTGACCGGCGGGTATATATATAGGGAAAAGTTGATCAAAATGATGACCTTGACAACATATTTCAAGGTCATTGAAATCGGAGGTGGCTCCCCTAATCTGCATAATTACCGAAATATTCAAGGAAGCCACGCTTCTCGTGACACCTGAGAATACACCAACGCTTCCGCGTTACATACCTGTCGTCTTTGGGATAAAGCAAACACTTTCGGACTTGATAAACTCCAATGAAGGTCGCAAAATTATTGAATTTAGACAAAATTTATTACTCGAAATGAATAATAGATTTGAATTCGTTCAAAGCTCCCAGGCTTTTCGATTTTCAGGGATTCTGGTTCCAGACCCAAAAGGAGAGGAAAAAATAATCTTTTGTTTTCTCTTTTTTCCTTTCATCGTGTACCAATAATATGTCAGAAGCTGGTGTGGGGTTGACTACCGTGCAAGCGATTCATCGCCTATTCGACAATATCAAGATGGACGATTCGTATGCCATTGTCTCGGCTTTTGAAGCGTGCTGTGGTGATAACGAGGCTCTAGTAGCAAAGTATTTATTACGACATTTTGACATTGACATTGAGGAACATTACATCTTTGCATATGGAGCTACGCGTACAGAAATTAATGCCAGAAAGGATGGTAAAACCAAATGGACCAGTGAACTAGCTGGACCAAAAATTAAACTTCCACCAAAGAGAGAGTTTTCCAAAGAGAAAATCTTTGATTCTTGCGTTTTCGAGGACGTGTGTGGAAATGAATTTTATTTAGATCCACGAATTAAAGACCGCCTAATACCAGTAGGGGAGAAAAGTAGAGCTTAAAATTTGTTGCACACCATTGCTAGAAATTGCATGGGGGTACAAGCTGGCGCAACAAGTCTAACAACAGATGAAACGTCAGGTATTTATAAAACTATTTCAAAATTATGTGAAATTGCATTTAATATTGTATGCTCAATACTGTATATTTGTTCCACAGAATCGTCGCAATTGTCGCCATTGTCGTCGTCATTATCGTTACCATCGTCGTCGTTGTCATCATCGTCGCTATCACCAGGAAGTCTCCTTACTTTTCTTAAAAGTATTTCCGATGAGCAGAGCCAAAGTTTCCCCGAAGTACTGGAGAGGGAGATCAATTCTTATATCTCGGAGAAACTTAGTGCGTCGGAAAGCTCCATATTGGAATGGTGGAAAGAAAATTGTAACCGTTTTCCAAATTTAGCAGAAGTAGCTAAAGACTATGTTGCGATCCCTGCAACGCAGGCGTACAGCGAACGCCTGTTTTCTCGAGCAGGCAATATCGTCACCGAGAAACGGACGTATTTGCTCGCGGAAAGAGTAGAACAAATTTGTTTCCTGTCCGCAAATTTAAAAAAAATGGGATTGCAGAATTAACATTCCCTATTATCATTACTGGTAAATATTCAGATTAGAGGAGCCACTTTCGATTTCAGTAACCTTGAAATATGTTGTCAAGGTCATCGTTCTGAAGAACTTTTCCCTCTTGGTAAATATTGTGAGAGCGCCACCGCAAGTTAGTAAGCTCCGCAATTGGATTGGAACAGGTTAACAGAATAAGACTGAATTTCAAGCTTCAAATTTCAAATATTCAGAATTTCAAGCTTTAAGGATTAGAACTTCCAAGCTACGATTTTTTAAGTTTCAAGCTTTAAGTATTCAGTATCAACTTTTTACGCATCAAGCTTCTAAAATTTTGGTTTCAATGTTTTAAACTCCAAATAAAAAATGGCCAAGTTTTAGGCTTCCAAGTCGTAGCTGTTTTAAGATTGATAATTATTTGAATACAAAGAATATTATTTCAGATAATTGTTTCTAATACGTTCAAAACGAAATATAATTTAAAATAAGTATTTCTAATGTATCCTACAAAAATATTGTTTCAATTAATAATTCTAATCCATATATATACATATAATAAATAAGTATTTTCAAATATCCTTCTACATAAAACTAGAAAGTAAAATAGTGTTTGAAATATTATTTTATTTAAATGATGGTATCTATGTATTTACCTGATTATTTTCAATACTTTCTATTTGAAATTTACTCAGCACTGCATACTGGTACAAACGAGTTTTCAAAGAAAGTCTAACAATGTTTGTATCATTAAATAATGTGTCAGAATTTACAAATTCAACATGAAAGTATCGAAATAACCCGATATATCTGTTTCTATTTTTCGCCACTGGATCACGTAGCGACAATAAGTAAATACCAATACATATAACAAGGAGTCTCTTAATTTTTTAGATATTTGCAAAAACAGTTTTCAATATTGAAAAAAAGTGACCGAAATAGATGTGGGTTACATTTCTTGGCGGGGAGGGGGTTTTTGGTAAAGGGGCAGCAATTACACCTACTCCGATCACTTTTCAATATTGAAAACTTTTTTTTGGAAATATTTGGAATACTAAAAGAGACCCTCTGGTATGTATATAGGGAAAAGTTGTTCAGAATGAAAACCTTAACAACATATTTGAAGGTCATTGAAACGGAGGTGCCTTCCCTAATCTAACTATTTACCCCATTATTGTTAGCACTACATTTACCATTATATTTACATTCATCGTTAATTTCATTTTATCGTTACTTTTCGTCCCATCTCCACCATTCCCCTTCAATCTGTATCCTCCCATATTTTACCCACGCTCTCCTCCCCCTTTCCTTTTCCTTTTCCTTTTCCGCTATCTCTCTCAATCGCCACATCATCTTCCTTTCCTCATAAGTTAGATCATCCTCGATCCTTTCCTTCCTTCCCCTCAATGTCTTCTTTCCTTCCATTATCTTTTTCTTCTGTTCATCGTCTCCTAGTCTTACCACCACTAACCCTTTTACCCCTATTCTCTTTATCTTTTCTATTTTTACCTCTCCTCCTATCTCTTTCATGATTTTCTCTACACCCTCCCTTTCCTCTCCCGCCTTTGTTTTTAACCCCCTTATCATTATATTTCTCCTTCTTTCCTCTCTTTCCCTCCATTCTAACCTCTTTTCTATCTCTTTCATTTTCTTTGTTACCTCCGTCTCCCCTTTTCCTTCCACCCCCCTATCTTTTCCCTTTTCCTCTTCTAACACCTTTATTCTCTTCTCTACTTCCTCTATTTTTTCTATTCCTTTTGTTTTCAATTCCCCTCTCAATTCCTTTATCGTTTCTTTTAGCTCTTCCCTCTCTCTACTCCATATCTCCTCCCTTACCTCTATTTCCCTCTTTAATCCCTCTATTTCCTCCTTCAGTTTCTCTTTCATCTTTTTCCCCTGCCCTTTAATCTCTTCGAATCCCCTCCCCATTTCCAACCACATTTCCCTCATCATCATTTCTAATTCCTCCATTCCTCCCCTTTCCTTCACCTGTCCCTTCGCCGGCGATCTTTGAATTTTTTTGCTTGTTCGGAATGTTTTCAACCCTTCTATCTCCTCCCCCTCTTCCTTTCCTTCGCTTTCCAACTCCTCTCTCTTTCTTTTCCACATGTCCTCCAAGCATGAACTATTCCTTCTTTCTCTACCTGCCTTTTGCATCACCTCCACCCTTGAAGGTCTTCCTTTCTTTTTCCCCTGTTCCTCCTCTCTCTCTATTTCCTTTCCCTCCTTTATTCTATCTTCGTTCCCCATTCTCTTTCTCTACTTGCCTACCTCTCTACCTTACCGACACCTTCCCTTTTTCTTTTTCCTCCGACAGATGTCCTTTTCTTCTAACCCTCTTTCCCTCCCGCCTTTTCTTGTCCTTCCTATCTGTCCCGCTCCTTTCCGTCCTTCCTAACCTCACACACCACTCACTCTCCTTCCTTTTTCTCCTTTCCACTCTTTCCTCTACTTCTCCTCCATTTTCCACCTTTTCTCCTCCACCGACACTCCTCTCTTCTCTCTTTCACTCCTCTTTCTGTCTCTTTTCCACCCTTTTCACTTCTATTCTTCATACACTCTTTTCGCACTGCTCACACTTCTATCCCGGAAACGGAAGTCGTCCTACAATATAAAGTATTATTTCCTAGAATATAAAAGATGTAGAAAAGAAAGAGAAAAGTGAAACGAAGGAAAATGTAAAAGAAAGAAATGTATGAATTTGTTTGTACATACAAAATTAAAAAAGAAATGTTCTTAATAAATAATATTAAGAAAGATATACAACTCACTTATGTACTTCAACTGTCTGATCTGAGCCATTCGAATGTGTCAAGCCGCTCGGAAAAAGCGAGCCGCTCGCTTTTCTCGAGCAGCTCGGATATTCGGGTACTCGGCTCGGATCGCTTATTCGAACCGAGTAGGGCTCGGCTCGCTTTTTCCGAGTATTCCGACAGCTCTAGTTCCCATGCGTCTGGGGCAAGGGTCGTCATTCGTAGCCCTACTGATGGGTCTGACTGGGGATCCTAAGACGAAACGCACATCTTGCTCTCGTCGTACTCCGTACGATACCCTCAATTTTTCTCTCTCTTTTTCAGTTGCGTATACCGTGTAAACCTTAACGGCACCGGGTACGTAACAAAAACTTTTTGTTACAGTTTGTTAAAGTTTTCTTTACGTACCCGGTGCCGCTCTACCCTCTCCTTGCAGTAGAACCCTTGTTGTGACATTTCCGAAACGTCTGACAAGCTACCTAGTGACGGGAAGAACAGTTTTACTTCATTAAGCAGTTCGGTTGTAGTAGTGACAAAACTGTGACTCTAGAAATAGTGGAGAAATTAGAAGCAGGTGCGCGTGCTAAAGACTTACCGAGCGAATACGGACTGACCACGACAACGATTCAACGATATCGGAACAATTCGGATTTGATTAAAAAAAATTATAAGAAGATCTGAAGAATTTAGAAAAGAAGAGACAACGTTAACCGAAATATGGGGACGTGGAACATAGATTGTATATTTGGTTTCTACAACAACGGCTATTGAATAAGAACATTTCTAATCGGCTTCATCAAGTAAAGGCAAGGGAATTACACGATGAGTTTGATGGAGCTAGTCGGGGCTGGCTAATTTTACCGCTAGTCGGGGCTGGTTATCGCGATTTAAAAACAAATACGAAATACGTTTATTAAAAATTCACGGGGAATCCGCAGATGCGAATATAATTACAGCAGCTAAATTTATCGACGATTTGAAAACCATACTTTCAGAAGAAGACATCGACGAAGAACATATGTGTAACATGGATGAATCATGTTTATTCTGGAAGGCCTTATCTTTAAAAACCTTAGTACTGTTAGGGGTATGAGTGGCGCCACCACCGGGAGACGCGAGAACGAACGACATGCTGGCTCGCCTCCGCCATGGGGAATACCCGCGTGGCACACAAGTCCTCACTATAACCGTTTGTTACTTTACTTAGAATATATTGAAAGTGTGTGAAACCGAAACCATGTGGTTACTATTGACACCCGAACAATCCTTCCCATCCGGAATCCAACAAGTACAGAAGGAAGAAGAACTGGTTAAAGGACAAAAAAATAAAAAGGACCGAATAAGCGTGGCATTCTGCGCTAATTCAACTGGCACACATAAATTACCAGTACTCTTTATAAATGAGTACAATAATCTACTAACAATAAAACACTGCGGAAACAACCTACCGATATCATATACATCACAGTCAAACAGTTGGGTAACGACGGAAATTTTTCGTCAATGGGATTTGAAGGCGTTTAAAAAAGGTGTGAAACAGCATAAACTACAGCATAATCGAATAGGCAAAGTACTATTGCTTGTAGACAATTTTAGTGGACATAAGCTTCCGGACGAATATTTGGATGATGGATGTTTTAAATTAATGTTTCTACCCCTTAACACAACCTCAATCATCCAATCTATGGATCAAGGAATTATTGCAAAATTCAAAAATTCATTTGGACACATTGCTTCGGCATGCATGTTATATATTGTGGCGTGACAGTTCGTCCGTCATAATTCGTAATCTCATCTGCTGGACAGAACAGCTTAGATTCGAATCTGTGGCGCGTCGATGGGAGGCTTGTAGCGGAACGGCCAACTAATTCCACCTGACATTTCCCCATTGCACGCATGCGCATAACCACCGGCGATTGCACAGCGCGACGGGGGACCTGCTTTGGACTAGAGTTCCGTCGCAAGGAGCGTACGCCGACGACAGATGGTCCCGACCCCATGTCACGATATGGTCCTTCCGCAGATGGTAGCCACGGGACGAGTGCGTTTTAGCACAAAGTACCACTCTAGCGTAGTGGTAGCTGCGGAAGATCGTCCCTCGAGGAACTCGGGAGGGTTAGTCCGCAGAACCACCCCGCTGTGGTCCTACATGAGCCAGGGACCGCGAGCTATCCAGGGTAGACATCGGGGAAGGTTGGCCAGCTCGCCTCGGCGTTTAGAGGCTCAAGGACGGAAGGGCGATAGCAAAAGCCCCCTTCTAGGACTGGATCCGTGGAAGCGCTAACCCGGGGACAGGAAACGATCCAGCTCCAATCCAGGAAGGACGCCGCGTCGCGATTGCCGCATATTGTACGAGAATTGGTGGCGCGTGCTACAGCCAATCGGGAGAAGATCTCAGGAAGTGTAGCGTTAATAAAAGTGCCAAGTCTTCCAAGACTCAGCCTGTTCCGTCGCTGGTTTCGTATAAGGTAAGCGCTTTCTGGAGTCTCTCTCTTTCTGTGTGGCTACGGTTATTGGGGAAAAGTCGCTACTGCGTGTTAGCTTCCTGGCGGTTGCCCTTCAGGCCCGACAAACAGCTTGTTTCGTCCCTTTTAGTTGACGTTATTTTCCTTTTCTATTCGTGAGACCCCCAACATCGTGTAAAAGCGGCGAGTTTGGATACGCCACGTGGCGATCCGTGCGCATCATTCTTAGAAAACTTTGAGTCGTTATTCACGTTCCGGCCGTGAGGAACTCTCCGAGAAAACCCTTTGCGACTTTCCCTTTCTTTCCCTCTCGTGCACAACCAGCCCTTCTCCGCGGTTCGTACAGCTAGTTGTGGTGAGTTCTTCCGCGTGCCGAGCCCCTTCACGCCGGTATCCTCGGATACCTGGCGCCAACGATTTGTCGGAATTTCGAAAATGGCGTGAAGAGGCTGGCTCGGATTTACGGTCCGAGTCCGCAGATTACGTTACAACATTTAATCATTTATTGACAATATTATTTATAATTATAATTTAGATTTTTCTTTCATTCTTACCTTCGCTCTTTTATATCTGTGTATGTACATATATTTCTTTACAGGTACTTCAATACGATGAAGGATTAATACAATTTTATGCAAATTACGACATTAAAGACTGCATCGATATAGTATGTGACGTGCGGAACAAAATAACTCTTCAAAACATCGCAAACTCATGGAGGAAAATTCTAAATCGCCCCACTCTATCAGAAAACTGCATTAAAAAGAATTCAGACAGCTCTTTAACCAACGTAGTGCGTAGAATAATTCAATAAGAAGAAAGAAATGCGCTACATATTATTCAGTTTGTACAACGCTGACACGACAGAATGAGTCATCTGATATTCGTGGAATTGCAAGGCTACAAGACGGAATCAAACGATTTCATTGTAAAAGAAGCAGCAATTTTATTGAATGGAAATAAACTACTGCACTGGATATTTGAACCACTATTTGGATTGCATCAATTGCCATCAAACGAAACACGCCAGGTTCGATGGTTAACGACAAACATCATGGAATTGGTTGGATGAATGAGTACGTTCCATACGCGAAAACAGGAAATTGTTTGAAGAATGCATTGGAACATTCACAAACAGTCATTGTCAGAGAATTGGAGAAAAAAAAATTAACCAGATTCGAAGCTCTTAATGTTGACACGGACCTAGAGGAAGAAGACGACGTTCCAAAACTGTCGACGTTGCAAAAAGATCGTATACTAGATGTGCATTCCATAGCGGTGTTTATGTACCTTATGTAATGAGCGAAATGAAATATTTTTTTGAATTATAGAATAAAAATTTTACTATATTATATAAAAAAAAGCTGTGTATTAATGTTTTACCGACTTGAACTATTTTTCTATGTAGTAAAACATTAATTTTGTGATTTAGAATTATTATTATTACCAATTTTTATGATCCTGAATATTTTTGAATCATACAATTAATCGAATTTCATCACGTACATGATGTGAAAGTCGTAAAATTGCCAAATTCAACTACTGCTTTGTTCATATCTGAAAAAACAATAAGGCAACTGTTTGATTTCGATAATTGTATTATTAATATGTATTCTTGGTTATCTGAAAACCTATTTTTTTGTAGAATACAGCATGCGGAGATGAGAGATTTTGTAAAAGCGATTACTACAAACGAAAATTTTGAATCTAATTCATTGATAGACTTCTTCTGACGTGAGTTTTTTATATTGAAAATATATTAAATAAAACACTGAATCGAATATACATATGTTGCCTAATGTATTCCTCCAAATCTTTCTTTCCTAGCTCGTCAGCACATGCATATCCAGGACAACATTTCATTAGCACGTGCCTGAGTATTCTCTGTGTCAAAATAATATCACCATCAACGGTCTCGGGCTCCCCTTCCCTGTGCACCGTCGCGCCCTTCAATACATGTTTACAGTAATTATATAGAGTTGCAGCTGTAAGCGATCGGCTCCCCTTGGAGAGAAGAATTTCTCTTTTGCCGAAACTCAGACGTGTATGGTTTAAAAAATATAATTAATTTCGTAGCTAGCATGAAAATGCATATAATATTTTATTAGCATGTATGTGTTCCATTGTGCGATGTCAAAATAATATGTATCGCACTCATCCCTTCCCCTCCGCGCACACCGCCGAGGCATGAAGTTCTCTTCCCCTCCCTTGCCCGCGCAACGCCGCGCCTACAGTTGATTTAGACTCCCCTTACATATATCTAGTGACAGGATTTCAATCACTTCGAATCACTTCGAATCAATGTCGGAAGTTTCGAATCGTTTCGAACAAGATTCGAAGCTTAGAAGAACTCTTGAAAGTCTTGGAAGGTCTTAACAGTCTTGAAAGTCTTAACCGGTTTTGATAACTTTGTAATATAGATAAGAGAATTATTATTGGTTATACGGTATATGTTAAACAAAAGGTTGACGACTGGAGGAGGAAAAGTTCGGGGTGGAAGAAGAGAAGAGGGTCAGGGCGATTTTCGTTTTGGACCATCGGATCAACCAAGACTTGCCTTCATTATCTGTTGACCTATGTTGACGGATCCGCGCTTGAGTTGTGGAAGATTATTTCGGAACTCGTCTTATATAGGAACAGGGATAGGATCAGGACTAGCGAGAAAGACGATTATTACGAGAACACTCTAGCGGAAACCTTATGAAACTAGGCCTATGCTCGCTAACTGATAACGACTAGGCCCGTAACAAATATCTATGTCAGGAAATAAGTTTTTCTAATATTAACTATATCATTTTTGGACGTTTATTCATTGAAAGGCATTGAAAAGACAACGCTAAAAGCCAAGTAAATTGAGGTTATGTCACGAGACGCCACTTCTTTCCGAAGCGTAGATGTCGCTGTGTATCACAGCCTTCCGTAAATTTTACTCACAGACTTCTATACAGGGTGTTCTGCAACAGGTGGGAGAAAATGAAAGGTGTGATTCTAGACGTCAAAATAAGAGAGGAAACTCAAGAGTAATGAAATGGTGGTAGCAGCTTTGTTTTTTAGTTATTAGCATTTGAAAATGTGGGCGAAAACCGCCTGAAACATGGCAATCCCTATGGCAGGGGTGGCAAACTTGTGGCTTCCGACCTTGAAGTCACTTGTTCCTCTCACGGCTTCTCCGTCGAGCCAGCAGACAGCGGTCCCCCACCATACCTGCTCCTTCACTCCGCCGACTCCCCTGAACGTAGCGTCGACCGCGCCATCGCCGGCCTAGCCACCACACATATATGCGTGAGCAGGTATGGTGGGGGACCGCTGCTGCTGGCTCGACGGAGAAAGCCGTGAGGGGAACAAGTGACTTCACGGTCGGAAGCCACAAGTTCGCCACCCCTGCCATAGGGATTGCCATGTTTCAGGCGGTTTTCGCCCACTTTTTAAAGTGCTATTAACTAAAAAACAAAGCTGCTACCGCCATTTCGTTACTCTTGATGTTCCTCTTATTTTGACGTCTAGAATCACACCTTACATTTTCTCCCACCTGTTGCGGAACACCCTGTATATTACACTAGATTGCTAACGGACTATGGCTTACCGTAGGAAAAAGTGATGCGGCAGATGCGAGTGGTGGGGATGGGGATGTCCGCCATTTGCAGTGTAGATACAACTGGGCAAAATTAGAGTGGAAAGCGTGCTGCAGCAAACGAGTGTTCGTATATTCGTAGTTTTTGTTTTAAAAAAAGTAGTTTATAAGTGAAAATTTTGTAAAACATTCCGAAATTAAACATGCCTACGTCGTGCTGTGCTTGTGGTTGTAAGAATAAGCACGTGAAAGGTGGCGAAATCCAATTTTTCTCGTAAGTACTATACTAGAATGGACCAGTATAAATATTTGAACATTTTGAAAGAAAATTTGAAAAACAGTGCCAGAAAATTACATCTTGAAGGGTCGTTTATCTTCCAGCAGGATAACGACCCTAAGCACATGGCTAAGAAAGTGAAGGAATGGGTATTATACAATGTCCCGAAACAGCTGCATACACCTCCACAATCTCCCGACATTAATGCAATTGAACATTTGTGGAGAGAAATAAAAAGAAATATGAAAAAATACACAATTAAAAACAAGGAAGATCTAAAATCTAAAATATTGTTGGAATGGGAAAATATTCAGCCAAGTACAACGCAAAAATTAGTCCAAACAATCCCAAAGAGGATGCAAGAAATTATAAAATTAAAAGGCGGCCCAACTGACCACTAGTTAACAAATTATGAATAATAATGCTACATGTACGGAGACTTTTTCACCTGATTTTCGTTGAGTTTGAGTTTTGCCTTTGTTTATTTGTTAACAAATCAATGTAACATAGCTTTTTTTTGCACTGTTAATAAATGTTATATTTATGAACATAATAACGCAAGAATTATTTATTTATTACCATTTTCTTTAAAATTATGCAACTTTAAATAAATTCTTGTACGGTGTACGGAGACTTTTTTGACTGACTGTATATATAAATGAACAAACTGAACTTGTAAATATAAATGAACCAACTAAACCTGTAAAATATAAATGAACGAACTGAATCGTGGATGCTGTTACTGGAGGAAAGTACAAGAATGGAGGTAGAAGATAATTCAGTTACTTCAGAAGAAGATACTTCAGAAGAATCTTCAGTTGCATATTTAAAACATAAAATACGTATGCTGCAACAAAGACTACATCGAAGAGAGAAAAAGATTTAAAAAATGAGTAACTTATTAGCAGAAGTTAAGAACAAGGTATTTTAAACGTAAACTTTATAGTGTGTACTTATTTTTTATGCTTTATGGTGTATTTTTATGCCTTATGGTGTGTATGTTTACTTGTTTTATTTGATGCACAAATGCTTTGCTTTTCTTGGTATAGGGTATGTTGGATAATGATCCTTTCTTGCAATTATCACATGAATTTAATGGTATGCCTTTAGAATTGTTTAAGAATGAAATGCTTAATAATAATAAAAAAAGAACACATCCAAAAGATATACAGATGAAATGAAGCGCTTTGCTTTAACGTAATAAGAACACAGAACATAATTATAATCACATATCACAGTACAGTAAATTTTTATATTATGTTAACAGAGGGGGTCTGTATAGTCCATCAAATTGTGCATATAAAATTGTTTTAGAAACGGAAAAACAAATTCAATTCCGTACAAATAATTTTTAAAAAATTAATTCAGCCAATTTTGGTATTTCTGTTTTATTGGCCGTAAAGCGGAAATTTGCACTAGATGCAGCAATATTCTCAAATTTAAACTGCGAAAATTTAATTATTTGCGAAAGACCACATAAATTAATGTTAATTTCATCTATTTGTGCTAAATTTATCAAAATTAGATTGTATTCTTACGGTAACTTCGTTACACAAGAAATTTTATTGCCGTCACGAAAAATACACAAACTTACAAAACGAATTTTATTTGCTAATGAATAATTTGTATGTAGGATAATAGAATTTAGTATGTGAATTTAGTATGTATATTTTTATGTATTAATATTTTTATAATAAAACTTTTTCAGACTTTGTTAAATGTGTAGTACTTTCATTTTTTTCTGTAATTCCATATAGCTCTGTAGGTCTCATATACGAGTCGTTCAGAAGCCAAAATGATTAACTCCACTTTTTAAACTTTTGCAAATTTTATTAATAGAATACCGAATTAAATGCGCTGATAGTAAAGTGGAGTTGCTCAGACAGACAGGGGTATCCGAGAAGTTATCCCGTACCAACGAATCACTGTGTCCACCATTTGCAGTGTAGACAGAAAATCTCATCCCCACCGCTCGCATCACCTTGCTCTCGGCTGTTAGCAGTCTAGTGTAATATATAGAAGTCTGTGATTTTACTACACTGGTCTATTAAATTTAGAAACACATGTGCTATTTTTTCCTTTTAATGTGGGAGAAAGTGTTAGATGAGTATATGCAATTCAAAACTCGCGGGTTTTTTCACCGTGCAATCGAAATGTTTTGCGCGTCTGATTGTTTCCTTTGTTCTCGAGACTTCCGTGATCTTGCTTCCGTTCGTTCGTTGTGCGTATAACAAAGGGAACTATGCGTTGTGCGTATGGCTTCGGCCTGGATCTCAATCACAATAATCATAAGTCTATAACTGTGGTATACTCAACCAAAGAGAGTTTATCTATTTTATTCTAAGGAGTGTTCATACGGTTCGGTTTATTTTGTATAAACGCAAAGCTGTTTGGAAATACATTTTTGTTCGACCGAGCACGTGTAATTCGGCCTCGTGTTGTTCCATTCCTCAACAAATAATCATCAGAAAGGAACGCATTTCACTCTACCCTGGCTCTTTACTACGCAATGTAGTAATTTTTCCTTCACTATTTTTCTCAGTGTATTATTTGTGTATATTACTTCATGAACAACATAATCGTATTTAAATTCAATATATGTAATATTGTATATAGCGTAATATAATACACATATGTATCGAAAATATAGAGTATAGATTATGTTTAAGCATTTTATTGATTAAATAATAATAATGATTTTTATAGGTAAATCGTATTTGATACAATATTGAACGTAACGTAATATTAATAATTATATAATTTCAAGACTTTAAAGACCATTCAAGACTTCCAAGATTTTTAAGACCCTTCAAGAGACCGTTCAAGACTTCCAAAACCGTTCAAGACTTCAAGACTGCCAAGACTATCAAGGCCGTTCAAAACCGTTCAAGACTTCCAAGACTGTCAAGAGTTCTAAGCTTCGAAACTTATTCGAAACAATTCAAATTTCCACAATCCTGAAAAATTTCGAATTGTTTCGAAGTTTCCGTTCAAATGCCTATCACTACATATATCCTCTAATGTGGATAATATATCTTTATCGTCAACTCGCTCGATTATAAAATTTATATAATGTTACACGCGAAAATATTTATGATATTGTCATACCTGCTTGTCTTTCTATTTGCGCAATAGTTAGCGCATTACTTTCTCCAGATCCTGATCCTGCTGTAGATACACTAGCACAGTCTACTTCATCACGTTTGCCATCTAATCTATAAAAATACATAATTAATTAACCCATCAGATACAGTAATTTGGAATAAATTAGTACACGAATTCATAAAAATATGATCAATAACAGTTTAAATTTTTTAATTATATATACGTTCACTTTTTATCACTCAATGTTGTGTATGCTGTCTATACATAAATATTTAAGTTGTTAAAATAGATAATATATATCAAATTTTAGAATAGTGAATGCTTGAAACTTTCTGCAGATTCTAAGAAATATACTTAATAAATAGCGGTTTAAAAAAAATTATCTATTCTCGGAATAAGAAGAGAAGATGCGGCGAGCCTCCATTTTGCTTTCGCGATGTTGCCACTTCTTCTCCAGGCTTACGACTGGGGATTCTCAGGGTGACGTTTACCCTACTTCCTGGGTCTTAATCAATATCTATTGACTATTTGTCGGGGGCCTTAGCTATTGTCTGTCCTTGTCAAACATCCATCACTATCCTTTTCTAAAGGACCGAATCAGAACCGTGCCCGTAGTCATAAACCTCAGTGCCAAACTGTATTGGAGAATGCGGAACACAGGAGGTGTGCAGAATGAATAGCAGAAGGAAAGAGGCGTCTGACCGAACCACGGGCGAGGAAAGTTGTACTGTAAGATAGAACGAGACAGCCTATATTTGGCTTATAATCTGGCATCTTCGCACCCGAATACGCTGCAGACATAACCAAGGCTGCAGGCCTTCTCTTACCACGCCGCTTTTCTGAGCCGGCCCCTGCCGCATCTTCTCTTTTTATTTCGACGATAGTAAATCTTATATTTCTAAATAGATAGGCTCTTCAAAACCTTATCTTATGCAAATTACAATATTTCTCGCCTATAAGACACTTATACCAGACAGACACTAGCCCCATCACAAATTTTTCTGTTTCGACTCTGGGAACTTCCTGAGCTAAATTTTCGCCGCTTCAAATGACAGGAGACCGGCGAAGATAAAGACAGCTTTTGCTATTAAAGATGTTCAATGTTCAGTACTGACCGTACGCATTTGTCAAACGTGACAGTAATCGATCGCTTGCATTTTCCTCGTGAGAATAACATGAACACGGTATAATTCGAGCTTTAATTAACGAAATTACGGGAAAAATTGATTTTCAGTCCTGATTTCGTAGGATAAAATAGACCGATTTATATGAAATCAGGTGTCATTGTAATCACGAGAATGCCAAGAATACACTGATGACACTTTTATTTATACGACGACTAACCATAAGGGTCTATTCACACTAACCGTCTGCCGATAGCGAACTGGGCACCACCGCTACGACCCTTAGTTAAAAATAATCGTAATTATATGGAGTTTGGTATCATTTTCATCAGAAAAACATCAGCATTTCACTGATTACACTTCTATGAAGATCAAATATGAAATTATACAAATGACTTTTTATTAATATGTAGTATACTCGCGTTGTTTTTGTTGTCGAACCTCCGCAGTAACCCAGGCTCTGAGAGGTTCAACCTGGAAACCCATAACGGTCATAAAAAAAGTCCCATTCAAGTGGTCAGCATGGAACCGAAGACTCGGTGGTACCGTCAACTAGGGGTGGGCGGATACCCGACATTTCGGGTTAGGGTCGGACCGGGACCCGAAAATTGGCCATACTCGGGTATCTGGAAATTTTTGATACCCGAAGTCAAAATCGGGCCGGGTCGGGAACCTGAATATTATGACGCGTGTTGGATGATTCTTTAAGTAGATTTTACTTTTTCTTCATTCTTTATTGGATTGAATTGTATTTACAATATCGCTGTTATTGTCGGTGGCAAAAAATCAGGTATAAGTATGCGTATAAAATTAGATTGAGGAATCACCCGACCCGATTTGACTTCAGGTACCCGGGTATCATAAACATTCGGGTCCCGACCCGACCCGATCCAAGTGATTAAAGGCCGAACCAACAATCGGGATCCCGAAATTTTCGGGTACCCGCCCACCCCTACCGTCAAATTGAATGGTTACGGATAGTGTGAATGCCACTATAAGAAACCCATTGAAGAAAGTTTTTACGGCGGCTAACCGAAGGCAGGCTAGTGTAAGGCAAACGGTGTAAATGCGAATGCTCCCATAAGAGACCCATTGGAGAAAGTTATGATGGGGGTTATTCAAATTTAGATATATTATAATCTTTAGAAACATAAAAATGTATCTCGAAGGATTTTTCAAAATTTCAAAAACGGTCAGTTTAAAACCCTTAAATGCATAATTGCTTAATATTCATTAAAATATATTGAAACTATCAACTTATGTACCCCAAAACTGTAGAAAAATAATATAAAAAATACATCTTATTGTTTTTTATTTAAAAAAAGATTTGTTGCTGAACGGCTACTGCATGTGTTTAACGTATAAACGGAGATCGTAATTAGTGTGAAACTTTTTAAAAAAGTTCTGCTTTTTATTCAAGCACAGTGCAACTCCACATTTTTCACATTTTGTACGTGTGAAGCCTTTGCATTCTGGTAATTTACATCGCATTTTTGAATTTTCAATTATAGGCCAATCTCCAATTTGGTCCAATTATACTTCTATCTGTGGTATATGCTAAGCAGAACCTCTACTTCTTCTTTCAGTATGAATGTACAGTGTGAATGTAGTCGATTATACTATACAATAAATGTTATTTTTCTGTTAAAACAAAAAATATCGGTATGTTGCCAAATGGCAACACGATGCATTTAAGGGTTAACAGTTCTTTAAAGATTGGTGTTTCTTCAAAAAATTATAACGGTCGAACTAATAAACCGATTAAAATGAGCTTTTTATTGCTTATAGGAGAGACTTTGGAGTATCTAATAAAAAATATTTCTTTTATCCGCTGCTCTACGCAATATTACTAGGTGCTTGATACAACTTTAAACATTTACTATCTTTATTTACCCTAAAATCCCTACATCAATTACAAATTTAACTTATTTATAATTTAAAGTATGAAAACGTGTAAATATTGTTAATTATGAAAAAAGCAATAAAATGTAAAAATATAGCTTTCAAAAATCAATACACACTTCATTTTCTCATAATATATTATATTGATATCTAGAATACCCATTTGTATAAAAAAAAAAAAAAAAAAAAAAAATAAAAGATGAAAAAATAAATGATTTCAGTAAAGAAATATTTTTTTACCGCGTTCGACACGCAGTGGCTCCACAGTGCGCCGCGCATCACCACAATGCCGTACGGCTTAGCTAGTCGAGCAGTGTGTTCTGGCGCGACGCAACGTTACATTCAAATAATACTGTCCAACAAATTTTAACTTTTTTTTTTTGTGTTCCGATATTCATTATACTTTTCTTATAAAATTGAACCCCGTTTTTTTCTATCACCCTCAGTTTTTGAGAAATATAATTTTTTTAAAATTACACATTTTTCAACTTTGAACTAATTTTGTGACGTTATTACAAAAGATATTTCGGTTTTGTTTATACATAATGATTCTGTAGACTTTCCTCTATACACTGATATCAACTTTTATTGTATTGTAAATGATTATATATACCTAAACAGTCATTATAGGTAAAGTGACACCGATTTGGCACCAATTTTTAGATTCTTTTGAGTATATCTTAAAAAGTAAAGGTCCAGCGTAAAATCCAACCACACCATGCGATAGAGCGGGCTTTTTTCTTCAGGAAACGTTCTGGAAAAGTGGGAACACGAATATTTTTTCCAAAGTAGGAGGTAAAATTGGTCCGTAGACGTCGAGTTACCGACAGTGGTACTCAGCAGCAGTGAGCGCACGACGCGACGCGACGCAATGTCTCATTTAATAAAATGCAGTCGTTTTATCTGCAAAACTGTCTTATCTTACTTCAATATGATATTTATTTTTATTATATTATGTATTTATTTTCTTATTATTATGCATATATATAGGGTGAATCTCGTAATGTAATAAGTGTCAAGTAACTTATGTGTTATTTGTGGTAAGAAAAAATGTTTTAAACAGATGTTCCTTGGTTTTTAAGAGGACATACAGTATTGTAATTTGTTTTGGTAATTATTTAGAAAGCGGACGCGTTCTCGATTTTGATGATTTTGAAATACGTTGTAGAAATTAACATTTTGAACAACTTTGACGAATTTTTACCTGATGTGGTGTAGGCACTTGAAACTAATACTTAAATATTTATATGTATTGAAGGATACTTGGTTTCATAGTATACATCTTCCCATAGAAAGTGTTTGCCATTTCATTGCGTATCAAATAAATTGAAGTATTAATTTCAAGTTTTAAGTACCTACACCACATCAGGTAGGAATTCGTCAATTTTCAATTTCCCTTTCTCACTAAGGAATCTAATCTAGACCTTTTCCGATCACTTTTTAAAATATTTAAACTTTTTTTCGCGAATATCTCGAGTAATAAGGTCTGGGTTAGGTGTCGAGCGCGCTCGCTGTTGCTGAGCACCACTGTCGGCAACTCAGCGCCTACGGACCACTTTTGCCTCCTACTTTGGAAAAAATATTTGTGTTCCCACTTTTCCACAACGTTTCCTTGAGAAAAAAGTCCGCTCTATCGCATGGTGTGGTTGGATTTTACGCTGGACCTTTACTTTTTAAGATATACTTAAAAGAACCTCAAAAAATTGGTGCAAAATCGGTGTCACTTTACCTATAATGACTGTTTAGGTATACATAATCATTCACAATACAATAAAAGTTGATAGTGTATAGAGGAAAGTCTACAGATAATGTCACAAAATTAGTTCAAAGTTGAAAAATGTGTAATATTTTAAAAATTAAATTTCTCAAAAACTGAGGGTGATAGAAAAAAACGGTTTTCAGATGCATAATCAGCGCACGAAATTCTTTAAGAAAAGTATAATGAATATCGGAACACAAATTGGTTGTTGGACAGTGTAATTTTCCTGTTGCTGATATTAAAGTGTTCATATTTTTAAAAAGAACAAGGCTATATTCTCATTTTTTTTCAGTTTTTGAATATTCCCCTGCGGTTATAAATGACATTTGTTTAAAACAATTGCAAAAAAATGACTAAAAAAATTATTTTCTCAACTGAAATAATTTTTATTAGATACTCCAAAATCTCTACTATGAGCAACAAAAAGCTCATTTTAATCGGTTTATTAGTTCAACCGTTATCATTTTTTGAAGAAAGATCACAGATGTAATTTTTTTAAGAAACACCAAACTTTAAAGAGCTGTAAAACCGATCATTTTTGAAATTTTGAAAAATCCTTTGAGATACGTTTTTAACAAAATCAAACATGTTACTCCGAAATCTTTCCGATTTCGCGTGGAATGACCCATTATGACCACTATTTACATTTTCATTAGCATACGTACGTCGAAAAAGTATTTCAAAATTAGGGCACATTTTTTAATACATTTAATATTAATAAAGATTCATAGTATACAGGGTGTATCTAGTAACTGG
Source organism: Perdita meconis (assembly GCA_030770465.2). Taxonomy (NCBI): domain Eukaryota; kingdom Metazoa; phylum Arthropoda; class Insecta; order Hymenoptera; family Andrenidae; genus Perdita; species Perdita meconis. The sequence goes on along the minus strand of JASKOS020000013.1, from coordinate 10,345,472 downwards.
AACAGACTATAACTTCGTTCCAAGTGCAGTTAGAGAAAAGCCGTAGAGGAAAATTTTCACGGTTTAACACGTTCTATCATATTATCGGGCTGCTTTTCTCGTGGACGCTTCGGTACAGTTTCAAAATGCAACAGCACTTTTTTTAAAAATGGAACTATATTCTTTTTTGCATCAATCGATTTCCCATATCATTTTACATATAAAAGATATAAGGGACAGTCATAAAAAACTCAATAGTTTTCGAGAAATTTTGCTGTACTTTTGAAAAATACGTTCGCATTGGTTGTAACCGATCAGGGTATTTGTTGCGATACATTTCTGCACTAGTCGTTAAATATTTGTCACACTTTATGTACATAATAGGCATGTCAACTTTCTCATCATTTGAACCCTTGTACCGATACGTTTGTCAAAGGAAATAAATCGATACGTCTCCTGAAATGATTGCTAACTCAAGATTGCTTGTAATATGCGTATTACAGTTCACTAACGTACTGTGTAAGAAGGAAAGGTGCGATAAACTGTAAGCATGATGATAGTAAACATGATAGCACCATAGTGATTCCAATTTAACATAATATTTCCCGTAACATTACATTTCCAAAGACAGTAAAATATCCCTAAAAGTATTGAGTTTTCAATGACTGTTCTTTACATGTTTTATACGTAAAATGATATGGGAAATCGATTGATGCAAAGAAAATATGAAGTAGAGAAAGGCGATAATACTTACGGTTTTGGTAGTAAATGAATCGCCTTTCTCTACTTTCTATGACCTTCAATGATCATATGTAATAGGTCGTTGAACTCGTTTTAAGATCCTCTATCATGATACGGAAGCAAAAACATACCAATCCATTTAAAAAAATGGAGGTGACCTTCAAATGTCCGAAGTACCTCCACCTGCAAAAAAACTATTATCGCCACCAGATGGCCCCCTTCGTACTGTGCAATTTTATTTCAGCAAATATTTCTGTGAAACTTATAGTTTCCGAGATATCTGAGGTGCTAATAGTTGTTGCCCCACCCTGTATTTAAAAAGCATTTTAATTAACTTCAATTTGTGTTAAGAAATTTTGTCTTACTTTGATATTATCAGTTACGAAATTAATAAATTTCACTAGTTCATAGAACCTGTAGCCAAATATAAACAGACACCTTTGATGTATTTATATCCTAGTATTATTTGTCAATCAAGAACGTGCATCTTAAATAAATTGGTACTCACTATTAATTTGTACATCTGAACACACTGTGCAATTTAATACTTTAGTAACTACCGAAGTCAATGCACACACAAACACGTTTTATTTTCAAACAGTGCGTTTAGTTAAATTTTAAATTACACTGTTGCTACCATCTTCAGTTGTACTGAACGCAATCGTTTGTAAGTGGTTTATATTCGAAAATAACTTCTTAAATATTGGTAAAATTGGGAAAAAAACAAATACTTCAACATATTTAAGAAACCTTTTACTTACAAGGTTAGTAAAAGATTCAGAATGCATTCAAATAAAATCTACTCAATCATTTATATGATTCGATGACATTTAAAATTAGTTAAAACTATTGTATTAACTGTATAATTATTAAAAGTACGAACCTATGTTGTTTTAAAAGTGTACAATCTCCACCTTCTGTTGTATCCAAGTTATAAACGTACAAATAACCATCAGCACTAGCTACCAACAGCCTCAGTACATTGTGTACTCTGTATAAAATATATATTTATATTTTAGAAAGTTACATACAGGGTGCGGCACAAATTAGTCTCCACGATTTTTCAGCCCCTTCGGATATACTGACAGAAAAGTGTTTCCTACCAAAGTTAATCAGTATTTAACCGACAAGAAATTGCAGTTTTTTTAAATTTAAAAAAAATGGATTTTTAACAAAAAATCAAGGTTGCCGTCATATCTTTAAATGGAACTAGGTATTTTTAACTTCATAATATTGTAGGCGACGTCGAAACGAATTCAACAAACCGAAAGAAAATATCGCCATAAATCGGTTGCCAAAATACATTTGTGTTTTCAATTTGGCTCCGTATAAATTTGTTTTTTTTTTTTTTTTTTTTTTTTTTTTGTGAGTCAGGTTTTGAAGCAATGTTTACGTTCATTTGTTTACCTCAAAATGCGAGGCGTTGCTATTACGTATTGTCGAATTATTTCAAATACATTGTATTCTGGCAACCGATTTATGGCCATATTTTCTTTCGGTTTGTTGAATTCGATTCGACGTCGCCTACAATATTATGAAGTTAAAAATACCCAGTTCCATTTAAATATATGACGGCAACCTTGATTTTTTGTTAAAAATCCATTTTTTTTTTAAATTTAAGAAACTGCAATTTCTTGTCGGTTAAATACTGATTAACTTTGGTAGGAAACACTTTTCTGTCAGACCATCCGAAGGGGCTGAATAATCGTGGGGACTAATTTGTGCCGCACCCTGTGTATGTAAAAAATGATACATAATTAGAAAATAAAGATACTCACATAGTGATGGCACAAACATTCTTTAATCCTTGAAATGGTAAATGGACACTAGCAAAGGCACGTCCTTGGTTAAATACGTCAGTTACTTGTGAAGGTAAATAATTAGCTGATGCACAGACAGCCTTTGTTAAATATCCCATCCATGTTTGTGATTCTTCCGTAGTTTGTTGCAGACTGTAACAGTAAAACGAAGTTTTAATTTTAAATCTTCATTTAGACGAACAAAAACCAACTACATACGTTTCCTTTGGTTCTTCCAACTTGAAAATGTGTACTGTTTCTGTATTACTAGAGCAACAAAGAAACATAGAATCCATACTAAAAGCAAGGCTGCTTATAGATACACATCTTTTAACTCCGCGTCGAAATTCAAACAGTTTTGTACCATCATGAACCTTTAAAGATATAAGAACTTTCAGCAATACATCGAAATTTAAGAGCTACACAAACAATTAGTACGATGAGCAGTGGTCCGGAAACCCGGTTTTTCTGGCCAAAAGTCAATTTTTCAAAGTTAATAGATTTAAAATTTTTTTTGCTATAAACTGGTAACCCTTCAAAGCTCCTAAGTCCAAAATATTTTTGTTCTAAAGACAAAATCATAAAATTCAAGGTTCAATTAAACGTTTTAAATACCACTTATAGCATATCAGAAAATACGTTATAATTATGGATTTTTATATGTTAATAGATGTATTTCAAGTTTTAAATACCGTCTTAAACATTTTTTAATCCATAAACAAATATTCCAACTTTATAACAATTTAAGTTTTGAAAAGGGTTTTTAAAAAATGCTTAAAAGTGCTAAACTTTGGATTTATTTTATATGAAAGTTTAAACTATTGTTAAAAAGAATATGCAAAGTTCAGCTGCTACCTGTTGCTACTTTTAACTCTGTTTTAATTTTAAGAAAAGCGTCCGAGGTAGGTATCTTGACGTTGCGTTCGGCACCTGATCCCGCCTAAATTGTTTCAGCGTCTGTGGACTGTAACTGTGATGTTTTCTTAAAGGGAACCTTATCTCTAGTTAGTATTATGTATCGTAGACACTTAAAATTGGAATAGGTTTTCTCACTACGTCTTTCGCTTCATTAGATCAGTCTTTTCCAAAGCGAGCAGAGCGAAAATAGTGTTCCTGTTTTTTTATTATTTTATTTTATAGTTAGTTGTGTAATATTATTTATTTATTTAGTGTATAGTAACATTTTAAACATTCTATATAAAAATGTTGAAAAGATTTTCAAGTATGTTTCATTTTTCTTAGTGTATCAAACAGTAGCGTTCATAAAGAGCTAATAATTTTAATTTTTTAGATGAATATCCCTTTAAAAATGAAGAACTATTGAAAAACATCGATTTAAAGAATTTTTTAATTGCGGTCACGAAATACCGCCCTCTAGATCACCATAATAACCCTGTCGTCAAAAATTTTTAATATTTAATGTCAGATTCGTTATCAGCGACCCCAAAAACCCCTAATTGCCAACTTTCAGAAAATTATGACAAAATTTAGCATTTTGGCCACAAAAACCGGGCTTCTGGACCACTGTGCGATGTAAAGAATTATACTTACATGAAAAACCCTAATCACGGTACCCTTTTCAGAAGCAGTAGCAACTTTGGTGCCATTAGGACTAAATGCAAGTGCTGCCAATGGACTATCGTGTGCAGGAATCATAGTCTTAGCTTGCTAAATAAAAAGAAAAAACGTTCATTAGAACATAAAAAATGTAATTAATCATTGTTAACATCGTTGTACACTTACGAGATTAATTGCATCAAATATTTGAACTTCTCCAATTGTATTCGAGCCTGGATAAGCCAAATAACAATTATCGCTATTTATTGACAATGTACACAGGCCTGCTAAATTAGGCGGAGTATCTCGAATTGTATGGAGCACTTTCATGTCCCTTATATTATGAATATATAACGATTCTTCCAGACATACCACTAGTCTCTGTAAATTTATATACATTCCTGTATAATCTTGTTTAAAGAAAAAATACATAATATACGTTTTCGTATTTTATAACATAATTGTTAAATGTACTTTTTCATTACAATTTCAGCTGAGCAAGATATTTTCATTATCATATATCGACGTGGGTTACGAAAAGTAGCACGTTTCGATTCTTTTACGAGCAGCACGTTTCGGTTTCCCGCAAAGAAAAGCACGTTTCATCGTTTCTGACGAATATTAGCACGTTTGGGCTTCAGCTGCGAAAACTAACACATTTCATTGCTTTATTTTTCATAGCTAATCACCCAAATATACTACTTTTCGCGGTGAAGAACGAAATGTGTTACTTTCCGTGATAACGAAGACAAACGTGCTGCTTTTCGTAAGAGAATCGAAACTTGCTACTTTTTGTAACGCACGTCGATATAAAATTAGTATAATATATAGAATGACAATTGTATTTATTATTTAGTTTTTCAGTGCAATTTAGAGAAAAATGATTTTCAAAAAATTAAAAAGTAATTGAATTTGAAAATCCTAATTTTGGTAAATGTTAGTGTAAATTAAAAATATTTAAAAGTCTTTAAATTTGCTATAGAAGTATGAGATTAGGCCCTACATTGTTGAGTTTTTGATGTTCTATCATGCTACTAAAAAATAAATTATTACAAGACATAATGTGTAAACAAAGTAACAAACAAATAAAGAATGATTATTCTACGTAAAAAAGTTTACACGTGAGAAACGAAAGTTTTTTAAAACTTCTATAGAAGAAAAATAACATCTCTAACAGTAACTATTTTTCTATCTTTATATTCACATTTTTAGGTTTTTATGCAATACTTTATGCAAATGCTTTTGTGATTACTAACTTGTTTCCCTTTTAATAACAGTTTGTAACATTAAAAAAAGAAGTATCACGATGCTTCATTCAATTTCAAGGATATCATTTTACAAAAAAATATATAAAACAACAAATTACAAATACATTGTTTATGATTGTGATCTACCAAATAGAGCTGTGGTTATATTTAGCATCAACATAGCCAATATACTAGTACAAAGTACAGCCAACATTATATTTACATTAAACAATACCTACTTGACAATACAAAAACTATCATATGTATGACTTATAATTAAAAATGGTAACTATATTTCTGTAATAAAATTCCTCAAAGTAATTGAAACACACGAAAATTTTGCACTGTGCGCCGAACGTAACAACTCTGAATACTAATGAAATTAATTTAAATTTAAATATTTCACATACAGGATCAATGAAAGTTGTTATTGTTTCAATATAATACGAATTATATCTAAAAGCAACACTTTTTACTGTATTCCATTTAATATTAATGTCTACAAATTACTCTTTTACTTTAAACAGATCATTCAAGGCATATATTTTCGTACAAAATAGTACTTTTTATTTTTCTTTAAGCAAATGCATAAAGTAGCAAAGAACTTTCAAAGTAACAAAGAAAAAAAAAATTTCTTTAAAACTTATCAGGTAACAACCAAATTTTTGCACGTCATAATAGAGCATGAAAAGCAAAATAATTTGTGTATTTACATCTTTATTGTATCTCATATTGTTCCACAGTTATACAGGGTGTAACAAAAATGTTGCAGTTCCTTAAAAGTGGTGATTCCTGAGGTGATTTCAAACAACTTCTTCCTTAGCGAAAATGTTAGGTGGGGCTTTGTTAACGAGTTATTAACGAAAAACACCGACCAATCAGGGAGCGAGTATAATGGATGAATATCAGCGCGGGCTCCAGCTGTGAGTAGTATTGGCCCGCCATCGTCCGCGTCATCATTAATCCGCTGTACTCGCTTCCCGATTGGTTGGTGTTTTTCGTTAATAACTCGTTAACAAAGTCCCACCTAACATTTCCGCTAAGGAAAAAATTATTCAAAATTACCTCAGGAATCACTCCTTTCAAGGAACTGCAATACTTTCGTTATACTCTGTATTAAAGGATCAGTACAGGTTTATTTTTTCAAAAATTCGATTTTCTAAAAACATCAGAAAGATTGCAAAAAAATGATGCTTATGAAAAAGCTGAAGGAATGTACGGAGCAGGCAGGCATCGTTGATTGAGGGTACGACTCTTTTTTTTACGATTTTACGATAAAAACTTTAAGCGCGTTTTTTTCGAAACAACGTTTTTCGACCTCGCCGACACAATTTACAAAAAAATATTGCACTAATTGGGCTCCAATTTTCAGGGATTATTCTGAACACGCATAGTTTCAGTCCGAAGTATAATTATAAATATCTATTTACATTTAACCATATTTGTAAACAATTTAAGTTGTAAAAAAAGGGTCGAAAAATTCAAAAGTCCACCATTTTGTTATTTTTCATTGGGAGTGAAAAATTTTACTTCCAACCGTAGCGACAACACTACTTTTTAAGAAACTACTCGATTTTTCGTTATTAAATGTTCCAAAGTTCAGATATCATGTCGGCCAGGAACAAGCAGAGTTCACTTGAAGCGGTCAGATCACCAAGATAAATCAATAAAAAAAATGAAATAAAAAATTTTTTCTATTACTTTAAAACTTCTATTTTTATGTGTGAAAAGATGGAATGTAAAAAAAATTTTAATATGAAAAGAAAATTCTTGAAAATATGTACGATAAACCCGAACTGATCCCTTAAAAAAAAAAGAAAAAGAAAAGAAAAAAAAACCCACTGTTAAAAGTTTAATAGTCAATTTCAACCTTTTAGTACGAATAAACAAAATATCATGGAAACCAATTTTCAAGTTCAAATGCTTTCTTTATGTGTGCGATTAATGATTCACACATCAATATAATCTACAAGATATTATGCATCCTGACGATATGGCATGTGTACAATTACAGTGTAAAAGTAACAGAACACTGCGTGAATCGCTGCGCTTCAAGCAGTTTTCGTCAAAATTTTTAAACAGTAAGAACTAACAAAGCAAAGCTACAAAATGCTGCTTCGTCATTCTTGATTTTCTGAAATTACCCCCTAAATTTTCTCCCACCTGTTGTCAATCACTCTGTATACAGGGTGTCGCCACTGGAACAGGCTGTACCTCCTCAACGGTTGGGAATAGAAGATGTTATAAGTAAAAGTTAAATGGTATCAGACGGTGCATAATACGCAACTAATTTTATTCACTTTTCTGCATTGGTGCATTAGAAAAATGCAACTCCACACTTTTTTTAAATGGAAACCTATGTTTTTAACTGCACCAATCGATGCAGTTTCTTGTGCTCTACATAAAAGTACTAACATACTTACACCCTAAACTTATTCGTTAGGAAGTTATCGAAGCTAAAAGTTCTCAGAATTATTTCGGTCTCTCGGCAAGTGTTCCGGATGGAAGTGAACTGACGGAAATCTTAATCTACAGTGATTAGCAGCCGCTTCATGCTTACAAACATTGTAATGGAACATAACGTAGGTACTGCGGAATACTTGCCGAGAGAACGAAATAATTCAGAGAACTTTTAGCTTCGATAACTTCCAAACAAATGAATTTAGCGCATAAGTATGTTAGTACTTTTATGTAGAGCACAAGAAACTGCGTCGATTGCTGCAGTCAAAAACATAGGCTTCCATTTTTAAAAAAGTGCAGTTGCATTTTTCTGATGCACCGATGCACATAAGTGTATATAATTGGTTGCATATTATATTATGCACCGTCTGATGCCATTTAACTTTTACTTATAACATCTTCTTCTATACCCAACCGCTTAGGAGGTACAGCCTGTTCCATTTGTTCCAACTTGTCCACCTCTATAACTTCCAAAATATGCGTTGCACGAAAAAATGTTGTATACAAAAGTTGCATGGTTTAAAGGGAACTTTGTTTTTTAAATAGAATACTATATTTTTTATATCAAAATATGGAAGAATATCGAATTCTGAGTAAAAAAGTATTGACCGTTATTAGCCCTAAACCTAATAGCTAATGAGTAATTTCACTTTATTTTTCATGTAAACATCGCTGTCCTGCAGAAATCTGTGATAAGGTTGAATCTCCAACTTGATATTACGTGAAGAAAATTTGCAAGAAATAAAGTGAAATTACTCGTTAGCTATTAGGTTTAGGGCTAATAAAGGTCAATACTTTTTTACTCGGAATTCGATATTCTTCCATATTTTGATATAAACAATATAGTATTCTATTTAAAAAAACAAAGTTGACCTTCAAATCTTCGAAACGCCTTCACCTATAAAAAAAATAAATGCACTATATAAGGTACCCCTTTAAACCATGCAACTTTTGTATACAAAAGTTTTTCGTGCAGCACTTATTTTGGAAGTTATAGAGGTGCACAAGTTGTGTAGACCACCCTGTATAAAAACAGTCCATACCATGTTATCTCTATGAAATGCTTTTCTATTTAGCATCGTAACTTATTTCTACATATGTGTACAAATATCTATAGCATTGGAATGATCATTTAGTTTTGTTATAGTAATTTAAAAAACTTACTGCTCTATTAAGCTTCACAGCCAAGATAGTGTTCGAATAACTGTAATTACATATTTCTGTCCCTTTCCTAAAATGGCAAACCTTGAGTTTACGGGGCGACGATAAACTAACCACTGCCACAAGGCTGCTGCTGAATAGTCTCTCAACAATGCATATGTCTTCAGAATCTATAGTTTAAAAAATGGAAATAATAATATCAGTTATATAAATAAGATTTTATTTGCAATAATTGATTAAAAAACTTTCTTTTTTAGAAAGTATTGGATTCATTACCATTTTCATATATTTTTTCAAGCTGATCGACCGAATTTAAAGAGAATAGTTTATAGCCTGCTTTTGATCCTACAGCCAAAGATCTGCAAGGAAATTAGAATTAAAATAAATAAGACCAAAACTTGATATTAAATAAAACTATGGAAAATAATATAATTTCTTCCTTAGATACATATATAATTTATTGTGTTATTAATGTAATTATTAACTATATTAATATATGATTATATTAAAACACGGAATATATTAAAAATAGCTAAAAATGTATAGATGAATTATATAAAATTACTTCTCTAAAGGTAATCATCAATGATAATGTACAGTAAATAATGAAAAGATGACAATTCTCAGTTTCGAAATAACTTAGAATATTTATAAAACATAGTAGGAAATTCCTTATACGAGAAAAATCATGAATTCGTATGTTCACGTTTGAAAGCTTTTCTGACATCACTACTACACAACGAATTTGACGTAGAGTATATTATTAATACGCAATTAAACGGAAAGGAAAGGCTGAATGACAGACAATGGAAACATTGTAACAGATGTAAAAATATATACATCGATAAACGAGGAAAAGAAACGGAGGATATTGTGTACACTTAAAAAATGAAAGTGTCCGTATGCATACCCAAGGATACGTATAATTTACTCCCGTTAAAAAATATTCTGTTTTATTTTTATAAAACGAAAACGAGGTTAGGCAACAAAAGACGTCATCCCGAAGTGTGCGGTTTGTTGAGGATTTGGAACTTACGTGCAATCTTGATTGAAGTTAACAAAGAAAACACCACTTGGAGGATCAGCAGTTTCATTTGCGAGGTTCATTAGTCCTGATATGCTGTATTTTAATCCTTGCGTCAATACATCCACGTTACGCGCAAGATTTTGCATAAACGATTGATACGTGCGAGATCACTTCGTCTTTTCTTCTTATAACGTTTTCTCACTTTATTTATATTGTCTTCCTGTATTACTCCTTTCTTACCTGTACGCAAATACAAATACACGCACGTGCACACTTTGACGATTTTGGGAACAGATGACGAATTTTACATCAAATGATTCCTACAAGTGACTATATGTAGCTGCATACTACTTGATACTACCATCGTCCCATATATCGAACAGCTGACAGTCATAATGGACTAACGGAACGCTGAAATTTGAAACGTTCAACTTCAAATAAATCTTATGTATTTTGTTGTTAATTACAATAAACAATACAAAAAAGTCTAAAAGTATATTGTGTGTATACAAGCGCATACAAACATATGTTTCGGAAGTACCCTACAAATTGTTTTCTGCCTTGTTGCTTTAAACTGCACTTTTTAGTACATTCAAATAATAAATACTTTTGTTTATTTATAAAGATACTAACTTATATACAGAAACTATATTGTTAAAATTATTATAAAATTATACAATGAAAAAATATTAAGTGCAAAATACAAAAAGTGCAATGCGCAAAGTATAAAATACAAAATGCGAAAAGTATAAAGTGTAAAATAGAAAGTGTAAAATGCAAAGTAAAACATGCGAAGTGTAAAGTTTAAAGTGCATAATGTAAATGGTAAAGTGCAAATGTTCGGAGTGCAAAGTACAAAACAAGAGATGGAGAAATACAAAATTATTTTATTATACATATGCAGGGTGTCCCAAACTCGACACGGGAGCCGGAAATGGGAAATTCTTGGGGTGATTCTAAACAACCTTTTCCTTTGCAAAAATATCCTCCGAAGCTTTGTTAATGAGCTATTAACGAAAAACACCGACCAATAGAAGCATGAATACAGTGGATGAATTTCAGCGCGCGCCTCAGCTTTGAGTAGTATTGGCCAGCCATTGTCCGCGCCATCTTTAATCCGCTGTACTAGCTCTCTGATTGGCCGATGTTTTTCCTTCGGATAACATTTTCGTAAAGGAAAAAGTTGTTTAGAATCACCCTAGGTATCTCCCATTTCCGGCTCCCGCGTCGAGTTTGGGACACCCTGTATAATAATTATATATTTAATATTTATATTACAATTTTTATGTGATTAAAATTGTAATGGGTGTAACTGGGTTATCCTCACGATATTTTAATTTTATATTTTTTTTCTCATCTTGTAACGATTAAACTTACCATTATAAAACGAAAGAAGGAAATTATTGGATAAAGAAATAAATACATTTATTCTACGTAAAGAATATCATCTCTGTTTGCATTTAAAACTTGAAGTACGTGTTTGAATGGCATATATAGTGAAAATCCGATTTAAAGATGAGAATATGCAGAATACGCACATTTGAACTTACGCGCATAATATAAACACAAGTGTGAGGACTATACATATTGCATAAAGATGCGATATGTCAGTCGAGGCATTGGTGAAATGTATGTATGTACATACATACATATACATAATGGGATTTCTTTTGATCTCTTACTTAACCTAATATAGTCTACGACTCGCGCTCGCGCTTTTATCGGTCTCGCTCCGCGAACAACTTGCAAGCTGTTAGTGATCCTGTGACAATGGTGGACGATGGTGTTATAGCATAAAAAATGTACAAGTGAAATACCACGACTGAAACACAATTTTCGCTAAATCTTTATTTGTATTGTATATTCGCTGTATACGTACGTCGAACATGGAAGGCAGAAGATAAAACATTACAAAGTAACTGCTGTATGAATTAATTATATTTTGATGTTTAAACCGATTAATCGTATCCAGAACTTGCATACATGTTTTACTGAGGACTTCCAAACGTAATGGATACATATAATTTTCATCAATTTGTTGTGGCACCAGTAAAAAATCTTTTACAAGTTCAACGCATCAAAGAGTAAGATACAACAATTAATAACAATTAACAAGCATTAATCTGTATCTACCTTTAGTAATAGTTATTAAACCGTTTTATTTTATGATTTATTGAAACAATGTACTCATTCAAATTAACGTGTGATTCTCAGAAGATTGATTAATGTTTAATCTTTGCATGATATATTTATATTTGTAATGGACAACTGTAAAACTGTATTTAATTTTCATGTTATTTAAGTAAAATATTCTAATAAGATGTTTGAGCTTTTTATGTAGCATGTTATTTTGTAATGTACCATCCTTTTCTACCTACGTGAAATCCGAATAGCTCCAAATGCTATTACGTAACACAACAAGTTTAAATGCTCCTTACACAATAAATTAGAAACCATATGTAGTTCCGATGTAATAAGAAGCTAATAAAATAACTTTTTTGCAAACATATTTAATTCGGTACATTTAATTTGATTTCTATTGTGCGTTTCTTCTACATGTATTTTCTGACGTCATATTGTTTGCCAGTAGAATTTAAATATTGCATGTACTGGGTATTTTATTTGGTCACGTTTAAATGGAATGAAAGCGTTACTCTTCTGCTTATGAGCGGACAAATGACTAATTTCATCAAATAATTGACTGTGGAAAATCCAACTTATGCGGACAGAAAACGATTGGATCTTTACAGTATGTTGGAATATGTGGAATATTTTTATGGAATGTAAATTAACAAGTACGTAAAATTCATGTAAGCTCTTAGCAATTTTAGATTTATCAAATGTAATTTAGAATGCACAATTCATTATTTTAATACATTGTTGAGCTGCATAATTTAATCTAACAATAATATATACTTTATTTAAATATAAATTTTTCCAAATGAAAATTATAAGGCGCAAGCTATTAATTTAACAGAGATTTTTTGATTGTCTACTTTCAATATAGTCTCTGGCATGTACTTAAGTATTTACACAGATGATAGAGAAACAAAAGTGTTCTCTGACATATCCTAAATTGAAAGTAATTTATACGTTATGTTATTAGTTAGGTGCAGCGGCGTAGCTCAAGTTTTTGCCGCCTGGGGCGCTTTCTGATTTTACCCGTCGCCCCCTCCTCAATTACTCAAACGTATTAAAAATACTACAAAAAAATCAAAATAGCGTATACGGGAAAAAAAATTAAAACATTTATTTTGAAAATTAAAACATTTTTATTCTGAAAAATAAAACTTTACATCTAACGTTTTACAATCTCATTGTGGATCTTGGATAATTTTTAATTAATTTCAATTTAGAAAAGCTCCTCTCACAACTACCGACATTTACGGCAACCGTGAAAAAGATTTGCAGTAATATGACAATATTTGGAACTGAGTTTTCAAGACTTGAGATAGATGCTATTGTTCAATGTTAAAAAATAAAATTGTCTTACGTAAAAAGTGCCGCCCGGGGCGGACCGCCGCCCCCCCCCCAGCTACGCCACTGGTTAGGTGACTGATTTTACACTGGGTAGTAAAGAACATGAATTAAATAAAAAAAATCTTACTATATTTGTTGTACTTTTTAAAAATTTCTAACTTTCTGATGCTTGCAGAAAGTGATACATACAATTTGCATTAGTGTGAGGGTTAAGAACATTGACACAGCTTATCTCTGTTCATTATAATTGCAGATACATAAATACTTAAGGTCATCATCATTCTGAAAAACTTTTTCCTATACACGTTATCGCCATGCGGCCATAGTTTCCGTTAAGGGGTGATGCCTGATGTGATTTTAAACAACTTTTTCCTTAGCAAAAATGTTAAGTGGAGTTTCGTTAGCGAGTTATTAACAAAGAGCATCGACCAATTAGAGAGCGATGACAGTGGACGAATTTCGGTGTGGGCTACAACTATACGTATCATTGGCCCGCCATCACCCACACCGTAATTCGTCCACTGACTCGCTTTATAATTAGGCGGGGTTTTTTGTTAATAATTCATTGACAAAATTCTCGACGTAATATTTTCGCTAAGGAAAAAATCACCTCAGAAATCTCTAAATATCTCGAAATAATTCTGGGACACCCAATATAATCCAGAGACCTTTCGTTATTCTGAAGGTGCAAGTCTTCGACGTCATTCTTAGAAGATAATGGCCAATTATAAGTAGTATCTAAACTGACCTGGACAGTAAAAGACCTACTGCGTTTGGAGTATTAGACCTTACCATGCCATAATCAATGTGTTAATTATAAATATTTTTCTTTTATTATAGAACAATATTTACAAAATGCTTTTAACAATTGTTGAAGAAATTCAAATATATAAATTTAATCTTCTTATATACTTACTTCATATAATCTAGATTTATCACGAGTTTGATAGAACTTTAACATTAAGCACGTTTAAAAATAACATGCCTTTATTCAAGCCCATGTAAGTAAATATGTATTTCATGTAAACTGGACAATTCAAAGCATGTTAGGTGTACTAAATGTCCACACAATAGTCACATAACAAATCATGACTGTTTTGTAATAATAGTATTTAAAATGTAGTACTCTAATTTTAAGATTTAGTATAGCCTATGGATTAATGATCATGGACCAATATATTCCTCATGTTGATTATGTACTAATTTTAATGAAACAATCAAAAATGCTGAGCTAAATGTAAATAAAAATAAATTTTCTCTTGCCTTGTCATGTGTTAAGAAGTTATAGAGGTTTCACAGACAAGTAATAAATAGATTGCAGATTTTAATGTAAAACTTAAATTTCTATAAACGCAACTAAAGTATTGAAACTTGAGTAACAATGTGTTTTATTTTTTTAAACTTCGTAATTTGTATTATATTTTTCGTATTTTGTACATTTTAGTATCTGCTGTAAATTTTTGCACGCGATAGAATTCTCATAAATGCATAAAAATCTGTAGTGTAGTAATAAGACATTACAAAGAAAATCTTGCTTATTTCACAAGAGAATAAAATTTCCTGAAGAGACAGAGAACTAAAAAATATTTGATTGATATTAGGATGGAGGTATTAGACTAGAATTCAGTTTATAATTTTAGAATGAAATCAAAACAAAATCAAACACATTTAAAATCACAATTTCATAGCCATGTGATATGAATTATTTTTTTCTTCATACTTATTTTATTTTAAGCTTTTTACAACTAGTTTTTCCATAGAAAAAATGATACAGTTCGAATGTGATATGAATTATTTTTTTCTTCATATTTATTTTATTTTAAGCTTTTTACAACTAGAAAAAATGATAAAGTTCGAATACTTTCCCCTTTTTTATTAAACAGAAAAATATATTTGAATCTCAATAAAGTCTTTGTGATCAATTGTTTCATTCAATGAAATTTAAAGCAAAAGTATAAACTAACAAAAATCTAAACTGCAATCTCATGTTTACAAAACTAATATACTGTTATGCCACTGTATTATTAAATTAATCAAATAGTTCATACTGAAATTAAAGAAAAATGGTATGCTTTGTTTGTTTCATACAAACTTTTGAACTATGTATTGTGTACGAATTAAAACAAACTATAAAGTTTCTAATGATATAATTGTTCGTATACATTCATATGAGACATTCAGAGGAAAAAATACTCCATCATTCGAAGTTTAATACATTAAACTTCCAGAAACTTATTTCACAAGCAAAAAAAAGCAATCGCATTGTTGAATATCTCATGAGCTATTAAGTATTTATTAGGTGAGTGTAAAACTTTGTGCACGATTTCTAGTTGAGTTTTAATTAGAAATCGTGCATGAACTTTTGTACTCGCCTCATACATTTATAATCAAATATACAGGGTGTCTTAAACTCGACGCGCGAGCCGGAAATGGGAGATTCCTGGGCTGATTCTAAAAAACTTTTTCTTTTGCAAAAATGTCCTCTAAAGCTTTGTTAATGAGTTATTAACAAAAAGCACCGACCAAGAAGCACAAATACAGTGGATGACTTTCAGCGCACGCCCCAGCTTTGAGTAGTATTGGCCAGCCATCGTCCGCGCCATCATTAATCCGCTGTACTAGCTCTGTGATTAGTCGATGTTTTTCATTAATAACTCGTTAATAAAGCTTCGGATAACATTTTTGCAAAGGAAAAAGTTGTTTAGAATCACCCCAGGAATCTCCCATTTCCGACTCCCGCGTCGAGTTTGGGACACCTTGTATAGTTAAATATTTTTTAATCTTCTTCTTCAATAATTCATAAAAATTGGTACATAGCTCTTTTGTCAGAGTCGTTCCAGCAGGTATTTCATCTGCACACAAAAGTGATGTATAGTTTTATAAAGTCAAAGTGGTTTACATATAATGTTAAGCATTAACCCATAAAACTGTTTATAGTCTTAACAGCATATTTTAGGAATTCCTCATTGAGGAATCACTAAAGTAAATAATTACTAAAATTTAATATTTGTTACGAGGAATATGTGTCGAGATGCTTTCATTGTCATCTTTTTGCAACTTTGTTAATCACTAAATTTTTTGTTTGTAGAAACGCGTCAAAAATATTGTTTATGCTGCATGATCGAGAGATTTACACTGCTTTCAACGAGACGAGTCACAACTGTTACCAACTTCATCAGCGAAAAGCATGAATACATGGATAATATGCCATGTATGAATACGAGATATTATCCATGTATTCATGCTTTTTGCTGATGAAGTTGGTAACAGTTGTGACTCGTCTCGTTGAACGCAGTGTAGATGGTTTAGAAAGGAATAGTGTTATTCCATATTGGAACTAATATTAGTATAAAGAGCCTAGAGTATAATCCGCAAAATGTAAATATCATATTTAAATTGCATATTTAAATATCATTTCTTTGAATATTAATGCAGCCTTATCAATGCAACATTCTGGAAAGTATAACGTTTGAAAATATTCCATTTATTTCTTTAATATCTAACCTTGCGTGATTTTGATGATTGCATGACACGTCAAGTTTGAATCCGTCTCAACAGCCGTTTTTATAATATACAGAGTGTGTGCTTTATCTGTGAACGTGCAAATATCTGGAGAAATATTGATGGCACAAAAAAAAAGTTAAGCCAAAAATGGTAGGGTTCGAAGAGGCACGTATGATGCCTATCATGGTGGAATAAGACAAGGTGAACCATTCCCGAGATGTGCGGTGGTTCAAAAGCAATGGGGAAACTGTCAACCAATTAGACTCTGACACAAAACCTGGAAATCCAGTATGGCTGCTTTTGCACGCATGCGTAATGATACCTCCGAGAGATAAAGGGGGTAGAGGCATCACGTGACTTTTCAGGATTCTATAACCCTACTAAAACGATGTGGAATCTCATTTTACGCCTTCATTTCTCATGGAATCAAGACAAAATACAGCTCATTTTGTAGTTAAAGATGCCTTCCAACGCAGGCTGGTCCTCATATTGCTCAGAACACTCTTTAAAAGACATAAAACTATTAAATTGTTTGTTACGTTTGAAATGCGCGGGACAAGTTTTGAGTCAGACCAAACCATCCAGCCGCCATTATGCGCAATGGTTCACCTTGTCTTATTCCACCATGATGCCTATATGAAATTGACCCTGTGACGACTTTGAAAAGCTGTTTGAAAGTCACGGGTACATTTCTCAATGGAACTCTATATTTTTTATTTTATATTTATATAGCTGACATTGAAACGTTTTCAAAACACTATCTCTAAATGCATTTTGCGCTAACCAATGTGAAGATATTAAATGAGGAATCTTATGTGCCGCTAGTATTAGCGTCACCTGATGTACCGCTAACCTAACAGCTTTGTCTTAACTATTTTTGTGTGTTATCAATATTTCTTCTGATATTTACACGTTCACAGATAAAACACTCCACAATCTCTTTAGAAAATAACATTCCATTTAGAAAATGGAGGTCATCTTCATATCCAGAACAATTAGCGAACGCTAACATATTTTCTATAAAGAATATTAAAGCCTTCTCTGGTTCCACTTTTATTAAATACCATGGACTTAGGAATTAAAGGACGAAGCACAAGGTCTCATCTTGGACCTCGTCCTGACCTGCATATTTCAGTAAGCCGAGCGCTGAGCCAAATTAGTAATTGTTTCATCCAGTAATCATTTTCACTGAAAATGAATTTGACTCATTTTCTTTGCTTTTAGTACAGAGTGATTGGGGACACAAAAGAAGCGCCGGACAATGGGACTGTGACGACTGCACTGCAGGAGGCCACTTGCTAGGCCTATCTTCTACGCCCGGGCCTACCTTCTACCGGCCACCGTCCCATTATCCGGTGCTTTTTTTGTGTCCCCCAGCGAAAGGATCAATCTGTATAATCATGGGCCTCTCGCAAGCAAAAGTACTGGCATCAAGAGTCCCATTTATTCGCAAGCCGCTTGGCCGAGCTCTTTCTTAGTTTGGCTCAGCGCTCGGCTCGCCGACATGTTCAGGTCAGGACGCGGCCTTAAGCGAAAGGGTTGATTCGGTCCATTGACAAAGGAGATGAAACGGTGGACGACCCACAGTGGTCCAAATGCCCGATCTGGCTGGCCAAAAGTCAATTTCAAAAATTTGACCTAGGCTAAAAATTTTTTTTGTTCGAGGTAGCTAAATGTATGAGGAACAACGTACTAAGTTTACTTTTTCGATTTATGCACTCATAAAATGCTGAGCTGTGATCAAAGTTCAGAGTTTTTGGAACGCGCCTTCCTTCTTAAAATTCTCTGAAACAGCGTTTGCTTCTGAGTGATTTTTATATACTTTGCGTAAGTCATACGATTTTTTTTTCATAACGAAAGTTTCTCAGGTAAGTATATTCTATACTTTAGTGAAGTTGTTACTCTTGTTTTTGCATATTTTCTTATAGTTATCGATATTTAAAGATGGCCAATACATCGATGATCATTCTTATATATGTAGAACTTCACGAGTGATTTTGTTGAGAGTCCCGTGAGATCCCGCATTATTTCGAACGACATTATATTCGGTGAAGATTTGTGCATCGGATGCAAAAAGAATTGGTTGCACCAACTTGCACCTTTTTGACTTAAAGCATTTTGTCTGTCGCGGCGCGAAGCGGTTAGGGCAGTAAAACATGTGCGCGGCAGACTTTGGGACTGCAACTACGCGCTGTGTTCGTACAAATTTGTGTACACACAGATTTGTATTCTTGGTGCCCAATGACGCCAATTATGCACAAAATTCTTATACATGGATCAATTGTAATCGAGCATGCTTTACTTCCAATTGGCCAGTTATCAGAAGAAGCTGCTGAAGCTCGAAATAAACATTTCCGATCATACCGGCAAAATTATGCAAGGAAGTTTTCCAGAGAAACGTGTAACATAGATATAATTAACCGATTGCTTTTAACATCTGATCCACTTTTAACTGGCATCAGAGAAACACCAAGGAAGAAGACAAAACCGTTCCTGAAGGACACTATAGAAATGCTTCTTCCATTAGAACCTTTTTACGCGGAACAAAACACGGAAAATATAGAGCATTTTTCCTCTAATTCAGACCAATTTTCGGATGAAGAGTTCTGACAGTTGTTAGCAAATCCCAATTTCACTCCGCAAACATTTAAAATATTTGTAAGTACTTTTTTGTTACATATTATTGCTAAATTTAATAATTTAATACTTTTAATTTTAAATAATCCTTCTAAAACTATTAAAAAAACAATATTTTTTTAAGAAAAGTGTATTAGATTTCATTTGGAAACCTTTAAACCATATAGAACATGTAAAATAGTTATGGCCAGCCAGATCGGCCAATTGGACCACTGTGCGACCTATTGGCAGAGTAGTTATGTGGAACATGTGCAGTAACAATACATGTATACAGACTGTTACGTACTTACCCGGTGCCGCTAAGGTTTACATGGTACACACAACTGAGAAAGAGAGAGAAAAATTGAAGGGATCGTACGGAGTACGTACGACGAGAGCGAGATGTGCGTTTCGTCTTAGGATCGCCAGTCAAACTCATCACAGTAGGGCTACGACTGACAACCCCTGCCCCAGATGCATGGGAACTCAGCTAATCTCAAACTGTATGCGATACTTGAGTAAATCATGTTTTACTTTTAATTTGACATCTACATTGTTTGTTCGTTGATCCCCTTGGGGTTACAACCTCTTTCCTTAATGTCTATTTTTACAATTATTTACTTACTACTATTTTATGTATTTCCTCTTCCTCTCTTTGTATCTCTCCCCTTCCCCCCTCCCCTATCCTCCATCTCCTTAATTCTTCCCTTAACTCTCTTTTCCCCCTTTCACATTCCTCATCCCACCACCCCCTTTTCTCCCTCCTCCCCTCCCCCTCATTCCCCCTTCCCATTTCCCCCTTTATCCTCTCCATTATCCTTTCCATTTCTACCTCCACGCTTCCTTCCCCTACCTCTACCTCCCCTATTCTGTTTATGAATTCTCTTCTCCCCTGTTCCGTCCATGCTCCCCTTCCTCCTTTATTTTCCCTCCTTTTGCCTCCCCTCCTCTCCTATTTCCCCTCGCACCCATACCTCAATCGGGTGATGATCCGAATCTACTTTATCCCCCACCTCCATCCTCACTACACATTCCTTTACCTCCTCGCTTCCCATCACATAGTCGATCACCGTGCTTTTCCATTGCCCCTGTATACGTTGTGACGTGCCTTTCGTCCTCGAGCCGTGATTCGAGGCCGGAAGCACGCCGCAAGCCCTTGCCGATCTCTCCACGCCTTTTCGAGAACCGAAGAAGGTTCTCGAGCGCCAGGTATCCGAAGATACCGGCGTGGAGAGAAGCAACTCGCGAAGGTCTGGGACCGGCTAGCTCGTTCGAACTCGCGGAGAGACGGGTGTGGGTGGAACGAGGAATCAGGATCCGCAGAATTTAGCTCCCACGGCGGAGGGCGAATAATTCAGAGACATGTTTTAGTAACAAATATGACTCTATTGAAGCTTCGAGAAATTAAGAACGTAACAAGAAGTGTGCACACCTTTGGCGCCGGTCGCCACGCGGCGGGATCGTCTCGCTGGATATTCTACAGATTCGCGAATCACGCCTCGATACCCTCGATCTCCCGAATTACGCGACCACCGAAAAGCCTCGACGACGCAGCAGCTCGATAACAACCCGGGAAGACAAAAGGAGGTCCTTACCAGTCGAAATCCCAAGAGGAACAGGACGAGCCGTTGCGACAGCTCGCGTTAGATCACGATCGCGCTCCCCCCTCCTTGGGCCTTCCCGTATTGGTTCTACGCGTGCGACATCGATTATCGCCCAATTAGATCGATCCGCGGAAGACGGTGTCGGCTGTTGGCTCTCCCTGGCTCCTCTTCTCGCAACCAGGCCGCGGTTTCGGCCATTCCGAGCGCCCTAGGCTTCTGCTCGGCGGGAGAGGAACGTCGGGACGGAGTGGCCAATTCCCCCCCCCCCCCTCCCCCGACGCAGACGACGCAGATCCGAGATCCGTGGCCCTGCCGTTCTCCTGCGACGACCTCTAAGACCTCACTCCTCGGAAAAATCATCCGAGGCAGGTTTGCCCTGGTTGCCTGCCCCCGATAGGCAACGTCCTCCCCGAACCACGCCGATTGCCGGAGGAGCCCTGGCCAGCAGATTGGTGGCACGACGTCGGTTCGTTCTTTCCCTCCCCCGACGTTTTCATTGTCACGCGACTGATCTGCTGCCGCTGTTGTTCCGACTTCCTTGCCGTCTTGGTGTTCCGGGTCCGCAGTTGTCGATGCCGCACGCATGTCAAACAGATCTTCTGTCAGTTTTTATGCTACGTTCGAGACTCCCGGTGGTGCACGCCAAGCCTCGATAACCTCTGTTCCTCTTCCCTCCCCCTCGGAGAGCGCACACTTTTGACGCGACAAAATGTCACGTCACAACGTATGCTCTCCCTCTTCATCACCTTCTATTCCACCATTGAAAATCATCCACCCTCTGTCTCCTATACCTTCCAACAGTTTCCTTCCTTCCCCGTTCACCATTTTATCTTTCGACCTCCTCATTTCCCCCTCCTCTCCTTCAACTCCTATTTCCCCCCTCCCTCCCCGTCCTCGCGTTAAAGTCCCCCCTACTATCGTTTTTATCCCATTTCCCTTCTCCTCCATCCATCCTTTCATCCCTTCTATCTTCCTTTCCATATCTCCATTCACATACACCCCCCCTATTCTCCATCTCTCTCCCCCTACCTTCACCTTCATCTCCATCAACCCTCCTAGCTCTCCCTCAACCTCCTCGCTTTCCTCCACCATTTCTTTTATCGCCCCTATTATTATCCCTCCCATAGCCCTACCTTTCTTGTTTCTCTTTGTCGCCCTTTGCATTCTCCATTCATATCCTTTTGGCAGTTCCTTTTATCTTCCACCATTCCTTCTCCATCATCCACATTTCTATTAGCACTATCACCTGCCATTGTTCCAACCCTTTCCAAAAATCCTTGTCCTTCCCTTTCAACCCTGCCACGTTCCAGAACCCTATTTTCCATATCCCTTTCTTCCTCTGCTTCCTCCCTTTTCCTCTTCCTGCCCTCCCTTCGCTATACGTCTTTTCACTACTACTATTTCCCTCCTCCTCCTCTACTTTGTCTACCTCTTCCCTCCTTCTCTCTCCTCCTGCGTCCTCCCCCTCCCTCACCTCTTTCCTAGTGACCTCTCCTTCTCTTCCCCCCTGCATCTTCTTTCCCTCCTCTTTTCTCTCCTCCCCCTTTCTGTTCCTCAGTACCCCCCTATCCTCGTCCCACCTCCACCACTCCCCTTCTATTTGCACTCTTCCGTACTTCACCCACACCCTCCTTCTCGCTGCCTGTTCTCTCCCCGCAATCTCCCTCAGCTTCCACATTATCTTTCTTTCCTGAAAGGTTAGGTCATCCTCTATCTTCTCCTTTCTTCCCTTCAATTTCCTTTTTCCCTCCATTATCTTTTTCTTTTGCTCTTCACTCCCTACTCTAGCTACCCAAATCTCCCCTCTTCCTACCTTTCTTACACTTTCTATTTCTACCTCTCCTCCTACCTGTTTTAAAATCTTTTCCCTCTTTCCCCTCGTTCTTACTTGTACCCCTCACCACCACATTTCTTTTCCTTTCCTCCCTCTCCCTCCATTCCATCCTTTTTTCTATCCCCTTTATCTTCTGCTCCCATTCCCCCTCCTCTCCTCCTCTCCTCACCGCCTCTACCGCCTTTCCATTCCTCTCTATTTCCTCCACTCTTTTCTCCATTCCTCTGAGTCCTTCCACTTCCCTGTCCCTCCTTTCTTCATTAGTTTTCATCTGCGTGATCCTCTCCCATAACTCCTCCCTCTCCCTCCTCCACTTCTCCTCCCTTGATTTCATCTCTTTTTTCAACCCCTCCACTTCCGCCTTCATTTCTCTCGCATACCCTTTCCTTTCCTCTATCCCTCTTTCCATCGCCTCTTTCATTCCCTTCATCTCCCCCCACATCGCCATCATCAGCTTCTCTATCCTCCCCCCCTCCTCTAATTCATTCCCTTCTCTTTTTTCCGGCGATCTCCCTGTTACCTTGCTCTTTTTGAATGCCCATGCCTCTTCCTTTCCCCCCTCCTTTCCCTCCTGCATCTCCTTCTCGCCCTCCTCCCTCTTCCTTTTCCATATCTCTTCCAAGCTCGTGCTATGCCTTCTTTCCCTTTCAAACCTTTCTCTCACTATCATAGCCGTCGGCCTCCCCTTCTTTTTATTCTTTTGCACTTCCTCCCTCCTAACACTTCCTTCTTCATGCTTGTCCAAACCCTTTTCCTCCATCTCTGCTTTACCCACCTTCTTTACCCACACTTTCTCACTCCTATATCCTCCCACAGATGTCACCGCACTCTCCCCACCTTTCTCCACACTCTCTCCCGCGTCTTCACTTACTCCTAACTTCATTCGCTTCCCGTCGCTCTCTAACTATCAATCCTTTCAACCTCTCACGCTTCCACTCACTCCACCCTGCTGCACCGATCACCCTACTCCTCTCCATCACAATTTCCCACTGCGCTCACTCTTTTTCCCCTTCTTATTTCCCTTTTTTCCTTCACCTCTTTACAACACTCTGCTCTCCTCATACCCAGAAACGGAAGTCCTAATTTGACATCTAAAAAAGTGCAAAAATAATTAAATTGTAATCCATTTTAGTTCTAAGGCTAAAGTTCTAGGGCCAAAACAGTGAAAGGACCAATTTCTGACCACCCAAATCATGTCTAATATTAACTATCAAATTTTAGTTTTAAAATTCGAAACAATTAGTAACTATTTAGTAAATGATTGTAATCAATTTTTAGCACGATAGCTTATTGTATGATAGTTATACAGGGTGATTCTCTTTTTAGTAGACACAAAGCAATTGTCGTCGTCTAAACATCGCTGTGATAACCTTGTTACTGACAAGAACCAAACCCTGGTCTTCGACTTCTTAATGGCTCACCAATAGTTTGGACTTTTTCATTGACGGGTTTAATGCTGTGATCGTTTAAAAAGTAGGAATTCCTTTGGATCTACTAGCGAAAGAAACAACCTGTATACTAAGCTGATTAGAAATTGGGTCCTTGACAGTCTTAGCAGTTAAACAAGCCACATGTACCAGTAGACAGTCAAGTACAGGGCAATGGCCTAAGTCGCATGGTTCGTAGCTGTGTCTGCGCATCATGTGGCCGTCCGATCAGCTGATTGGTGTTCATTTAACTGATAATATCTAGGAAACGGAGCCTTTAATCGCAAAATGGTAAAGGACTTTTCGATTTGTTTTATCACGTAGAACTTGCATATTTCGGCAAGCTGCATAGCTTTCGGATACCCTGTATATTTTCTGTTTTTGTAGCGTTTGACCGAAAGCTTTTCACCAGGAATAATAAGTATATCTGTACGAATTTTTCTTTCCTCTTAATTTATTTCCTAATTTCTTTTAACTCATTTCATTATACCTAATGATACAATACTAACGCATACAACATGTTTCTAGTAAACAGGAGGTTACTATAGTTAAGTTTTTAAAGAGCAAAAAATTTTACGCGAGGGGTCAGCCTCGTTAACCTTGGCGTTGTTCAAGAGTCAATTATATGACGTGATGTTCAATACGATCACAAAATTTGTCTTTACACATTCGTACTGCTTCCCTTAAATATAAATCACGTTTATCGTAAATGAATATAATATTATATGTACCTTTCCTGGTATTGAATGATTCATTGTGAACGGTACGTCGGTACACTGTCAGATTGCATCTGATCAGTACTTTGAACCTTCAGGGATTATCAGTATTACGATATTAATTACGTTCGTTTACAGTCATAGGCTCTTGATTATTGTGTCATGACCAGAGCCTGTGATCTCCATAGACACAAATTTCATGCAAAACTTTGATTTTTGGAGATCGTGGTCATTTTAAGGTAATGCTATTATACATGGTTAAAAGTATCTTTTCATCTGCTACATAAGGCAGTAAGAAAATATATAGTTGTTTGGGAAAAGACGTCAGTGATCCATAAAACTCCGAAAAAATTACCCTGTAAGAAAAATATTTTTGCCACATCTTGATCCTTTAGTATAACTCACATTAAATAAAAAACATTCTTTGCAATATCCGAATTCGAGGAGACATTCATGTAGCGTTACTTAAATGGACCATCGGGTATAAACAATCATTTATAAGTACCAAGGTATACGGGGTATAACAAAAATATTGCAGTTCTTTAAAAGGGGCAATTCCTGAAGTGATTTTAAATAACTTTTTCCTTAGCGAAAATGTTATGTGGGGCCTTGTTAACGAGTTATTAACGAAAAGCACCGACCAATAGAAGCACGAATACAGTTGATGAATTTCAGTGCGGCCTCCAGCTGCGAGTAGTATTGGCTCGCCATCCTCCGTGCCATCATTAATCTGCTGTACTCGCTCCCTGATTGGTCGGTGTTTTTCGTTAATAACTCGTTAACAAAGCCTCGCCCAATATTCTCGCTAAGGAAAAAGTTATTTAAAATGACCTCAGGAATCATCCCTTTCAAGGAACTGCAACATTTTTGTTACATCCTGTATAGCATAATCATGATTTACTGGATCAACGTTTTTATCGAAAATGATGATTATTTAACATGCACCTAAAGATTAATAAATGGAACACAAATTTGCGGGGTCTATAGGGTGTAACAAAATATTGCAGTTCCTTGGAAAGAATGATTCTGGAGGCGATATAAAACAACTTTTTCTTAAATGAACTTAATTTTCTTAATTTTCTTAACTTCCGACCAATCGGAGCGCGAGTACAATAGACGAATTTCGGCGCGAGCTACACGCTACAACTGTGAATAGAATTGGTCCGTCATCGTCCGCGCTGGAATTAATCCGTTATACTCGCTCTCTGATTGGTCGGTGTTTTTTGTTAATAACTCGTTAACAAATTTCAACAAAACTAACATTTTCGCTAAGAAAAGTTGAATAAAATTACCTCTGAAACCACCCCTTGCAACGACTTGCAACATTTTTGTTACACTCTGTATACTCATGACGGTAAGGGGAGAACATGATACTGCGCATACGGTGTAGGACAATGGTTGTGACTGGTGGAAAATTTGTGTTAGCCTGCGTTACGTCCCGTGACGTAATCGCTTCGGCTGTCATGGTTGGCGGTAGTTTAGGGGTCTGCCGCTAGGTGTTCGGATATTCAAGAATTCTTCAAGTCGTCTCAATGTTTCTCGCAAGTGGTAAAATCAAGCATTCGTTTGTATAAATATAAGTTCCGAACATTAGTTCCCACATGGACCTGAAGGACGGAGCATAAAGTAGACTTGTAGGCGAGGGACGTATGATTTTGAGGGTGGGCCCCTCGGCCGCCATTAGTTGGGCCACTGATGGTGCCATCCAAGCCGTATTATGGGAACTTATAATTATTTGAAATCTGTAGAAGTCACCAGCTGGTAACTTAGACACATTTATATCTAATATTTATAATAAATACATTTTCAATAAATGTTAATCCTAATAAGAAGAGTAATGAAATAGAGTACAATCGTTTTACAAAAATATTGTGTTACAGATACATTTGTATCTTCTTTAATTGTATTATGAATACATTACATACATTACACCCTGATAGCCATGTCTTGTCAAATTTGTGCCAAATTGGCACCAAATTCATACATGCCAAAAACCGAACCAAAACCGTAGTCATCTGTTTCCGCAATAGGATGTCAATTTGTCAACAGTCCTATACATTACAGATTCTGTATCAAATTTGCTGCCATCTCGCAACAAATGTTGTAATGTCAGAGTCTGTAAAGTTCTGCACGACAGGTTTGTCTATCTGGGTATATACAGGGTGTCTAAAAATTATA
The DNA here is from genome assembly GCA_030770465.2 of Perdita meconis. Classification (NCBI taxonomy): domain Eukaryota; kingdom Metazoa; phylum Arthropoda; class Insecta; order Hymenoptera; family Andrenidae; genus Perdita; species Perdita meconis. The sequence goes on along the minus strand of JASKOS020000013.1, from coordinate 10,318,142 downwards.
TGTCACGGCCACCATAGCGTGATTCTACACCTACGATTTGGTGGAAATTGACATAAAAAACTCTCCGCAAAATTGACCTTGACCTTGAAAATCAAGGTCAAAAAAAAACAAAATTTTTTTTTTATTTAATCGTGTTCTACTGGTCATAAGGACCAACTTTGTGAAAGAAACCATGGGTCGCATCTCAACCGTTCTCTTAAAAAATGATGTTGCATTTCTTCTAATTTTTGCAACTTCATTGTTCATAATACTTTCATTTTATAGTTAGGGAAATAGGAGTATCACGATTGTGATAATTTCATACCTAACGGAATAGCTTACTGATGATATCCGCCGAATGTTGTCATGCGAAATATTTTGATTGAGACGACTACGACCATATAGCTAATAGTTTTTCATGCGATTCATTATCGCGGCTGATATTGATGAGTTAGTGTATCGTAAGCAAGCGAGTGAGAAACATGCCTTCCCGAAAATATTTAAATTTACGGCATATGTTACGTGCCATTGACCAAGCAGCAGGAAATTACGTGTTAGCTCGGGAAATATATAGAAATGTAGTGCGAATTAATGGAAGGCGGCTACGTCCAGCAGAAATTCCAGATCGACGCGATTTTCAACGACTAGATCAACAATTTGGTGACCAAGAAGTTATATTGCGGAATCTCAATCCTCATCGAGGGGCAGGACGACCCCGCAGTCATTGGCGTAAAGAGGAACATGTTATCGCTCTTGTTCGAGCGTTTCCACTAATGGGTTTACGCAATATAGCTCGACGAGTAGGATTAAGTCATGAGACAGTGCGACGAATAATTCGACGAGAAGGTTTACGACCTTATAAGATTCGCCGTGTTCAAGCACTTTATCCACATGACTATGCTGCTCGACGAAGTTTTTGTTCTTGGGTGCTACACAAAATGGAAAACGAACAACACTTTTTAGAACGCGTGTTATTTTCCGACGAATGCAGTTTCTCCAGTAGTAACATCCTGAACCAGCAAAATGCCAGGATTTGGGCTTATAGAAATCCACACGCAATGGTTCAAGGATTTAATCAAGGACGGTTCTCCATTAACGTATGGGCAGGAATAATTGGAAACTATATTATTGGCCCAATTTATTTACCTACACGGATGACAAGTGTAACATATTTACACTTTCTCCGATCTCGATTCTTAAATGAACTTCGGCAAATTATACCACGACATAGGCGTCATTCCATCTATTTCATGGATGATGGTGCTCCTACTCATTATAGTCATCCGGTTCGCCAATTTTTAAATGACATGTTTGGATCACGGTGGATAGGACGTAGACCTGCACCACACGTATGGCCTCCACGTTCACCAGATTTAACACCACTGGATTTCTTCCTTTGGGGTGCAGTGAAAGATATTGTTTATCGCTCAGGTGAACAATTCAGATCAGTTGATCAGTTAAAACATCGCATTGAAGAAGCTTTTAACCATCTTCGATCAATTTCCAATCTTGGTGGAAAAATTCGCAGAAACATGGAAGTTCGTTTACGGGAGTGTAAGAATCGCAGAGGTGGACATATTGAAGCCGGACAGCAGGCACGTCTTCTTCGAATAATCCGAACTAATGGTGGGATTTTGTGGGTGCGGAGAAGAAACATAAACCGAATAGAGTAAGTGTCTCAGAAGTTATGTTTATGTCATGCAAAAATTTTAATTGTCGCACAAATTTCACAGCATTCCTTAAGAGAATGGACCATTTTAGTCGCCAGCAATTGTTTAGCTGATCTGAGATGTCGGCCTGCAGCCTGCAGTTCACTTAAGAACACTTTTGTAAATAAAGAAGTTGCAAAAATTAGAAGAAATGCAACATCATTTTTTAAGAGAACGGTTGAGATGCGACCCATGGTTTCTTTCACAAAGTTGGTCCTTATGACCAGTAGAACACGATTAAATAAAAAAAAAAATTTTGTTTTTTTTGACCTTGATTTTCAAGGTCAAGGTCAATTTTGCGGGGAGTTTTTTATGTCAATTTCCACCAAATCGTAGGTGTAGAATCACGCTATGGTGGCCGTGACATATTATTTTTAGACACCCTGTACGTATTTATAGTTATAGGTTACATGCATCAATAAAAGCAACACAAATGCAAAACTAGCTAGTCCGTGTTGCTCGCTCGCTTCGCGAGCTCGCGAGTGGAGTTATTGTAGCTCGCTCGCTACACTCGCTCACGAGTAGTGATGCCTGTAGCTATTCATGTTTATTTTGTGTGTGACCCTTTACGGGCCACGCAAAGAACTTCCCGATTTGCGAGTTGTAATTTATTATTACCATTATTAATTGTCACTAATTAGAAAATTATTCGTATTCGGAGAAATTTAATAGTTTTCTACTTATCAACATTGTTGCTATATGACGTAGCATTAAACGAACATCTATATATATAGGGAGAGTGTCCCATTTTAATCCGCCACTACGGACAACTTAAGAAATATGCATTGGATCAAAAAACATCCTGAATAAAAGTTTGATGGTTTGGAGGGGGACATCTGACCCTGTTAAAAAATTTCATCCCTACCTCCCTGGGGTATATATATATGTATGTGTGTGCTGTGTATATGGATATTATGTATATTCATTTGTTTTCAATATGTAGTTATTGAGTATATATATATTTATACGTGTATAAATATACTCATATATATGTATTTATCACAATTATATCATTATAATTATATATTGTAATATATATATAGGCGAAAAATCGAGATAGGCGAAAAATCGAAATTTCGCGATTACAGCGCCACCTATCGCGAATGAAAAAAAATGTTTGAAATAAAACCTACATATTTTGTGGCGTGGAATCCGAATCTGCAATAAAAAGTAGGTGGTCCTATTTAAAATTTTAAAGTAACCCCCCCCCCAGGGGGGTAGGGGTGAAATTTTTTTGACAGGATCAGATGTCCCCCTCCAAACCATCAAACTTTTGTTCGGGATGTTTTTTGATCCGATGCATATTTCTTAAGTTAGCCGTGGTGGCGGATTAAAATGGGACACCCTGTATATATGCATGTATATATATGTGTGTGTGTGTGTGTGTGTGTTATATAAATATAATAATAGTAATAATGTATGTATATATATTATTTCAGTTTAGTTATACTCTCATAAATTTATATTCTCCCGTTTAGATTGCGTTATTCTGTTAGGTTTTCTTAAAAAAACTAAAAAACTACTGGACCGAATTAGAACAAAATCTATTCAGCTCTAAGTTACATTGATACACATCGATTGCATCATCGACCATTTTGATCTGACTATTAGTTTTTTAGAAAACGTTAACGAAAAATTTGATCACATACGTACGTACGTACGCACGCACGCACGCACGCACGCGAACAATTTGTTAAAAATAGCCTAAAATTACTCCAATGACCTTGAAACATGGAGATCTGCTAAAAAATCGATTTTCCATTTTAGGGGCAAATACAATAACTTCCCTATAAATCGGGAAGTTAATTATGTTCCCAAAGTTACAGACCGAAATTCGATGGAACTATGTAGATACAGATCATGAAACTGCAGCGCGTCAAGCAGGTATACCTGCAGGCGCGCAGCGAACCGCGGTTCTGGGTCCGTCTCATAAACTTTCCGAGCTTGGTAACTGTTTACCTGAATTTTATGAGCCAACATTTATGACTTTCCGCCAGTACTGCGTTTTTTTAGGCAGTCACTGTCAACGGTCAGTCAAACTCCAAATTTCGGCCTATAAAGACATTTCCCAACACGAATAAGTATCCGCGTTTTTCTCGAAACCACTTCTTGAAAACTTGCGGGACAAATAGAAAAAAACTATTAATTCAATCGACTTGTCCTGGTACATACAACTAAACAATGATCAACCATGGTCGATGAACCTAAAACTTTTATAAAAAAAATTAATTTAAACAATTTTCTTAACATAAACAGTACGAAAATTTTTAGCCAAAATCATAAGTTTTCCTTTGAAGTCCCACTAATTGACTAATTATGTACTTTTCTTTAGACTTTTAGGTTCATCGACAGTGTAATTACATGAAAAAAAAAGAAAATCTGTGTGTTTTTTGTTTTAGTGAAGAATTATAGCCTCCGGCGGCGAAGTCTTGCGAACTTGTTTATATAAAACTATTTCTACGAATTATTTTTTAACGAAAAAATTAATTTTTATTGTTAAAACATAGAAGAATATATCCTGAATGTCTCGAAAAAATTCGCTCAATAATTTCGTAAAAGAAAATGCCCGAAAATTGGCTTACTTTTAGCGTTCCAAACCGGGCTCCCCCCTTAATATTAGACATGATTTGGGTGGTCAGAAATTGGTCCTTTCACTTTTTTGTCCCTAGAACTTTAGCCTTAGAACTAAATTGGATTACAATTTAATTATTTTTGCACTTTTTTAAATGTCAAATGAAAAGTAAAACATGATTTACTCAACTATCGCACACATTTTGAGATTAGGTTAATTTTTACATTTACACGTTAGAAAAACCATAATAGTTACTTTAAGTAATCAGGAATTGGATCCTTGGTGGTATCTCGGAAACGAAGCCTCAGATCGCAAAACGGTGACTTTGTGATTTTGTTTTATCACGTAGAATTTACGTGTTTCGACAAGCTGCATAGTTTTGTGGCACCATTATAACAACACATACTGAGAATATAGAAACAATCTAACGATCGTTACAATATTATGGAAACAAATATTTATTTCCAAAACTTCGGATGACTAAATTCTTCTTTTCAACCACCATTTTGTTGCTTTTCCTGTTTTTTTTTCTTGACAATAAGCAAAAGTTTTATTTTTTGACTGTGTATGATTAGATAAAATGAAACATGTTCCTACACTATCAAATTCGTCTTTTTTCGTAATTTAAAAATGTGATGAAGAAAATATATATGTATTGTGTAGCGGGGTGAAGAAATCACTCACCGTTTTATACTTGGTTAAACAATTAGATAATATATTTAGAAAAACATTAAGAAATACAAGAAGTGTAAACTTAACCTATATGCACCCATAATGTCTGTGCGTGCTAGTCACACACTCGCGCTCTCGTGTTTCGTCGCGTCTTCACCGCTCTATAGAGGGCGCCCCCTCTTCTCTATTTCCCCCAGTACTCTGTTACCCCATACGCATCATTTCCCCCTCTGGGTAACAGTGTACATAAACGACATACTCCTAAATATTCTATATTTTTCTTCAGTTTCTCTTCGCTCAATGGTTTTGTTAACAGATCCGCTTCCATACATTCTGAACTTACATGTACTAGTTCAATATTTTTATTTTGAACCTCATCCTTAATAAAATAATATTTACGGTTAATATGCTTTGTTCGGTTTGTTATTTTATGATTATAAATCCAGTCCATAGCGGCCTTACTATCAGTCTTCACCATTATCGGTAACTTACTTCCTATGTCTACACCTAAACTACTAAGTATACCCTGTACCCATTTTAATTCTTGTACCCCTTCGCATAAGGATAAGAGTTCGGCTTCGCATGTAGATAGAGCTACTAGCCCCTGTTTTTTGCACCTCCATACAACCAAATTATCGCCAATTTTCATGGTATAACCCTCAAACGATTTTGCATCCTTCGTAGAATTCCAGCTTGCATCTGCACTGAGCGTCAGATTCCTACTCTTATCTGTATACATTAATTTGTAGTGTCGAGTACCTTTCAAATACCTTATGACTCTCTTTGCCGCTACCAAGTGTAAGTGTCGAGGATTGTTACAATACTGTGAAAGCCTACTAATCGCATGAGTAATATCCGGTCGCGTACCTACGCTTAAGTACATGAGTGATCCAATTATTTTCTGAAATAACGTTGAATCCACTTCTGGCGACGCGTCACAATCATCTAAATTTTGTTGCGTATCTATTGGAGTTTTGACGGTCTTACAATCCTGCAAACCGAATTCTTCAACTATTTTATCTATATAACAGTCTTGTGATAACTCTAACCCCTCGTGAGTCTCTGCGATCCTTATATTTAAGAAACTTTTACTCTTTGTCTCTGTTAAAGCAAAATATTGCTTTAACTTTATAATCACTTTTTCTATTATATTCTCGTCTGTTCCTAAGACCAGAAAGTCGTCTACATACACTCCAATTATTATTACTTTTCCATGTTCATGCATTATATAAACACACGGATCCTCTCTTACTCGCTCTAATCCTATTTTTACGAATATCTCGTTCAAGGTCTCATTCCAATATCTACCCGATTGAGGCAGCCCATAAATACTTTTTATTAATTTACAAACCTCATTCTTCCCATTTCCATAACCGGGAGGTTGTTCCATATATGTTTCTTCTTTCAACTCGCCGTATAAGTAGGCGGCCACAACATCATATTGTTTGATTTTTAATTTGTAGATACAAGCAAGAGCCAGTAAGATTCTAACTGTTTGTAACTTTATTACCGGAGCAAAACTTTCTTTGAAATTTACCCCTTTTCTCTGTTGGCAACCCATTGCTACTAGCCTGGCCTTGTATTTTGTCTGCGAATTATCCATCTGCTTTCTATTGTACACCCATTTGCTTCTAATAACCTTCATTTCTTCTTTTCTGGGTACTAAACTCCATACATTTCTTTCCTTCATACATTTCAATTCCTTCTCCATAGCTTCAGTCCATTTCTCACACTCTCTTGTTTCCACTGCTTCCTTGTACGTGTTAGGTATCGAATTGGCGATCATCAGTGAACTACTCTGTTCCTTCCTTTTGTCTTTGATTCTATCTGATCTTCTAACACCCAATTTTAATAGCTCTTCTTCCGTTTCCTTCAATTCCATTTTATGTTCCAATTCCCGTTCTTCTCGAGTTCTACCCTTTCGTTTTCTAACTGGGCTACTATTCTGCATCTCAATATGAGTTTCCTCTATATTTTGCTCTGTTGCTTCATTTTCTGTTTCTTCGTTTATTTGTTCTTCTTCGTTTTGGTAACATTCATCTCTGTGTTCTCCTTGTACCTCTGTATTAATGATATCAAGTATACTTTCCTTACATGGGACTCCACTGGAATTTTGTATTTCACTTGCATTTTCTTCAAGCAGAATCGAACCTTTTACGTTCTCATCAAATTTTATATTTCTCGCTGCATATATTTTTTCTGATTCTGGGTCGTACACTCTATAGGATCTACTATCCTCACAGTAGCCTATAAATATTCCCTTTCTTGCTCTTGGGCTTAATTTCTGTCTATTTATTTTAGGGATAAAGTAATATGCAACGCAACCGAAAACTTTAATATATGACACAGTGGGTGTTCTCCCACTCCATAATTCCTGGGGTGTCTTCATACCCTTTCCCCTAGTCGGAACTATATTTTTCAAATGAGAAGCCGTCATTATTGCTTCCGCCCAGAAATTATCAGGTAACCCAGCATCCACCAACATAGTTCGCGCTTTATCTAATAATGATCTATTTGCCCTTTCTGCAACTCCATTGCTAGCTGGATTGTGCGCCACGGTCCTTTGGTGATGTATACCCTTATTTCTGAATAGTTCTTTAAAATTATTATTGATAAACTCTTTCCCGTTATCTGACCTGACTTGCTTTATTTTTCTCCCTAGCTTATTTTCGTATTTGTTCATGTAATGTGTGAATTTTTCAAAAGCTTCGTCTTTCGATTTTATGACATATACGCATACATACCTTGAATATTCGTCTATTAATGCGTAAAAATACTTGCTTCCATTCATTGACTCTGCCCCTAATGGGCCACACAGATCCATATGGACTAATTCCAACGGTTCTTTAATTCCTGTCTCACTCACCGGGTAATAGGGCTTTTGAGACATTTTTCCCATTATGCAACATTCACAGGGCCCTAACAATTCTTTGGCGTAATGTAAGTCTCTCACTACATCGTTGTTAAGCATATGATCTAAATAACTTTCGCATATGTGACCCAGTCTGCGGTGCCACAATCTCTTATCTGTACTCTTATCCTTTCTATCTAAGTTTTCCCTACAATCTAACTTAATATTGGTATTTTCTTTGGTATTTTTAACGCAATTCGGTTTTACCTGATCTATTGTATTATTTTTAACTTCTACCATCATTGCGTTTTCCTTTATATCCCCTGTTTTTAATAAGAATATACCATCCTGCTCATAGGCCTCAGCTATTAAATAATCATCCTTACTTAATATTTTAGCCTCGTTATCACAAAATATCACTTTATGCCCTTGTTCATTTAGTTTACTAACTGATAAAAGGTTAGTTCGCAATGATGGTACGTACAGTATATCTCTAATATTAATGCTATTTATACCCTGCGTAGTATGGACATCAACACTCATGTCACCTATCGCTTTAGACTGCATCTCATTGTTGCTTTCTGCTAATGATATTTTAATATTGCAAGGTCTAATATTATACATTAACTCTAAACTTGACGTCATGTGAGAGGTGGAACCAGAGTCCAATGTCCATATCTGTTTGTTCTCATGTATACTATCTATATCCTGAACAATCGCACTTACATGAAAATTATATACATTTTTGCCTTGTACAGCAACGTTACCTCTCTCATATTTGTGATTTGTCTTTTTCTGATTGTAGTTGCTTCTACCGCTGCCTGTGTAATACTTAGATTTTCCCATGTCAGTCTTCGCTTCTCCAATTTCCCTTTTATGAAAACAGTCTTTCGCCTTGTGGTTTTTCTTCCCACACACAAAGCATCCTCCATAGTTTTCTTGCTTCCGTGGTTGTCTTGTTGCTCTGTAGGCATTTTCGCTCTTCCCGGATGCATCATTTCCTGCAGATGATGTCTGTCTACTCTCCTCCTCGATGAGCGCCTGCTTGATCTCTTCTATACCCAAACTACGTTGAGTCCTCAGCACTACGGCGACCTTTTCCAGCCTCGGATGAACGCCTCTAATCAAGTGATAACCCACTTCTCTCTGGTCGATGGGATATCCCAATGCTGCGCTGCGAGAGGCTATGTTCCTCGCCCGCGTTACGTAGTCTATTACCGACTCGTTGTTCCTCATTCGAATATTTTTTAATTCGAGTCCAATATCTATTCGCCTGTCTTCAGCATTTCCTTCGTGCAATGCTTTCAAACTATACCAAATGCTTCTGGCATTTGTCTCAGTCAAATATTGTCCTGCTTGTTCTTGAGACAAAGTAGTAACAATTATGCTGAAGGCCTCGTCGTTCTTCTCCTCCCATTTTAGCCTTAGCTTACCTTCCGCCGATTCTCTGTCTGCAACCACTGGTGGTGCGTTTTCTTCTATAACCTCTCTATATAGTTTCCTTGAGCGCAATATTGCACAAACTTTTAGTGCCCATACGTTATAGTTTTTACCGTTCAATAATTCTATATTTCTTGTATTTAACATTCCTTCGGCCATGTTTCTCTTCTTTCTCGTTCTAATTGTTATAAGTTTTTTTTGTGCGACGCCACGTGCTTCTTTCTACCGGGTTCTACTGCGTTCTATTTCTTTTCTTTCCTTTGCGTGTCTAAATTGTCCCCTCATTAGAACCACGCTCTGCTACCAATTGTAGCGGGGTGAAGAAATCACTCACCGTTTTATACTTGGTTAAACAATTAGATAATATATTTAGAAAAACATTAAGAAATACAAGAAGTGTAAACTTAACCTATATGCACCCATAATGTCTGTGCGTGCTAGTCACACACTCGCGCTCTCGTGTTTCGTCGCGTCTTCACCGCTCTATAGAGGGCGCCCCCTCTTCTCTATTTCCCCCAGTACTCTGTTACCCCATACGCATCATATTGTTAAAATACTATTTAAAAATTACAAAGCTATTCCAGTTTTTATGAAAAAATTTTGTTTATCAAATTTAGGTTTTTCAAAAGTTTTTTTGCACCCAAAAATTTTTGGCTTGATACTGTACTTGACTTAATGTATTTTTGTTTAAAATATTTTCTTGTTGAATTATTAGAGGTAGCTCAAAATCTTGGAAACCGATTCTTAGACCACCCTGTATACAATATGATTAGGAAGAAACATTAATGACCTTGAAACTTTCGGGAGGGGGCACTTTCTAAGAAAAATATTCTTACCGTATGTTGGTCTTCTGATGCCATTCCCATTATGCAACAATATTGTTTGCATGGTGCTAATTGAGGAGACATTTAGGTAGCTTTACTTAAATGGACCATCCTATATTTGTAAGTTCCATCAACACGATGAGTTTGTTCCTATTTTTTAAACATTACTGTTCATCGCTGCTACTATCGATAAATGCAGAAATGACTCATTGCAGACAGTCGCTGAAGGAACTGAGGTTTTATTTTGTATAGTAAGTGATATCTTCAGTTTCGATACAGATACGCAATTATGATATGAGAAAAAACTACTTACTGTGGCTTTGCATCGTATTACTGTATGATACGCAATGGTGATACGATACGAGAATATGCAATAAAGATGAAAATTTAAATCTTTATAATCATTCTCTCATCTTTTTAAAAATAATAGTATTAAATTAGTGAAGTTTTTCTAACTTTTACATTTATGACTAGTGATCTGTGCAAAATGTATGAATAAAGAAATTTTGTTAAACCGATTTGATTTACGAGCATTTATAAAAATCACTTTTTTAATATTTGAACTTTTTTTTGCGAAAACTAAAGCCGAGCGGTGGTAATATTCATAGTGAAAAATTGTTCAGAATGTTGTGCTTTATGACATATTTGAAAGTCATCAAAAACGGTGAGGGCGTAGCACATCGATAGGTTTACCAAATCTAAAAATGTTTTGTGTGTTAGTTTTTTTATGGTATACTGTACTTTAAGTCTCTAAATTTAAAATACAGCATAACTCGGTTTTAAAAAGTAAAAGAAAATAAATGCTTTTAAAATGATTTGTAAATAATTCTAAACAATTGTTGCATTTGTTAGCGATTCGTGGAAGTAGAGTGTTATAAAATATCGGCCTATGTATTAATTTCTGTTACATATTATAACACGAGACGCCTAAAAACGAGCTTTGAGTAGAGTTTCTCCATCTTTAACTCGTTAACCAACCACAAGTCACAATAAACTGTTAAAATAAAGTAATAAACACGAGTGGATAGATCAAACTTAATGCTTTAAAATTATATGCCAAACGAATATAGTCAAATCAAAATTCTCTTCAGAATATTCATTTGAGTTTACAGTTGGGATCACCGAAGTTAAGATGCCCGATGTTTCCATAACGGATGATAGGTGGTCGTTCCTACCAGGCTACTTGATACTTGTGTCAAGGTTGTAATGTGGATAAAATAAGAAAAAGCAGGACAATAAAATTGTTCTTTAAGCAAAACGCCATTCGCAGGGCGAAGTTCCCGTAAGAAAAGCCATAGACATAAAAGACAATAGGTTTACAGTTTACAGTGGTGTAAAAGCCGCAATTATTTTTGCACCAACTAAGTAATATTTTTAGTTCAGTGCTTTCACTCCATCTATTTTTAATATTTTATATTAACCGAAATTACTAATATAAGGTTCAATTAAGAAAAAAAATGGACATAACAAATATAGAAATATTTTAGCAATATTCCTGAAATCCTGCTGAAATATTCCGTGTAATATTCCTACAATATTTCCGCAGTTTACAAAAAGATAGACATGGGAATATTGTAGCAATCTTCAAAAAATATTCCGGTAATATCCCGTGCAAGGTTTAGTATTGCAGAGAAATATTCCGGCAATATTCCTTGCTGTTTAGGCGACTCCGGTTTAGTTATTGAGACACTGTGCAGAAAATCATGTTACACTTTGATCAAAAACTTATGTCTCAAGGATTATAATGGTGGTGGTCGGAATTGTCATAAACTCGTAGTTTTTGAGATAGTAGCAAAAATATATTAATACTACTACTTGGCACTCCGCTTATACATACACATACGTGATTGCCTACATAGGCGCAGACGTCACGATAGTGGCCCGGTTCGACGCTCGATAGTGTGCTGTTTGTAGTACATAGCAATTTCTGTATCAATTTTTGTTTTAGAAATGCCGCGCGCATCCAGCCGACTGATTTCAATGACCTTCAAATATGTTGTAGAGGATAAAATACTGAGTAACTTCGTCTCTAACCAACTCTGACAGTCTTTTCTAAGAATAAATAATATACATATATTGTACTATGTATATATATAATCGTATCCGACTGCGTTTTTATATCTACACTGTTACGTGTACAGCGTGTCCCAAACAAAGTGTAGGAGCCGGAAATAATTTATTTCTGAGGTAATTCTAAACAACTTTTTCCTTAGCAAAAATGTTCATTATGGCTTTGTTAGCGAGCTAGTAACGAAAAACACCGACTAATCACAGCACACACATAGCGAAAGATCCGTGAACGTTACGTGTAGCTTGGGCCAGCTACTGAACGGCCGTTCGTCCGCTATAGGCACTCTCTGATTGCTCAGTGTTTTTCGGTAATAACTCGTTAACAAAGCCATAACGAACATTTTTGCTAAGGAAAAAGTTGTTTAGAATCACCTCAGGAATCACCCCTTTCCGGCTTCTACGCTTTGTTTGGGACACCCTGTATGTATAGGCGTGACAGGCGGAACACGTAGGTAGTACTAATATGTATACATAAGTTTCATAATATTTCAACAACTGTAATTTTACGGCAATTCGGATTACCATCATTGTAATCCGTAAGGCATGAACATTCCTTCAAAGTGCAATATGTCTTTCTATTCATAGTTTTTTAAAATTATTGATAAAACATAGTCATGAGTCCTCCGGACCGAAAAAGTTTAAAATCACCCTAGGTATCACCCCTTTGAAGGAACTGTAACATTTTTGTTACACCCTGTATACTCGGGTACCTCACATTCTCACATGTTAAGGTGCGTCTAGACGAGCGTAAGATGCGTCCAGACGAAGCGAATTGAATGCGCAACCGAACAGGAATCACACATGTGGACGTGAGGCGCGCGACGAGCGCTTGCCATGCGGCATAGGCGTTTGCGGTCAGTTATACGGACGGTGGCCGGTAGAAGGTAGGCCCGACAAGTGGGGCCTCCGGCGTAGTGGTCGCCACGGATCCATTGCCCGGCGCTTGTTTTGTGTTCCCTAGCGAGAGGATCATCCTGTATATTCGGTTGTGCGTTCGATTCGCTTCGTCTAGACGCACCCTAAATGCGCGTGTAAACACGTGCAGCATCGAGTGCGCAAGGATGCGCACAGCGAATATCGCGTGTAGACACGAGTAATCTCTACCTGCAGGTACTCAAAAAGGGTCTGATTTTACGACCAGACACAACATCACAGCTGCGCAAATGTTCGAGAATGTCCAGTTCGGCCCCGATCCAGCAGGTAGCCTGCAGGCTCTACCTGAAACGAGATTGCTCGTTTCTGCACAGGATATATGTTATGCATCCTTGCGCGTTCGCGGACGATGTTGCACAGGCGGCTTAATGTAACATGCAAACGAACAGGATTCGCGTTTGTGGATGTGAGACGCGCAGCCGATCACTGGTCGTGTGGCGTAGGTGTTGGCATTTGGTTGCACGTTCGGTTGCGTGTTCGATTCCCTTCGTGTGGGCGCACCCTTAGACGGGTAATTTTCGTCTACCCGGTTGTCTCACGGGTACCCGAGTACTCGGGTACCTTGCAAATCAACAGTTCTAGTCCAAAGTCCACTTGCGGGCCACCACCCTATTCCATCCATTACGGTCCAGGGGAGCGACCTTTGTGCCAATCCTGTCCGTCACCCGATGATTGGGTTTGAACTCTTGCAAGCAGAGGAATTCAATGTTTAGAAATTAAATTTTTAGAGGTCTTGGACGACTGGAAGCCTATTCAGACCCAGCCCGCTCCGCCTGCGCTTTGGGTAATAAGCTATGCTTTAGATCCCAGTGGATCCCGCGTTGGGCGGTGCCTGTGCAACACTGAATAACTGTGTCTCGTATCTTCAGTCGAATACCCTGTATATGAAGTAGTTTCCCGATTACTATATCCTAAATGTACATCAAATCAAGCGTGTGTTAATTCCGTGACGGCCGGTGTATGTCTGGAGTAAATGAAGAAATGTAAAATACCTAAATGTCAAGTTTTTTTATCAAGAATCACATTCAAGTCTTAAAATGGGTGATACATTTCCAGCTATGGGAGTCAATGTACATGAGATAATTTGTGAAGCATGGTTTCAGTATGAAATAGCACAACTTGAAAGGACATCCGCTTTGTTTGGTATCAATCGCTGTTACAGCCACAGGACATGTTATTTTCTGTAGTACATATATTAATTCGAAATACCACTTCTGCTGATATACCAAATAAATTTTTTTTTTAATTTTCCGTTAAAATTTGTTTTCATCCTTTTTATAGTGATAGTGTAAAATATTACTCCAAAATGTTTGTTTTTCCCAATTTGTCTTTGCTTGCTAAAACTGATAACTTGCTTTTTCAAAATTTTTTGTTACATAAGTAAATCAGTTGATAAATATAATTTGCATCATCACAGTGTGTTGTGTGAAGCACCTCCAATAACTCTAGAAAAAACAGCTAACCATTTTTTTCTCTATCTTATGTGCAATTACTTAAGATTTAAATTTTTATAATTTTAAATAATTATAGACTAAATTATGATAAGTCAAATTAAATATTAAATGCAAGGTTTAAATTTTATAAAGATTGTTAAATTTTTACAGAATAAAGTGGATGAACCCTCGGGCATGTACAAATGAAGCATATGTACCAACTTCAGTGGAACACGTCGCGAATGTGGCTACTCATGGAATTTGGGTTCTTCCATCCATTATTGCTAGCCTAGAACTTATTCGTCGTTCTACAACATGGGCACAATTAGTTTCAGCTTATGTGTATGGTACATCATTGATACTTGTTTTTGCAGTATCAACGTTCTTCCATAGTGTACATATGTATAATCACAACAGGTACTTATAAATAAATTAAACATATTTTCTGCTTAAGTGTCATATAAACTTTAAAAACTAAATAAAATAAAACGAAATTTTTGTATGAATTTACATTACAGACAGCTTAGGGATGCGCTGCACCGTTGTGACCGGGCTATGATTTATGTTTTTATTGCTGCTAGTTATTTTCCTTGGTTAAATATAGATCGTTTCCCACATGACGAATTAATATTCGTAATGCGTTACGCTATCTGGATTATGGCAGTATTGGGAATACTTTATCAACAAATATTCCATGAACGATATAAAATGCTCGAAACAGTTTTTTATTTAGTTATAGGAATTAGTCCTAGTATTGCAATTATTAATGTTGTAAGTATTTTATGACACAGTATTTTATATCAATATATTGTAAATAGTATACACAAATTATATAAAACGTTCATCTTAATACTTTCAGTATAATTATTACAACATTACTGGACTAAAGATGGGAGGACTGATTTACATTTTTGGTCTGGTGTTTTTCAAATCTGATGGTCGAATACCGTGTGCACATGCAATTTGGCATCTTTTCGTTGCTGCAGCTGCTGGATGTCATTATTATGCCATATTAAGCCATGTCTTCCCTACAATTAGTAGCCCAGATAATTTTGTATCGCCAGGAGTGCCACCTTTACAAAAACTATTAAAGTCTCATGTCGAAGAGTTATGAATGTCTCTCTATATTGTTTTCCTTGTATACAACAAATTTTTATAGTCCAAATATTTCAATACAGACTTAAATGTTTAAGTATTCGGTTTGTCAAGTATGTTCAGATGGTTTGTTAAACAAAAACCAGTTTATTGACATTCGCTTTAGTTAGTAAATATTGAATTTGAAATGTTGCAGGGTTCTATACACTTAGATTTTTTGAAGACAATAATTCCTGTTTTCTGTGTTCTTTGACATTATGTAATCGTGAAAATTTCTCTAGAACATTACTTTTAACAATTGTAAGTTGAATTGCTTTGCTCGACTGTAGACAGTTCTCTGTTTCAGAAACGGTTCTTTTTCGAGCATTACGCACGAGAACTGTGCATAAGATTGTTGCTTTGTCAGCTTCTCGACATACAAGGTTGGTCCGGAAAGCAATGAGACTGATTGTTTTGGATCAATCAGAAGGGCTAGGGGCCACCGTCTTAGGGTGTGAAGGTTGGTGGGGAATGTTCTGTAAGCAATCGAGTTCTCATCAAGTGGCTCTGAGCATTTACAAAGTGCGAAGTGGACAGCTGTTTGAGTATCGCGTACCGATCAAAATTTCATACCAAGAGAATTTCCCCTGAGAAAAAAACCCCTGATAATGTTACTCTAACCCGGACTTGGCCCCGGATGACCTTTTCTTGTTTCCTTGGTTCAAATCGACCTTGAAAGGGCACCATTTTGGATCTGTCAAAAACGTGCAACATGTGACGAGTGCATTGAAATTGAAAGATATCCCCGTTTAAGACCTCTAGGCGAGTTACAACGCGTAGCAGAACCGCTGGAAACGGTATATTGATACACAAGCATACTACTTTTAGGAATTTTAATTGTACATCTTACAATTAATGAATTTTATGGAATTGTCGTATTTAGTCGTATTACTTTCCGGACAGGCCATGTAGTAGTCAAAGAGTATGTGATAAGTTAAGCTTTAATCGCCAATATTAATCAATTCTTTTTTTGTTTTGTAGAATTGTATTTTGTGGTTTGTTTCTTTTAAATCCTCAGTATCGTATCTGCGACTACTTTCGAAGTTGGTAAGTTAACTAGCTAAAAGAGTGCAGATATAACACTGTTCAATACGAATTTTGATCTGTATAAACCACTGGATGATCCTGGTAGGGTTTCTCACTCTAAATACGAATCCGCAAACAGAATTGTTCGACCACCCTCAGTTTTTGAAAAACACGCATTTTTGTAAAAAAGCGTGATTTTGGTAAACAATGAGGTATTACGTGAAAACCAAAAATACTAGAAAGTTCACTTTGGTCTTAAAAGATAGAGGGGAGTGTCCTGAATAGTTTAGTATATACACACATTAAATTTTGCCATTTTAAACGGTTGTAAATAACCATCAAAGTTTAAAAAAGGGGCAATGCGCGTGCTTTCTACGCACAACTTTTGCAATTTAAAAAAAACACTTTATCTTACACGAATTCGGTATACAGTATCGGATTCTGTGGACATTTCTGAAGGAAAAACCATCCAGGAAGAGTGTCGGAAGGGTTTTTAATTTGGACAGGTCAAGAAAATGTTCGCCGGGAACGTGTGCGCGGTATTTTACCGCCATGCGACCATCGTTCTCCTGTCTCGGCGCGTCAGTGCCTAATCGACGTCGGTACCCCCGTCCGACAGACAGTAACTTTTTATAGATTGTATAATATTTCATTTTTTTATGTATTCTTTAATCATGAAATTGTAAAGAACATTTCCTGATCACTTTCAATTTTAAACAATTTTGATATTTGGGATATAAATTTAAAACCGTTAAAAAACAAATATTGTTTTTTATGAATTCAAGCTAAGCGAAATCATTTTTAAATTTGGTCACGTGTTCGACACTTAAGGTAATTCTTCATTCCACATATTAAATTTATAAAATGTTTTTAGTCTGATGAGAGTCAGAATTTTTGTTAACCGAAATCGATTATAAATTTTACTTATTGTTAGTTCAAGGATGTATAAAAAAAATGAAATATTATACAATCTATAAAAAGTTACTGTCTATCGGACGGGGGTACCGACGTCGATTAGGCAAAGATACGGCACTGACGCGCCGAGCAGGCGAACGATGGCCGCATGGCGGCAAAATACCGCGCACACGTTCCCGGCGAACATTTTCTCGACCTGTCCAAATTAAAAACCGTTCCGACACCTTTTCTGAACGGTTTCTGCTTCATAAATGTCCATAGAATCCGTTACTGTATAGCGAATTCGTGTAGGATAAAGAGTTTTTTGTAAAATTGCAAAAGTTGTGCGTAGAAAGTACGCGCATCGCCCCTTTTTTAAACTTTGATGGTTATTTACAACCGTTTAAAATGACAAAATTTAATGTGTGTATAGACTAAGCTATTCAGGACACTCCCCTCTATCTTTTAAGACCAAAGTGAACTTTCTAGTATTTTTGGTTTTAACGTAATACCTCATTTTTTAACCAAAATCACGCTTTTTTACAAAAATGCGTGTTTTTCAAAAACTGAAGGCGATGGAACAATTCTGCTTGCGGATTCGTATTTAGGGTGAGAAACCCTACCAGAATCACCCAGTGGATATCGCAGATCAGAAAAAAAGTTTTAATTTGTTGGACAGTGTAATTAGTTTATAATGGAATACGCTTACTTTACACACCTTTTCAACCATGACATATTGCTGCTCGAAGTGGTAGCATTTTCCAAGTGAAGGATGTGATCAATGGGAACAAGTAAAACACCCTTTTGCCCTGCGCTGTTTTTACTGAACAACTTACCAGCTCCTTACAGTACATTTTTGGTATGTACACACACTATTTATAATTGAGCCCCCTAGTTGACAAACGAAGTGAGTTTCTTTCTTCAGTCTTGAGAAAATTGAATTTTTATATTTTTATGTAATACAGTGAACTTCCGTACAACGTGGGGAATATGTTTCGAGTTATAGAAAATCGTATTACGTAAGGCAACATTATCGGGTGAATTTATGTAAATGTTATTGTCGTTGGAACTAATTTGAGAATACTGTGCAGTATTTTTATTTTTGTTTTAATTACGAATTGAAGGTAAATATTCTTCTGTTATACCTTTAAATATGCATTCTATGACAATCGTGAGCTTTTTTCTTAGCGAAAATATTAGATAGGGTTTTGTATAGCGGACGAATCTACACAACTGCTGTTAAATTCGTCCACTGCACTCGCTCTCGTGCTGGTCGGTGTTTTTTGTTCATAATTCGTTAAAAAGTAGTTTAAAACCACTTCAGTAATTTATTTAAATCACCCCTGTAGAATGCAACATGTATATTCTTGATGATAAAACAAATCCAAAAGTCCTTTCTCATTTTACAATCCGAGGCTCCATTTCCGAAAGTGGAGTCAAAGGTAATGTCGCTAACTAAATCTAGCGACGAAAATCCTGGTTTGCATACATTCATCTGTTGTTCAAGAAACCGATGTCCTTCATAAGGTCTCGGCGAGAATGGCTACTTAGCAGAGATGTCTGTGTGAACGTGTGTGTATTAAAAACGAGAGTTCCGAAATTTTAATTTAAGAAAATACAATATGTCTCTTCATCGACAGACGATTGTATATAGTATATAGGGTAACTGTTCCAATTACGGATAGTTTACCTATTACGAAGGGTTAACCACATATTCATATATTAAAGACACTGTACTTGCACAATACTTGAAATGCTTTTTTCATAATATACTTCAATTCAACTCCTATGCTGAGGAATTAATACTTTTCTACTTTAGACTCTTTTATTTATTGAATTTCATATTTTAATTCTGAACATGACATTGTAAGCCTGATTTTTTTGACAGTCTAATAAGCAAATGTACCAAACAATCGCATTTGTACCTAAGTAAAAATAAATAGTATATTTTTAATATATGTATATTTTAAAAAAAAGTCAAGTAAATAATAATATTCCGTAACATAAGCACTTCTTTTTTGAAGACTCTCTAATAGGTGCAATAACTTGTTTCTTTCTTCGGTATTTCATTAATTTTTAATGAATCCGTAAAGGAACTATTGTTTGAGGATTCTGGTAGAATTAAACTTACTAGGGGACATGATTTTTAGGAATCATCAATAGTTTATTATGTTTTTTTTAGTAACAATAAGCCCGTGGTGGAACCACTAATCTGTCCGTAATTGAGTTAAATACTGGCGAGGGAATCCCCTCGAATTTAAATTAATTCCAATTGGCTGATCGGTTGGCTATACGTACAGATCAATGAGCTGAGTCATTTTTTTATATATTTTTATATATAAATATTATAAAATGTATTTTATTTTTGATATTTTATATATTTTGGCGTCTCTGGATATTCTTACTAGTCTTTGTAATTTTAAAGTTGCCATAAGTGCATAAACATTGGCAGTTTAGTGATGAGATATGTTGGCCGGTTACCTACAACTTACAACTGCAACGGGGAGAGAAGCTTAATATATTACCCGATTTGTGGGGATGCAGCTACGGCAATGCGTTTCGTCCCGGGATCCGCTACTGGACTCATCAATAATAATAATAATAATATCTTTATTCCTTTCAGCCTTTTCGGCCATGAAATGGGACTTGGTTTACATAAGTACTTTTGCCTTAATCTCTCACACCTATGTCCATCCCGTCCATGCTATCCATAGACTCCTCTCTCCCTCTCTCACTCTCCCCTGCACTCTTTCCCCTCTTCCTCCTTTCTATCCACGCCAGCCATTCCACTACCTCTGACCTATACTTTCCCGATAAAACTTCTTCTATTTTACATTCTCCTCTTCCTAGTTCCCTACATTCTTCTATCCAGTGCTTTAAATTTCCTCTTCCCACCCCACATAACACACATATCCTGTATTCTTCCTTCATCCAGTACCTATTCCATTCCTCCATGCTCCCGCATCTAGCTCTCACAATTAATTTTTGACTGTTACCAGTCCCTGCTCTGTTTAAATAGTCTGGTTTCATATACAATCTAATATATTTGTATCTTTCATTATATTTCGATTTATTGATCTTATTATACTGTCCTTGCCCCTGAATCTCCTGACCCCTGCGTTTGATTTTTTCAATTATCCCATCGATGACTCCTTCCTCGAGATGCCTTATTCCTTCTGCACTATATCCGTTTCTATGTAAAAATTCTTCTCTTTCCTTCACACTTTTTGACTTCACTCTTCCATTTTCCTTTTCTTTCAGGCATTCTTTTGCCGTCCATTTCCCATTTACATTTCTCAGCTTGTTTTCGTATCTCAATGCTCTCGTGCCCATTTGTATACTTAACTTGTCCCTTTTTATTTCTTCTAGTATTATGTAACTCGGAGTGCTTCTCTCTAATCCAAGACACCATTTTATGTATCTTAGTTGCGTCGCTTCCATTTCTTGCCACTCTAACCAGCCAAACACCTCTGCTCCATATAATAGTATTTCCCCAATTAATCTGTCAAACATGAATATCCTCTTTTTAAAATCATTTCGGAATAGACTTTCGCCTATTCCCCAAATTTGCCGCGTTACCACTTGTGCTTTCTTCACTCTTTCTCGCACATGCTTTCCCCATTTACCGTTTTTCTGGAATCTCACCCCCAAATATACGAACTCCTTTATCACCTCAGTCTCGCTCCCTTTCCACCTCCACACCCATTTTCTTTCTTTTCCTCCCCCTTTTCTGAATATCATAACTTTAGACTTCTCCACGTTGAGTATCAATTTCTTTCTGTCAAAATACCTCTCCAGTCGTTTTATCAGCTGTTGTAACTCCTCTTCTTTGTTTGCTACTACTGCAATATCATCAGCATATGATAAGGAACAGAATTTTCTCCCCCCTACAATCATTCCTCCCCTTTGCTCCTTTAGTAGTGCCTCTTCCAAATCCGCAATGAGAAGCGTGAACAAAGTTGGACTTAATATAACCCCTGTCTCACCCCATCCTTCGTCCAAAATTCTTCTGAAACTTTTTCACCTACCCTTATTACGTTACTCCTTTCCTCATAAATCTCCTTTATTCTTTCTACTAATCCCCTTGGTACCCCTCTTTTTGACATCACCTCCCATAGCAGATTTCTATCAACTTTGTCAAACGCTGCCTTTAAATCGACAAAAAAGATCACCACCTCCCTTCTTTTCCAACTCCCGGTCCACTGTATGTTGCAAGATGTACACGTTGTCCACCGTACTTCTTCCTTTTCTGAAACCAGCCTGCGTGTCTGGTAAAATATCTTTTTCTTCTATTATTCTCCTCAACCTGTCATTTAGGAATCCAGCGTAAATTTTGTATGCAACACTTAACAATGTTATGCCCCTGTAGTTATCTACCTCTTCCCTGTTTCCTTTTTTGTGTAATGGCACAATTATCCCTTTTCTCCACTGCATTGGGAATCCATCCCCATTCCAAACTCTCTTTAATAATTCTCCTACCCTTTTCCTTGTATTCCCCCTACAGTTTTTCCAAGCTTCACTAGGAATCCTGTTCATACCACTCGCTTTCCTATTCTTTAATTTCCTTATCTGCGCATCTATTTCCTCCTCTCTGATCTCAGCCTCATCATCTTCCCAGCTTGTACTGTCCCTGCCTTCACCCGCTCCTTTTTCTTCCGATCCTTCTAATAGAGACATGAAGTGAGCTTTCCATTCTTCCATCTTTATCTTTTTGCCTATCTCTATTCTTTTTTTCCTTTTGTTGTTTATATACCGCCAAAATTGTGCTTCTGTTTTGACCTTCTTTATTTCCTCAATCAGTTTCTTTTTCTTACATACTGAATTAAATTTTTTCTTCTTATCCAGGTATTCCTCTCTCCTTTTTCTTCCTTTGCGCCATTTTTTATAGTACCTTTTTACTTTCCTTTTCTCAGTTCGGCACTGTCTGTCCCACCACTCATGTTCCCCCAACTCACTATTTTTCCACGTTACTTCCTTTTTCATCATACAACCCTTCACTCTTTCTTCCAATTCTTTCCATACCTCTTGTATCTCCTCCTTTTCGAAGTTCATTTGGTTCGTAACCTCTTTCATTGGTACTGTCTTCGTCCCACACCACCATATTTCTCTTCATTCTTCCTGTTTTACCTTTCTTCCTCATCGATAATGCCTTCAAGTAAAGTTGAGGCGGTTGATGATCCGACTCAATCCTATCCCCTACTTCAAATCTCTTCACAGCCTCTAAGCTCTCTATATTTAGTATCACATAATCTATCACAGTTGCACCTCTGGTCCCAACATACGTGTACTCCCCTTCTTCATCACCTGGGAGATTGCCATTAGCAATACTCCATCTTCTATCTTCGACCAGTCTTATTAAATTATCTCCCTCTAAATTTATTATATGATCTTTTGAAGCCCTTTCTTTGTATTTCCCCCTTTCATCTTCCATTGCCTCTTGTCTGTATATGTAACCTTTTGTGCCTGTTCTTACATTAAAGTTCCCCCCGATGATTAGCTTCCCCTCCTCCTCCTCCTCCTCTTTTATTGCACTTTTGATTTTCCTGCTCATCTTTGCCCATTCTTCGTTATTGTATACTGTCCAAACTTTCCAGTGCTCTCCCTCCATATTCATCGCCCTACCTACAAGACCTTCTGCATCCTCTGTTTCTTTATCCACATTAAACTCTTCTCTGACTCCCGTCAGAATCCCCCCTTTAGCTCTCCCCCTATTCCCTACCTTTTTCGCATTTTGATGCTTCCAAATGTATCCCTTAGGTAGTCGATTCATATATTTTTCCCAGCCACGTTTCCACCAAGCCAATGAAGTCAAAATCACCAACATAATCCCATACTTCCTTATATTTTTTCATCAGACCTGCTATATTCCAAAACAGCATTTTCGATCTTCTTCCCTCCTGTTTATTTGCAGTTGCCTCCCCTTCCTTTCCATTTGTTCTTTCTATAAAAAATTTTTCTGTCTATTGCTCATTTCTTTCTCCCATATACTCCAATTAATCCATTTGCCATCTATCTGTATTTTCTGATAACCTACTTTCACCTGTTTACCCTTTTCTTTTTCTTTTACTGCCACCTGTGTGACTTGTCTCTGTATTTCTCTTTCTGCCCACGTAAGGTCATGCTCTATAAAAATCTCTGTGCCCTTAAGTTTGTATTTATTTTTCATAATCTCCTGTTTTTCCTTCCAGCTGTCACATTTTACTATAACCACTTTCTTCCTCTCCTTTCCTGACACTCTAATTCTCTCGATTTTACATTGTGTCCCCATTTTTTCTCTGAATATTTCCTCTATCTCTTCTCTTCCAATTATCTCCTTTTTTCCCAAGCCTCTAATGACTATATTGTTTCTCCTATCTCTTCGTTCTTGCATCTCTAGTCCTCTTTTTATCCACTCTATTTCCTTTCTTTCCCTATTTAACCTTCCATCTAGACAACTGTCCCCTTTCCGCTTCATCTCATCCATCTGTGTTGTCTTCCAGTTTTCTCTACCCTGCCTATCCTCTGTTGCTTCTCTGTCCTTCTGCTCCAGAGTTCTTTCTATTTTTCTATCCTTTTTCCTATGCTACTTTTTTCGTTTTTCCATTCTCTTTCCTTTTGTTCCATCCATTCTCTGATCGTTCTTATCTCTTCCTTTGTTTCTTCTCTTGCTTTTCGCATTTCCTTTGCCACTTTTGACTTCCCCCATAAGCATCCTCAGCATATCTATCACCTCTGTTGTACTCTTTTCATTTACCTTCTCTCTGACTTTTTCTTTCTTCCCTATTTCTTTATTTACACTTTTGTCCAACTTTTGTTCCCCATTTATGAATTTATCTATTGAACTTTTACCTTCTCTCGTCATCCTCTCAGCATTTGTCGGTCTTCCTCCCTTCGATCTCCTGTCTTCTTTTCTCCCTTCTATCTTTTCTTTCTCGCTTTCTGGGTTTTGCCAGTCGGTAATCTGTTTTCTCTATTCTGTTTTATCGACCCTTTCACGCCAGCTCACGTACCGCTCTAACCTCATGTTTCTTCACTGTTTTCTACCTCAGCTCTTCTTCCTTTCTGAGAGCTCTTTATCCTATCTTAATCTGTTTCTCACCACTCTTTTACCTTTATCTCCTTATCTGTAACTTATTTTACTCTAATACACGCTGTCTACTCTACTTTCCTAGTCACTCTAACCTCTAATTCTTAGCCTTACACTGCTATCCTCCTCCTACTTCTCTATATCTATTATTCTATGTACTTATCCCTATTTATCTTAGCTTATTTTCTATATTTTTCTCAGCTTTATACCTACTTTTTCACCCAACTACTCTAGTCCCTATATTTGCCTACTTTTATCGCTTATTTGCCTCGTTCACTCACACTCGACACTCAAGCTTCCACCGCACCTAACCAAGTCCTACTGGACTCATCAGTAAGGCGTGTAGCAGATCCCTGCCTTAGACGCGGGTATTAACGTCTAGCTGAAACGCGCTTATATACTAACCATCTGATTATCGACTACTTGCGAGCACCGGAGGCTCGGGGTGTCCTCCTGGTGGGCAAGGCTCAAAGCAGGCTAGCATATGTGAGGCCGGCTCCCCACAGATTGTGCCTAGTGAAGCCCCCTAGTCAGATAGAATGTCATTATTAGTTAAGCCGATCACGGGGTACAAGATTCCTCCTTCCTCCGTTGCAGTTTTAGCTTGGAGGTAGCCGGCCAGCATCTCATCACTGAACGGTACTTTTAGCTGACCGTTCAGTTGATTAAAGTTACCTGAAATATCAATATCTCGGAAACCAATCCTCGGATCCCAAAATGGTAAAGGACTTATCGATTTCGTTAATTATCAGGAATATGCATATTTCAGATTATCCCATTATTGTGGGATACTCTGTATAAACGTATCAACCAAATAGGAGTCAGTGACGGATGCAGGAACCGTCTGTGGGAGGGGCGAATATGGGGGGAGGGGTGTATAAAAGTACATAAATACGTTTTTAAACTATTTTTAAACATTTAAAATTCGCGTGTAATATACATTTTAACCCTTTGCATTCAAGTGGCGATTCTAGGACGCCAAGTTGAAGGCGAATTCGGAACTTCTTGAGTACAAAGGATTAATGTTTAGTTTATACCATGGACTAAATGATTAAATTCACCTTAATTGTATGTTATAAAAAACTCATTATGTGACGGAATATTTCTGTATTTTATTACACTTACAATTAGCTGGGAAGAGGGACCCTATTGCCCATATCGCCCCTTCTAGATCCTCCACTAATAGGGGTATAATTATTACTGCAAAATACATCATATACCCATGACATGTCATATTTTCTTTTCGTATACTAATAGGATTCATCCCGTTTATTAAATAAATAAATAAATAAAATAGTGAAACATCGTATACTATGTTATAGGACATTTTCTGTTACATTTAAGGTCCCTTACCACCCCTTAAAATATTTGAACGTAGACTTGTTACATCTTGTATATAAACAAAAGGTAAGTGTATAGTATACATATTATTGTGTTTTTAAACAAAAACCTGCGTTATAAAGGTGCGCGTTATACGGAAAATCACTGTATTTCATTGTAATTAAGGACAGAATATATGTTTATTGTAAGCAAATAAAGTGAAAAAATAAATGGTTAAATTGATAATGACATAGTTTAAAGGAAAAATGAAAAATTTTAATAGTAAACTAATTCATTTTATTAAGCCTTTCCGACTCAACAAATTAATTGTATTGAATAAAAATAAAATAAAAAAGGTAAATATTTAGACTAGGGAAGCCACTTCCGATTTTGATGACCCTAAAATATATTATCAAATTTCTGAAAATAGGTAACAATAACAGAGAACACATCTAAGCAATATAATGCCATGTAGAATTTTCAGCAGTCTACAGTCATAGTCAGAAAGGGTTAATAGTAAACTGACGTTATTATCCAAATATTTTAATGTAAAATTGTCGCATATTTTTTTACTGACATAAAAGAAGATATACGCAAATTAATCCTTTCACTGTTGATTAAGAGAACGTTATTTTACAAATGAAAATGCCTTTTTTTATATTTGAAAACAATTCTAAGTAACATGAAACTTTCAGAAAAAGTGCTTATGCAGGGTGTAAACAATATATGTTTTGTCACAAGCGAGATCCACGAGAAGAAGTTTTTAAAAAAAATACTTTATTGATAATAGGAATGTTAGGATTATAATACTTGATGAAGTAATACTGATCGATGCTGAATTAATAATGCGTGGGCGTTGATTGGACCTTCCTTTTATACTCTGCTATGACGCCTTGTTTTCCTCGACTGTTTCCTTCTTCGTGGGGATAGTTGTGTCTTCGGTAGTTTTCCCAGACGGTGCTGTTTATGGATTGATTTCCGTCAGATTCCTCCGGGGGTTTTTTGAAATTATGTCCCCACAATTTTTCTTTTCCTTTTACAGAGCCAAAAATCCTTGTGCGATGCGTTGTTGTTCTTGTTCGATTTCTTTCCATTTTTCGATTAACGGTTCGAAATTGCGGAGACTCTTTAGGTAGGCAATGAGCATTCCGAAGAGCCGTTTCTCCTGAAACTCTTTTTCTACGTCATTAGAATGGAAAATCTTTAACCATCTGACAAACCCATAGCGATTAGGTAAGTGATTTCGTAGGTATGAATAGAGTCTTTGGTACATTGTTGAGCATTTCTCGCATGCCTCAACCGGCTGGTAAGTATAGAGGAGAATATGACATTTTGTACATCGTGGAAATTCAATCGTATTCGGATTATACAACGTGTGTACTTTTGTTCGTATCCTCACAATCGTTTTTTGATGCGCTGGATTAATCCATAAGTGTGTGCTTTCTGTGGGTTCAGGCCAGCAATCTTTACAATAGAAGTTTTTAGAATTGAAAGTTTGATATATGTAACCATTATCTTTTCCTTTCGCGCATGTTAGTAACCGAAGAATTTTGTAACTTTTATGCAACAGGGAGACGTCGCTTTTGAGGTTGGGATTTTGATAGGTTCCCATCTGTAAAAAAGTCATGATTTTAAGGTCGTTCGAGTAAAACTTTTTCTATGTATGTTTCGTAAGCGAGTCATTATATCATTATCATTATCAATATCAACAGAGAGCGTTTCTGGTTCGTCTCTTATTCGAGCGAGTTCTGCCAATTCTGATAATTGTATCGGTTCGGTTGTCATTGGGCTTCGATCAATTGTTCTGGACGCATTTCCGAATGAACAGTGGTCATAAATGATTGTGCATGGTTTACACCAGGATCTTAATTGTTCCCATACCCATTTAAGAATCCTTATTCTATAGAGAATATAAGTGATTAGAGTTCCCATGCTGATATATCCCAATAATATAGTGTAGTATTTAATGTTATCATATAAGGTTGCTGTTCGTTTCCTCAATGCAAGTGTTTCGATTTGTTGATTAATGTCATTTAACGAGGTTCCCAAACTTTGTAGATCTTGGGCGGTAATTTGAGCTCTTTTTAGGTATGTTATGTTAATTTGGTTGAAATCTACCGCGGTTTGTTCGAAAAGATTTGTTGTATAATTATTTATTTCTAAAGGGATATTTAATGTGGTGTTTTGCCCCGTTTTTCCCGATTTAAGGATTATTTCATCGGTCGTTCCTAGGCATCCTGGGGGTAAATGTAAAATTGCCTTTCCTTTTAGTGTGATAAAGTATGGTTCTTCATTTTCACATAATACGTGTAGATATTCTTCCTTCGGTGAGATCGTAATCCAATCTTGGTTTGTTGTTAATTGAATAAAGAGCGTTGAATGAAATCGAATATAGTGCTGCGTGCAATGATGTTTTTTCTTTAAAATTAGTTCGATAAGACAAGCATCAGATGAGGCAGTGGTATAATCTGGATTCTTCCGGTGTACTATATATTGATTTCCTAAATCTTTAAAATGAATCTTTTCTTCTGGTGTAATTGGAATAAATTTTGTTTTTGCTTCGTTTAGAAGGAGGTATTCAAAGTCAATGTCGAATATCTGATATCCTTGTACGTACGAATATGTTGGTAAAGCTATTGGTTTGTAGAGAATGTATAGATCTTCTTCTAATAAAGGAATTGTTATTGTATATAATAATTTATCTTTTGTTGCTGCTACTGCGATTTCGCTTACATCCAATAATAGAGCATAGTATTCTTCTTGCAGTGGTACGGGAAAATGTTGCTTTGTTGTATTTCTCAATGTTGTTATCAAAAGCGATGGTTGAATGAGATTTGGATGTATTATTCCGTGTTTCCCGTCAATTAAGGCGTTTGAGAGTTTTTGTATTTGTATTGTGAGATCATGAATTAAGTTCGTATAGTCAAATAAGGTTTCGTCGATTTTTAAATTGTAAATTTCTAGTCTTGTTGCGTTTTGAATAGTCGCAAAATTTAAATTAAGCGTTGCTAGTTGTTCATCAAATTTATGAGAGGCTCCTATATTGCTTTGTAATTTGTTCAATAAAAAGGTTGTTTGATTACGGACTAAATGAGCTATTTTTAAATTATCTTCTCGAAGCTTGTCTAACTCATTGTTATAGTACTCTGCGTCTGATGCTGCTAGTGTTCCGAATAAAAGCCTTATTCCTTCTCCAACTATATTTAATAATCCTCTTTGTTTTCTAGTATGTCCGACAAATTGTTGCAAAGTATATAATTCTTCTCGTAACGATTTTAATTTGTGTTTCTGTATCAAAATTCGGGTTTTACTAAAGCAAGGGTCAATTTCGGCACAGTGAAATGCTAAATTTTGCATTTGGTTCTCTAAGTGGTCAATTTGTTCTTTTGTATGAGAATAGTCTATCCCAACAATTATCGTCCATGTTTCATGGAATAGTTGGGCTTTCTTTTGATACTCCAGATACGTTATCTGTTCATCTTTCAAGGGATTGACAGTTAATGAATTTTGTGAATTTCTTTCAGCCTGGTGCAGAGGATGGGCCTGGTTGTGGCTCATCATTATCGTCGAGAAAATCAGAAGTAGTATCTTCTTCATCTTCGTTTCCTGTAACAAAGAAAGGTTTCACATCTGAGATGTGATATGTCACTTTTCGTTGATTTTTCTCTATAGTCACGGCTTGATCATTGATAACTTGGATTATGCGATAGGGTCCTTCCCATGGTGCTTTCAATTTTGAATCTTGTGGTTGTTTGCGTCTAACCAAAACAGTTTGTCCCACTCGATAGTGACGAGCTATTCTACTTTGGGGTTGTAAACGTTGTGTTTTTTCCTGTCGGTTAGTTATTCGTTCTTTTGCTTGTTTCGTAATTCTTTTCCTTTGCGATCTTAGGGCTTGGTAAAGAAACTTTTCTGTTAGTTTTAATTCTCTCGCTTCAACTGGCATATATGGTTTGTATCCGAACATAAATTCAGCAGGTGAAAAACCTGTATTTTCATTAATTGTTGAATTATATGAAAGAACGACATCAGGCAATAAAGAAATCCAAGTGTCTGTGTTGTCTAGGTAGCTTCTTAGGTAATTTAAGATTTCTTTATGTGATCTTTCGTTTTTCCCGTTAGATTGTGGGTGATAAACGGATGTCGTTTTCCATTTGACTCTTAATTTATTCTTAATTGTTTCTTCAAATTCTGCTCGAAATTCGAGCCCGTTGTCTGTTAATATTTCTTTAGGTACTCCAAAGATTTGAATGTAATTGATCCATAATGCTTCTAGGACCTCTTTTGGGGTTTTTGTAGTCAAGGGTATGAGTTGTATATATCTTGTAAGGTAGTCTTGTACCACTAAAATGTATCGAAAGTTTCGATCAATGGGTAATGGTCCCATGATATCTAAAGATATTTTTTCGTTCGGTCTTTCAGGTATGTCTGGATTTCCAGGTCCTGGTCTGTTAGCTTCATACTTTAATTTTTTCAACTGGCAAACTTCGCAATGTTTAATGTATGTTTCTACGTCTCTCGTTATGCCAGGCCAGTTGTAAAGTATTCTCAATCTTTGCAATGTTTTTTCAGGTCCTTGATGACCACCATGCGTACTTTCATGTACGGCTTTTATAAGTTCTTCTTTCTCTTCTTTTGTCTTAGGATCCTCTACAAAGGAAGTTTTAATAATTAGACACTTCTCAGGTGTCTTCTTTTTGTGGATGAATTCAATCATCTGAAGAATCGTTTCTCTTAGATAAGGATCCATTATTTGCACTTCGATTTCCTTTGCTTCTGGTACTTGCGTTCTCAGACAACTATACCATATGATTTCATCATCGTTTGGATCTATATATAGACCAGGATTTTCTATATTGGTTGAGACAATTAATCCTTTTCGTGTGGTCCTACCTTCTTCGTAACGAAGGGTTTCTTCCCTTTCAAGGGTGTTTCTTTCGTTTTGAAATTCGTCATATGTTGGGCTAGCTTCTCTAGCTAGATCATCTAATGTGTCCTGTATTAATTCTTGTAGATTTTCTTCTTCGTCTTCTAAAGCGTTAACATTGTCTTTATCTTGAGAAATTCGTGATAACGCATCAGCGTTCGTGTTTCCTTTTCCTTTTCGATAAACGATAGTATAGTCATATTCCTCCAATTTCAGACGCCACCTCATTAAGCGTGAGGTTGGATCTTTTACCGACATGATCCACGTTAAGGGTTTGTGGTCCGTGATTATCGTGAAATGTTTTCCATATAAATATTGGTGGAAATGTTTGATACTCCAAACAATGGCTAGGAGTTCCTTTTCTGTGGTTGAGTAATTTCGTTCAGCTTTATTTAATGTTCGTGAGGCATAGGCAATAGGATGTTCCTTTCCTAATGTTCCTTGCGATAAGACAGAGCCAATTGCTTGATTGCTAGCGTCTGTTAAGAGAAGAAATGGTTCAGACCAGTCAGGATATTTCAAAACTGGATCTCGGCAAAGCGCTTTTTTTAATGTCTCAAAAGCTGTTTGTTCCTTGTCTGTCCATTGCCACTCCGTAGTTTTCTTTAACAAGGTCGTCAAAGGCACTGCTATTTTCGAAAAATCTTTGATAAATTTTCTATAATATCCGGCTAATCCTAAAAATTGTTTAATTTCTTTCGGTGTTTTAGGTGTTGGGTAATTCTCAATACTTTGGATTCGTTCTGGGTTTGGTTTTATCCCATTTTCTGTTAGCAAATGTCCTAAATAGGCTAGTTCTGGTTTCAAAAACTCGCATTTGTCTGGTTGTAATTTTAGTTGAACTTCTCGTAGGCGAGTAAACAAATATCGCAGATTGTTATTATGTTCTTGTAGAGTGTTACCGAAAACTATGATATCGTCCATGTAGACAAAACAGCTAGTTCCAATTAATCCTTTTAATCCGTTATTCATCATTCTTTGGAAAGTTGCCGGAGCATTTTTTAACCCAAAAGGCATTCGGTTATATTCGAAATGTCCATCCGGTGTTGAAAAGGCTGTTTTGAATTTATCAGTTTCTTTCATACCAATTTGATGAAATCCTGAGGCCAGATCAAAGGCAGAAAAATATTTAGCATTTCCTAATTTATCCAGAATATCATCTATGTTTGGTAGTGGATAGGCATCTTGATAAGTTTTTTCATTTAATTTCCTATAGTCAATGACAATGCGCCATTTTTTCTTTCCTGAGGCATCGGCTTTTTTAGGAACAACCCATAAGGGAGAGTTGAACGGTGAATCACTTTCTTGAATGATTCCATCTTTCAACATTTTCTGAATCTGTTGTTTAATTTCTTCCTGATGTATTTGAGGATATCTGTATTGTTTTACGTGAATCGGTGTAGGATCTTGAAGAGTGATCGTATGTTCCGTTAATTTTGTCAATGGTATAGGATCTCCAGGAAGAACAAAAATGTCGTGAAATTCGGTAATGATGTTCCAAATTGTATCTTTTCCTTCTTTTATGTGATCTAAACGTGTATTTCGTCGAAGCAATTCGATTCGTTGTTTTTGATAAGCGGTCTTTTGTTCTGGTTGCAAGTCTATTGCCGTTATTGGATACCCAATTAGTCCCTTTTGGTTTATTTTAGTACACGGCTGAACAGTTTGCATGGAAAAATTATTAACGGGTAGATAAGTATAACCATTTGTGACAGTAGCTAGTATTTCATAAGAACCCATATAAAATTTTGCTTCTCCATTTTTAATATTTTGAACAGGGAATTGTATCAGTTTCGATGTTTGAGGTGGAACAGTGTTTTTAACATTTTCTGTCGTGTTTCCTTTGAGAGGTTTTTCTTCTAAAAACTTTTGATTCTGTAGTTGTAGAAATCCTTCTTTCATATTCCAAATGCAATTTAATTGTTTTAATGAATCTAATCCTAAAAGTCCAATTCCTTGCAGAATATTAGTTGGGACAATGTGAAAAATTAAAAGATTTCCTTGATAATGAGTTCGTAGGGAGCCTAGTGTTTGTAAACACGAATTTAATGTTTTTATGAAACGTCTATCTGTTGTATTTATGTCTTGTTTGTTTTCAATAGCATTTTCGCTTAACAATGAGAGTGAAGCTCCCGGGTCTATTAAATATAGTCCTTGTATAATAAGGGGTATTTTTAAAGGAACGTAAGCAAGTTTGCTTCCTGGATCTTTGATAGAGTAGACTCGTTCTGATTGTTTTCCTGTGGAACTTCCTCGTCCAATTGATTTATGGGGGGTGACTTTGCAAAAGGCATAGCTTTTCGAAAATTTTCGCGATACTGTTTTGTTCGGCATTCTTTTTCTACATGCCCAATCTTTTGACAATATGTACACTGCACAGGTGTACGTACCTGCGTTGGACTTCGTATTTGCGAATTATTTTGAAAGGTGTAAGGCGTTGATGGTTTTGTAAAAGGGGATTTTTTGAAAAATTTGACTTTTGAAGGAGTATTTATCGGTTGCCGAATTTGAAAAGGTCTTGTTTGTATGATTTCGGCAGTTCTGGCTGCATTGATAGCTTCGTTCATGTTTTTGGGAGAGGATGTTTTAACATCTAAGCGGAGCTCTTTATCGAGGCCATTAATGAAATCATTTAGGCCCCTTTGTTTTTCTTCCTGTAGTAGAATTTCCTTTTGAGATGCCGAAAGATTTCGACTAAGAATTGTTTTTAATGCTTCGTCGTGAATTTGGGTAAAACGAGTTATATAGGAATTGATCGATTCTTTGAAGCCTTGTCGACAGTGAATTCGTTTGAGTTGGAGAGCCGTTAGATCAGATGTAATGCCATAGTTCTGTCTCAGTTGTTCAATCAATTCATCGAAATTTAAAATCATTTCGGCTCTGATAACGAGTTGAGCTTTCCCTTTTATTTTTTGCCCCAATATCATACTCAATAATAATAATTCATCTTGCGATTTATGCAAATTATGCCTGGCGGTTTCAATTTGTGAAATAAATGTTTCGACAGAGATCGTTTCTCCATCGAATTCCGTGATAACGCTTAATAAATCTTTTAGAGGATAACGCTGATTCTGTCGCGAAAACGTTTTTACAGAACCATTTTTTGAATCTGAACTTTCGTCTTCTGTGAGAAAAGGAGAAGGCTCTTCGTCCTTCTTTCCTTTCAAATCTTTTGAATCTCTTCTCTTTTCTAATTTTGTTTCCAACCGTTCGAGACGGCCAAGCACATTTTCTAATAATTGGGTAATGTTTTCAAGTTCAACCATCTTACCTTTCTCAGAGGGTGTCGACGGTTCAGCAGAAAACTCGTGTGAAGTAGAGTCGCTCAGGACGTCAGACTTCGATTTTCTTTTTGACTTGACGAGCGATGAGAGTCTTCTTCTCATAGACGGTTGTGTTGTTCGTGATACGCTCTTCTTGTCGTTACTCAGAACGATTGGCGTATCCCTCCGCTGCCACCAATTTATGTCACAAGCGAGATCCACGAGAAGAAGTTTTTAAAAAAAATACTTTATTGATAATAGGAATGTTAGGATTATAATACTTGATGAAGTAATACTGATCGATGCTGAATTAATAATGCGTGGGCGTTGATTGGACCTTCCTTTTATACTCTGCTATGACGCCTTGTTTTCCTCGACTGTTTCCTTCTTCGTGGGGATAGTTGTGTCTTCGGTTGTTTTCCCAGACGGTGCTGTTTATGGATTGATTTCCGTCAGAGTTTAAATATATTTTAAGGGGTGGTAGAGAAGTTCAAATGAAACAAAAAATGTCGTATAATATAATGTGCAATATGTCTCCATTTCGCAATAATAATGCCTTAAAGGCAACATTATATAGCTTTAACAATCGGACATGTTTTTGGAAAAGAGTGTCGTTTACGCACACAGATAAAGTGGAGCCTATAAGCAGAGCCGGCTCAAGGGTATGCAGTGCCCTTAAGCCATTTTCAACTCCCTATCTTTTTTTTTATGTAAAATTTGTAAGTGTGGGGTTCGAAATAAATACCGTACTTCGATACCTGTCGCACGGTGGTGGGGAGACAGGGATGGCGAGCGTCCCTGCTCCAAAAGGGAGAAGGACACTGACCGCGCGACAGTGAGGAGACGGAGCGAAACTCAAAACAGAAGTGTTGTGATTTCCTAAGTTCCCAAAGGCCAAGGCGACGCGAGAGGCGGAGAGACGTCACAAGTGGCGACGAGGATGGGATCGAGTACGTACACTTTATTGAGAATACTTAATATGACAAATACAAAATATTTATTATACTATTTATGCTGGCGATGAAATTGTAAAACCTAACCACGAATGGGTGACTGTTATTCGCCTTGGGAAATTTTCGAAAGGCACCATAGGAAAGGAAATAAGATATAAAATAGGTAAGTTAACAAATGAAGTTTCCTGTATAAGTTTCTGCTTATGATAAATTCCTAAATTAATAAAATATATCCTGTATAACATAATTTATCCATTAATATAAGTAATTACGTATACCAAACGGAGGCCAATGTTATGTGTGTGTATGTGTGTATATATACATATATGTATGTATATATATATGTACATATTATCATTGTCCGTATAATAATAGAAAAAAAAAAAAAAAAAAAAAAAAAAAAAAAAAAAAAAAAAAAAAAAAAAAAAAAAAAAAAAAACTCATTTGTTAATTGGTACCTACATTTGCAAAATGATTGCAAAACCATGGACGTACATGGAATTGGTAAATTGAAAATCTCGTCAATTGGTACCAAAATGGCATAAATAGTACATAGGTAAACTGACAAAGTAGCAGTTGGTACCTAAAAGCACAGCAGTGTGCATAAAAGACATAGGTAATTTAGCTGACGCTAAATGGTACCTGAATCGAAATTACTCTTACAGATCGTACCGAAATGCCCCAAATCTGTCGACTGGACACTTTCGATTGTGATGGCGACACAACTTCCGTTGGGGCGCGCTGGGAAAAATGGAAAAGGGCACTGGAAATCTACCTTCTAGCAGCGAATATTGATGCACCAAGCCAAAAAAGAGCGACGCTCTTGCACATGGGCGGGTTATCACTACAAGAAATCTATTATAATATCCCAGGTGCCCACGTAACGGACGCGGAAGCCGACGTTTACGAAATTGCAGTGGAAAAGTTAGATCAATACTTTTGTCCTAAACAGAGTCGAATATACGAAAGACATTTGTTCAGGCTAATGAAACAAGAACCAGGTGAAAAATTCGAAAAGTTCGTGGTAAGGTTACGTCACCAGAGTTCAAAATGTCAGTTCACCAACGTTGAGGATAATCTCTTAGACCAAATCACGGAGAAATGCGAATCGACTAAATTAAGGAAGAAAATACTTACACTCGGTGACACGGTAACTTTGGACAAAATTATCGCCGAAGCAAACGCGCTAGAAGTTGTCCAAAGACAACTAGATGATTTCGACCCAACAAAAGGTCACGAGGCACCACAGACAGTTCACAGATTAGAAACAAAAAATAGTAGGGCTAACTCTAGACCGTGCACTAGGTGTGGGAGCGATAAACACGGGAGCAATTACAATAATTGCCCAGCTCTAGGGAAAAAATGTTTAAAGTGCGGATTCGTGGGGCACTTTCGCGCCCAATGTCGAACTAGGGCGAATAAACGCAAGGCGACAACAGTCCCGTACAACGGAAACAAGAAACAAAAACCGGACCACAGTGAGAAAACAAACACGGAAATCGATTACATATTTCACTTGGATGATGATGACAACATAACGTGCCAAGTAGGCGGAGTGAAGATTGAAATGCTGATAGATTCAGGTAGTAAATGCAATATCATAAGTGACAAGACATGGAATAACCTAAAAAAAATGCAATATCAAAGTTTACGATACAGTAAAGAACCCGAAGAAAACGTTTATGGCTTATGGCAGTAGAAGCCCGTTAACGATCTTAGGTTCTTTTAAAGCAGAAATCGCAGTAGGTACAAAGACAAAAGAAGCAACGTTCTATGTAGTAAAAAATGGATCAAAGAACCTATTAGGAAAGGAAACTGCCATGTCATTAGGAATCTTGAAAATAGGATTAGACATTAACACAGTTAACGACGGCGTTTTTCCCAAGTTCAAAGAGGTCAAAATCAATATCCCTATTGATAAATCGGTTAGGCCTGTCTGCCAACCATATCGTAGAGTACCGATACCTCTTGAATCAAAAATAAAAGAAAAAATCCAAGATTTAGTTAGATCTGACATCATTGAGCCAGTAAATTGTCCATCAAGTTGGGTTTCACCCATGGTGCCAATTCTCAAAAGCGACGGAGATATAAGAATCTGCATCGATATGAGACGCGCAAATGAAGCAATTATTAGGGAAAACCATCCTTTACCAACAATGGAACAACTCACCCCAAAATTCAGGAAGACACAAAATTTTTCAAGATTAGATATAAAGAACGCATTCCATCAAGTGGAGCTTAGCGAAGAATGTCGATACATCACTACATTCATCACTAACATGGGACTCTATCGATACAAGCGACTCATGTTTGGTATTTCCTGCGCACCTGAGTATTTCCAAAAAATCCTGGAAAGAATTTTACTACCTTGCGAAGGAGTAGTTAATTTCATTGATGACATTGTGGTATTTGGATCTAATAATGTCGAGCACGATACCAGACTGAAGAAAGTTCTAAAAATTCTGAAAGAAAATAACGTTCTCCTAAACGATAAAAAATGTATCTACAACGCAAAAGTTATACAATTTCTTGGTCACGAGTTGTCATGTAAAGGCATAAAACCACTAGATAAATACACTAAAGCAATAGAGACATTTAGGAAGCCCTCAACAGTAGAAGAACTACAGAGTTTTTTAGGCCTTGTTAATTTCATAGGTAAATGGATCCCAAATTTAGCAACATTAACAGACCCAATTCGAGAACTGTTGAGAATTAAACTAAGACAAACTGCTGACATAACCCAACACTGGACAGATAAACAGACACAAGCTTTTAATTATCTAAAACGCGCCCTAACCAACATACAGACGCTGGGATACTACGACCCAAACGATAGAACGCAAGTAATCGCAGACGCCAGTCCAGTGGGGTTAGGCGCAGTTCTTATACAATACGACTCTAGGGGACCACGCATCATTGCTTACGGTAACAAAAGTCTTACAGAATGCGAAAAACGTTACTGCCAAACCGAGAAGGAGGCTCTTGCCTTAGTATGGGCAGTCGAACATTTCAAAATGTATTTATACGGCAAAGACTCGTTTGAATTAATTAGTGACCACAAGCCTCTCGAAGTCATATTTGGACGCAGCTCGAAACCATGCGCTCGAATCGAGCGATGGGTCCTACGACTACAGTCATACAACTATAAGATAATATACAAACCAGGGAAAAATAATATTGCTGACCCGCTTTCTCGTTTATGCATAAATCCAGAACCATATCCGTTCGACAAAGGAAACTACGTAAATCTCATAGTAGAACAACATTGCCCAACAGCGGTATCCTTAAAGGACTTAAAACAAGCATGTAACTTGGATGAAGAACTAAAAATGGTTAAACAAGGCATGTATAAAAACAACTGGAACAGTAGCGTCAACCACTTTAGGCCTTTTGAAAATGAATTTTGCTTTCAAGACAATATATTATTACGTGGAAACAAAATTGTCATCCCTTCCAAATTAAGAGATAGAGTATTGTCAGCCGCCCACGAAGGACATCCTGGAATAGTGGCCATGAAGTCCAGGTTGCGCTCAAAAGTATGGTGGCCTAAGATCGATAAGGACGCAGAAAATTATGTAAAAGCTTGTAAAGGTTGCACTCTGGTCTCAGCACCAAACCCCCCAAACCCCATGAAAAGAAGAGTATTACCGATAGATGCTTGGATAGACATAGCAATTGATTTTCTTGGACCTCTTCCAAGCGGGCATTATCTTTTTGTGATTGTGGACTATTTTAGCCGATATAAAGAAATCAAAATAACCAAATCCATAGGCACAACAGAAACGATCGACATGTTAAAGGAGACATTTTCTAGAGTAGGTATTCCGATTAGCATAACAGCGGATAATGGCAGACAGTTCACAAGTGAAGATTTCAAGAAATTTTGCTCAGAATACGGAATAATTTTACATTACACTATACCCTACTGGCCACAACAAAATGGGGAAGTAGAGAGACAAAATCGCGACATACTAAAAAGACTTAGGATCAGCCAAAGCCAGAGATCAAATTGGAGAAATGACCTTCTGAAGTATTTAATGATGTACAATAGTACACCTCATTCAACTACGGGGAAATCACCGTCAGAGTTATTCTACAGAAGACAATTCAGGGACAAGCTACCATCAATCATAAATGTCGAGAACACGGAATACGACTTAGAAGTAAGAGACAAAGATTACGAAATGAAATGGAAAGGAAAGCAGTATGAAGACCGGAAAAGAAGAGCCAAGGAAGACACCATAGAAATTGGAGGAAAGGTTTACGTAAAAAATATGACCAGAGATAACAAACTAACAACCGAATTTAACGCTACAAAACACACGGTGTTAAATAAGGAAGGAAACGATGTCGAAGTAAGGAACGATGATACAGGCCAGCAGTATAGAAGAAACATAGTTCATTTAAAAAAGGTGGAGGGCCAATGGACAGTCCACAAAGACGACGAGGAGGCTGTACCCGGAAATCAAGACAGTCCTCCCAAAACATAAAATAATTTTTCGATTAGCATTACAAACATATTTCTTCGCAAATTATCTGATATCGCGATGACGTTAGTATTCTCACTAAAATGTATATTAGGATATCACATTTCAACCTGCAAAGAAAAGTTGAATTTAGTTTCATTAAAAGAATAAAATTTGTTATTTTTCAATCATTGTAATAAAAGAGAGATGTGGGGTTCGAAATAAATACCGTACTTCGATACCTGTCGCACGGTGGTGGGGAGACAGGGATGGCGAGCGTCCCTGCTCCAAAAGGGAGAAGGACACTGACCGCGCGACAGTGAGGAGACGGAGCGAAACTCAAAACAGAAGTGTTGTGATTTCCTAAGTTCCCAAAGGCCAAGGCGACGCGAGAGGCGGAGAGACGTCACAGTAAGCTTCAAACATTTTACAAAAATATTACCAACACTTCAAAATTGTGGTCCTCTTTAGAATCATCTTTTCTCCTTTACGACGTTGACGCCCTATTTTTGCCTGCACGGGCAGCGCGGAGTAGCGCGTCGCTCTTAGAGCGAAACGCGACCCAGAGGCAAGTGGTGGGGGAATCGATGGTCCCCAAGTCCCCACCCATAGACCGCCGCATCGCACAGTCAGTCCCCACGCTTTTTCAGCCGCGAGCATTCGCGTGCGGCACGGGATCGCTTTTTCGTCCCGAGCAACTTTTGACCGTCCCTGGCCCTAAAGCTATTGCGCCCCTAGGTCAGCGCCTCTTGTGCCTTAGCCTAAAGCCAAACCTCTCTATAAGACTGCCTGCAGTCAGCCGTTTAGATTACTATTATTGTAAGGTTAAAATTCCCAACTTGTAACGATCTGACCTGTTCATTAGTCACAGATGAACTGTTTATGAGATTCTTTAGAGCCTTCTGAAACATTTATGCTTTATCGAACAGTTGAAAAGTCTAGATCAGGCTTGCAATTTAACTGAACTTCGCGGCCGATTCTCACAGGCAACGCCTCCCTTCCTCCGGCCGCGCGCCTCATTCCCCGCGGCCGCAAAGTGCTCGGTAGACCTGAGGCGCGATTGGCACGTGTGCCGAGCACTATGGCTGCCGCGGGGAATGAGGCGCGCGGCCGGAGGAAGGGAGGCGTTGCCTGCGAGAATCGGCCGCGAAGTTCAGTTAAATTGCAAGCCTGGTCTAGATCAACATTCTATTCCTATGTGTTTATCTTATCAATGTGCCAAAGCTAGTCTCCGCTTCAAAACCATACTGCTATTTAAAAAACAATATAACTATCCATTTTTATGCAATAACAGTCGCGGTAAAATTATGGTGAAAAGCAGGGTCTTCGAATGATCATTCAAATCACATTAGCTAACACTGATGAGCTACCTTACATTGATTTTTTAGATTCATAAGCGAATTTACTGTTTTAGTGATTAGGAAATATTACTCATTTTCGTGAATAATATTTTTGTAAGAAGTACTTTTATATAGAATGACGATAGAAAAGGAACACTAGCTAAATATAATATATTTCCAACGTTCCAATTTAAGATCAAAGTTAAACTGATGTTTCCTTTGTTTCAACTCCTTTGTTTCAAACTATCTGTAGAGATAAAAAAAAACATAATAACGATGTAAACTGCTTCCGATTGGTACCACGTATCTACATTCTGGTATACACGTACATACAACGTAAAAACTCAACAGCGAAAGGACTAAATTGATAAATACAATTATTTAATACTTATTATTCCTATAATAAACTCATTTTTCGCAATTCTGGATTTAGGCTATGCGTTAATTAGGTGCTCAATTATAAAACACAGTACGTATTATGAAACATTTTCACGTTTGAAATTATGTATACAGATTACATGCAATATATTTGTGTATAGGTATGTTATATAAAAATATTATTCGTAGAATTTGTACCCAGATAGCCAAACTTGCCAAATTTATGCCAAATTTGTGCCAAATTGGCACCAAATTCAAACAGACCCTCACCAAAACCGTAGTCATCTGTTTCCGCAATAGGATGCCAATTTGGAAACAGGGTCTGTAATGTCCAGATCGGGATACAAATTTGCACCAAAAAGCGAACAGATCTTGCAAACAAAACTTGTTGTAAAATTGGCAACAGTATCTGTTTCAATTTTGCTGCCAATTTATCGCCAATTTGGCAGCAAGTTATCAACAGATTCTGTCAACAGATTTTCTGTCGCCAATTTGTCAACAGTCCTATACATTACAAATTCTGTATCAAATTTGCTGCCAATCTCGCAACAAATGTTGTAATGGCAGAGTCTGTAAAGTTCTGTTCGACAGGTTTGGCTATCTGGGTATCTATAGCTGAAAAAGAGTAAGTCAAGGAATTTTTCCTGTTTTATAACAAATGTATAATAAGATTCTAGTTTATAGTAGAAAATGGATGGTCAAACCTTTATACACCAATAATACTTTTAAAATAAAAACATGGTTTGTGTCTTTTCATTTTACAATTGCAGACATAATAACCTACATTTCAAAATGTACTCGTATTTCATGAACCACAGGTCTCGGCAAAAAACTAAGCTAATCTCTTCACGCATTTTTGAAAATAAATATCGTATCTTGTGCACCAAGTATTTGAAGACACCGGCGCGGCGTGAGGAGATTCAGCACACGCAAGATTTCATCCTGGCTACTATACAGGGTGTTTTGCAACAGGTGGGAGAAAATGTAAGGTGTGATTCTAGACGTCAAAATAAGAGGAAAATCAAGAGTAACGAAATGGCGGTAGCAGCTTTGTTTTTAGTTATTAGCATTTTAAAAAGTGGGTGAAAAGCGCCTGAAACATGGCAATCCGTATGGCATCC
Source organism: Perdita meconis (assembly GCA_030770465.2). Lineage (NCBI taxonomy): Eukaryota > Metazoa > Arthropoda > Insecta > Hymenoptera > Andrenidae > Perdita > Perdita meconis. Next base: position 10,275,771 of record JASKOS020000013.1, on the reverse strand, counting down.
CTAATTCAAAACACGGGCCCTCTCACACGTGCGTGAAGTTAGCCCCCCCTTTTGCGAAAAATTAAAAAATTATTGTTGTACTAGTTTGTACTAGACTTGTACCGTGTTGTGCCGTTGAGAGTTTTTAAAAATTCAAAACCGTTTTCGAGAAAACCACAAAAAACCAATTTCGAAGTTAGCCCTCCCTTTCGCGAAAAAATCGTTTTTCTCGATTGTACTGCATTGTACTAGTTGTACCGAACATTGTACCGTTCGAAAAAATTGTGTAACATCATTATTTTCTGAAAAAAATTGAACAATAGAAAGTGTCCTAGCCCCCTCTTTTTGCGAAAAATTCAAAAGTCATTGTTATACTAGTTTGTACTAGTTTTGTACCGCGTTGTACCGTTGAGAGTTTTCAAAAATTCGGAACCGTTTCCGAGATAAACGCAAAAAACCAACTTCGAAGTTGCCCCTCCCCCCCTTTTGCGAAAAACTCAAAAATCATTGTTGTACTAGTTTGTACTAGTTTTGTACCGCATTGTACCGTTGGAAGTTTTCCAAAATTCGAAACCATTTTGGAGATAAACTCAAGAACCCGATTTTAAAGGTAGCCCCCTATTTGGAATGATCAGGCCTCGATGGCCGGTCCTGCCGCGATCCTCGTGTCACCGGGGAAACGTGGCGATTGCGTCTCGAACTTGGTTTTTTAAGATTTTCTCGAAAACGGTTTTGAATTTTGGAAAACTCAACGGTACAATGCGGTACAAAGCTAGTACAAATTAGTACAACAATGATTTTTTAATTTTTCGCAAAATTACAAGAACGGCGAGTTAACTTCCAAATTGGTTTTTTGCGTTTATCTCGAAAACGGTGTCGGATTTTTGAAAACTCTCAACAGCACAACACAGTACAAAACTAGCTGGTTATTGGTGCTCGCTCGCTCGCAAGGGGAGTTATTGTTGCTCGCTCGCAGGTAGTGATGCCTATAGCTATTCATGTTTATTTTGTATGTGACCCTTTACGGGCCACACAAGGAACTTCCCGATTTGCGAGTTGTAATTTATTATTACCATTATTAATTGTCGCTAATTAGAAAATTATTCGTATTCGGGGAAATTTAATAGTTTTCTACTTATCAACATTGTTGCTATATGACGTCGCATTAAACAAACATCTATATATATATATTGTTACGCGCACCGGGAGCACCTGGTACACCGCCCAGTACACTGGCTGAAGCTCGCCACAGGACCAGGGCTGAAGCCAGTTACAAGAAGAGGGACCGATTGATTAAATGTCAGTCCTTGACAGACAGCCATCGGGCAAGCGGTCACCGACTATACCTTTCACTATATGTTAATTGTAAACGACTCTAAACTTGTAAACGAGAACAATAATAAACATGTTCACTGAGCGAGCCCGGCGAGGACGCAACACTGCGTCCCAGTAGCTGTGTGTCAAGGACTGACATTTAATCAATCGGTCCCTCTTCTTGTAGCTGGCTTCAGCTCTCGTCCTGTGGCGAGCTTCAGCTAGGGTACTGGGCGGTGTACCGGGTGCTCCCGGTGCGCGTAACATTGCACCCCCCGTAGAATGGCGATCGTCCCGATCGCAGGAAATCCAAGTTGAGGAACCTGTACGTAAAAATCCATTTCGTCTGAAAAAGAGGTATTTGTTCAGAATATACCTGTGTGGCCCTTCCCAGACTTCACTCCGGCATTCGTCCAGTGTCCCGGAGGAAACCACGCGAAAACCCCGGGCAGAGTGAAACCGGCTCCTTCGAATTTCTTCCTGGAAGGCCACCGACCCGGATCTCCGCCTTCCACTTGCGTCTTCATTCTTGGCACTCCGTTCTTACCGCCTTCTCGGTTTGACTCCTACGGTCTCCCACGGAGGATCGTCGTCAGCCCGAACGCACCTCTCGAGACAGCTCCTCGCTGCGTCCTCACAGGAGCTACATCACCTAGACCTGATCCCGGACGTCTAACCAAAAGGAGCTATCCGTCTCGATGCCGATGCGTTCCTCGTCCTCGGACCGGCCCTGGAGGCAGACCCTTCCCGGGAAGAGCTTGGCTTCTCCAGTGTGAGGGCACATGCCTCACCTAAGCTATGCTCAGCGCCACTTTGGGCAGCCGTTGACGTCCGAGGATGGGAAGAACTCATCCCCGCGTGGAAGAACGAGTCTCCCCTCATCTTCAGTTCTTCATGGAAACATCTTCTTCTCGGACGAAGACGGTCAGGCACCCCTTTCCAGGAAAATTCGTCTTTCCGAAGCTGTGCAGATATAATAATTCAAATTAATAGATCGTTATAACATTGGTTCCTGGTCCGGCCTGACTCGCCCAAGACTTCCATCGAATACGGGGTTGACCATGCCCCGTACCTGGACAGTCTGGATTCGGCCCAGTCCAGCCTCCGCCCACAACTTCCATCGAGTACGGGGTTGACAAGGCCCCGTACCTGGACAGTGTGGACTCGGCCCATACCGGCATCTTTCATGCTCTCGGCATTACTCAGTTCAATCAATTAATCGTCCCTCGTATTTCGCCAAGCGCTGGACGTGGACGACTTTGTATTTGCTTCTTGATGAGCGCTGTATCCTGTAAATGACGTCATTGATTTTTGTGATGATTCTATACGGACCTTCCCAATCTGTTTGTAATTTGGGACATTTTCCCTTTACTCTTCGTGGTTGGAACAACCACACTAGTTCACCTGGTATGAATTCCGTGGTTCGGACATGGCTATCATACCAGGACTTCATCTTGTTACTGGAAATCCGCAGACGGTGTCGAACGAAATCGTGGATCTTCCGCATCCTTTCTCGGATTATTGTTGTATAGTCTTGCTCGTTCTCGTCTTCTCTTCGTTCCGGGGACGGACCTCTCCAAAGATGCATAGGCAGCCGCATCTCTTGCCCGTAGAGAATCGCGGACGGTGACAGCTGTCTAGTTTCGTGTTTCGTCGAACGATACGCCATCAGAAACAAAGGCACCCATTCATCCCAATCGCGTTGATGTTCTGCAACAAATAATGCTAAATATTGTAGCAAGGTCCGATTCAAGCGTTCCACCAGACCATCCGATTGGGGGTGTAGAGGCGTCGTCCGGGTTTTCTTTACTCCGAGCAGCATCATAAGTTCTCGGAATACCGCAGATTCACAATTCCGTTCTTGGTCTGAGTGTATTTCTAGAGGTACCCCGTGTCGACATATGACGTCCCGTAGAAGTGCTCTAGTGACTGTGATGGCTTGTTTGTCCGGTACCGCCATCACCTCTGGCCACTTTGTGAAATAGTCCGCTACCACCAGGAGATATTTGTTGCCGCTGGATGAAATAGGAAACGGTCCCACGATGTCCACTGCAATCCTTTCGAACGGTGCTCCCACGTTGTAAATTTGAAGAACTCCTCCTCCTCTCCTCCGGGGTCCCTTCTTCGCGGTGCAAAGGTGGCATCCTCTGCACCATTCTTCAACATCCTGTCGACAGGTTGCCCAATAAAATTGTTGTCGAATCTTCGTCAAAGTTTTCTTCATTCCAAAATGTCCAGCCGCTGGGGAATCGTGGAACTCCCTCAGCACTTCTTCTTTTCTCGTACGAGGTACCATCAAGAGCCAAGAAGTCAGCGTTCCATTAGCCGACTCCCACTTCCGGAATAAAAAATCTTTTCGTATAACCAATGAGTCCCAAATCGAGAAGTAATATTTCATCTGTGGAGAGAAAGCAGCGATGTCCTGATAGGAAGGCTTCTGTTCCATAAGTTTATGCCGAAGAATGTATCCGATCTCTTCATCTTCCATTTGGTCTATTCTCCAGGCTTGTAAATCGACGTTCTCACATAGAATCCGGTTGACGACAACCGCATCCGTTTCTTCCAGCCGTTTGCAACGTTTGCAGTCCTCTTCGCACGGTCTTCTTGACAGTCCATCCGCATTGCCGTGCAACCTTCCTTCCCGATGTTGTACTTCAAAGTCATACTCCTGTAGGCGCTCGATCCAATGCGCTACTTGTCCCTCGGGGTTCTTGAAAGACAGCAACCAACGTAATGCTGCGTGGTCTGTTCTAAGTAGGAAGGTTCGTCCGTAGAGATAATGATGGAAGTGTTCCGCCGACTTGACCATCGCTAGTAGCTCCTTGCGGGTTGTACAATAATTCTTCTCAGCTTTTCCTAGGGTCTTCGAGAAATAGGCGATGACCTTTCCTTCCCCTCCTTGTATTTGGGAGAGAATTGCCCCAATCGTGCCTTCCTCACAGCTTGGCAGTCTCGTTGCCGGTGACCCGGTTGTCCGCAGCTCCAGCATTTCATGGCGTCCTTTCTGTACCCGGTCCTGCTCTCCTCCTGGCGATGTCCTTTCATGACCGCCCCATCCGGTAGTCTCCTTCTGCTCCTATAGTCCTTTTCGCGGTGTCCGGTCCTTCCGCAATTCCAGCAAGTGGTATCGATTCTTCTTCTCTTCGGTTCGTGCCCCTCGAAAAAGGCAAAAGATTTAGTTTTCCGAAACAAGCGCGTTTCCAGGACAGAATTTCGGGCCATCGTCTCGACGGCCTCAACCTCCAGAGCCCTTGTCACCGCAGCTCGTAGGGAGGTGAAACCCTCAAGACGTAAATGTTTTTTAATCCCCTCGTCGGCCAGCGCGGTGACAAATTGCGAAGTAGCGAGACGATCTCGCGCTTCCGCTGGACAGTCTGCAAACGCGACCTGAGCCAGCTTCTCTATCTCGCAGGCCAACGAGGAGACAGTTTCCCCTTCCCGCTGTCGGTAATTTTGGAACAAAACGTAGTTTAGGTTCGTTTGCTTCTGTGCTCCAAACCTAAACTCTAACGCGGATGCTAATTGTGAAAAATCACTCCGCTGTTCAGCGGAAAGAGTTGTCAGCACCCCCCTCGCCAAGCCCTTCAGGGACGCCATTAAGGCCGTAGCCTTCCCTAGATCGTCCCAACCATTCGCTAATGCGATCGCGTCAAACTGAATTTTATATTCCTCCCAGGAAAATTGCCCATCGAAAACTGGCGGTTTCGTGACATATCCCAAATTAATTCTTTCAGCAGGCGAGGGAGTAATGACTGGTAACGGCTCGGGAAGGGGGGTCGGAAACAGCCGGAGAAATCGTCTCAAGGGCTGTCCCACCTACTTCTGGAGAAACAGAAATAGAATTCGGGGATCCGAATGTAGTGGATATTACCCGGATCTGTTCTTGGAGTCCCGTGATGGCTTCAGTCGTCTGGCGACGTTGTTCCTCCATTTGGGCCAAGATATTTCCAAACATTTCTTGTAGCGAGTCTCCGGCGGCAGAGGGGATGGGCGCGTCCCCATACCACTTCTGACACCAGTGTTGCGTCCTCGCCGGGCTCGCTCAGTGAATATGTTTATTATTGTTCTCGTTTACACGTTTAGAGTCGTTTACAATTAACATATAGCGAAACGTATAGTCGGTGACCGCTTGCTCGATGGCTGTCTGTCAAGGACTGACATTTAATCAATCGGTCCCTCTTCTTGTAGTTGGCTTCAGCCCTCGTCCTGTGGCGAGCTTCAGCCAGAGTACTGGGCGGTGTATCCGGTGCTCCCGGTGCGCGTAACAGTATATTTAAAGAAATATTATACATATACCAGCCGGTCTCTTTTAGTTTTCGAGATATTCGCAAGGAACTTAGAATAGCCATTTCTATAGATTTCTAATACTCGTTAGGCCCCGTTACCCATGATTTCACTAAAAGAGGACGTTGACGTTAACACATATATACGTGTGATAAGATATTTGAAACTACAAAACTGGTGATATCACCAAAAATAATCTTTTTTTACAAAAAGGTATAAAAAAGTGCGCCAAGGTACGGGGCACGCGAGGAACGCATTAGAAAAATAACTGTTGTGCAAACTTTAATATGCTGAATATTTCTTTAAAATGCTCCTTAAAAAATATGTAATTATTAGCTCCTAAAAAACAAGTAATTATTACATTAGAAAAATAGCTATTGTGCAAACTTTAATATGTTGAATCTTTCTTTAAAGTGCTCCTAAAAAAAAAGAGTAATTATTAGTTCCTACAAAAACAAGTAATTATTATCTCCACAAAATTAGTGATATAAAACAATTGCGCCAATGATACAAATAAGTATTTATACAAACTAAAGAATCTATTACTTAATTATTTTTTGGCCAGTATTCATTGGTGAGTTTTATTTCAGGCTACCTAAAGAAGGTACAATTACAAGATGTTTGAAAGCAATCATACAACCATATTAATTTTTAAGAGAGATCCTAAAATTCTTGAAAAGGAGAATAATCAAGATTTAAATCAAGCAGTCGATTCCTTGTTGGAGGAAACAAAGAAGATAATACTTTTAAGTACATATATTTTTATAAAAATAAATTGTTCAATACAAATAAATAGTTTATTCAAAATACTTGGCGGTCCTCATGTCCACATGTGTGCGTGTGTGCATGTGCGTGCGTGCGTGCGTGCGTGTGAGCGCGCGCGTGTGTGTGTGTGTATGTATTAAATTATAATTCAATATGCTATAAGTATAATTACGTATGTAATGTGTTTAGTGTTTTAAGATTTTCAACGAATTTCATTACGCATTTTAAATAGATACTAAGTAGTAAGAAAGTAACATTAAATCATTAATACCGAAGCAACTAACATAAGACTATTGTGATTCGGACTGCCAAGTATTTTGAATAAACTATTTATTTGTATTGAACAATTTATTTTTATAAAAATATATGTACTTAAAAGTATTATCTTCTTTGTTTCCTCCAATAAGGATTCGACTGCTTGATTTAAATCTTGATTATTCTCCTTTTCAAGAATTTTAGGATCTCTCTTAAAAATTAATATGGTTGTATGATTGCTTTCAAACATCTTGTAATTGTACCTTCTTTAGGTAGTCTGAAATAAAACTCACCAATGAATAATGGCCAAAAAATAATTAAGTAATAGATTCTTTAGTTTGTATAAATACTTATTTGTATCATTGGCGCAATTGTTTTATATCACTAATTTTATGGAGATAATAATTACTTGTTTTTGTAGGAGCTAATAATAACTCTTTTTTTTAGGAGCACTTTAAAGAAATATTCAACATATTAAAGTTTGCACAACAGCTATTTTTCTAATGTAATAATTACTTGTTTTTTTAGATCTTTGTTTCGGTGCATGTGTAGCAGAGCTTCTGTTGCGGCTAATTACTATATAAGACTAATTACTAGACCGGTCTGGCGATTGTCTATCGACACCTTGACAGTAATTTTTCAATTGCAGTAGAAACTTGGGCGAGAAGAAAATGCATGGAGCAAGGAGAACAACTTGGGCGGTGATTTCGGTGCAATCAAAGTGTACGATTGATAAGGACATCAACGCGTGCGTCTAATTTAAACCGCATTGACGAGGGTTATCGGTCGGCGGTTGGAAAGAATAGTCGTAGAAGTGAGCAGCCGGAGGGAGTTATGCAATCTGAATGATAATAGGCAATTCAAAGTCTGAAAAGAACTTTGATGCATAGTAGAGAGTGTAAAAGCTACTCAGAAATGTGGGAAAGGCAGGAAGTGCAACAAGAGTGTAGAAATACGGAAAAGAAAAAAGTGAGGTTACGGAGAGGTTAGGATATACAGACGGGAAGCGGCGAACACGTGACAAGCTACGAGATAGAAGCATAGAGCGGAATACAAAGATGGCGGAAAAGGCGGGACGTTTGACGTATGCGAAGGATTTGGCAGACAAAAAGCGCGGAAGACCCGTGAACGCCGAAAAACTTAAGAAAGGAGGTGCTGCAGAGAAGGGATAGGTTAAATTGGGGGAGTTAGGAAAACCTAAATCACCAGGGGAAAAGAAGGGAACGATAGGAGTGGATGAAAGTAGAAAAATGAAGGACGATGAAAGTAATTTGTCGGAGGAAGACATGGGTGGGAAGTCCCAAAAGAGCAACCTGATAACTTCAGACGAATGGATGCTAAGATGGGAGGAAAGAATACTGAATGGAATTAAAACCCAGATCAAAGAAGAACTGCAAAATATTAGAGATGAAATCATCGAATACAGAAACGAAATGAACAACTGTAGAAAGACGCTACAAGAAGAAATAAATAAACTCAAAAAGGAGACGGAAAGAGGAGAGGAAAGATGGAGAAGAGAAAGGGAAGGATTAGATAGTCGACTGAAAAGGGTAGAAAACAAACTAACACAAGAAGCAAAGCAAGAGGATGATTGGAGAAAGGAGATGGAAGTGAAGATTGAAAAAACACTAGAGAATCAAGGTCCAGGAATAAGCGATGAATTGAAAATAATAAAAACTAAGCTCGAAATGAAAGAAAGGCAAGAAAGAAGAAACAATTTTATAATAAGGGGAATTGAACAAAGCAAAGACACAAAAGAAGAGGTAATAAGATTTTTACATAACCAATTAAAGTCAAATGGAGAGGTAATATCGGTCACAAAATTGAAAAAGGGGCAAAATAACAGCAATGGATTGATAATTGTGAGAATGGAAAATCTTAATGCTAAGAAAGAAATCATGAAAAATAAGGGTCTCCTGAAAGGTACAAAGATATATATTGAAGATGATATGACATGGACAGAGAGAAGAATCCAAGAAAAAATCAGGATAAGAGCGAAAGAGAAGAAAGAAGCAGGAAATAAAGTAAGGGTGGGATATCAAAAAATTGAGATAAATGGAAAATGGCACAGGTGGTCAGAGAGCAAAGAGAACTGGGAAGAAGTAAATTTTCGCAAAGAGAGACCACAAGATTGGAGGAAAAAGCCTGGAAAGTATTAAGTTGGAATGTGGCAGGAATGAAAAGACTACATGATGAATGGGAAACGGTAAAAAACTTCGACATTATTTTAGTACAAAAAACTTGGGTGGAGGAAAAAACAAAGAAAAATCAGCTTAGAAGGATGGATAACAACTTTGCATGGTGGATAAAAACAGCAGTAAGGGAAGACGGCGGCAGAGAAAGAACAAAAGGAGGGCAAATGATAGGGATCAGAAAGAATTTAGGGAACTTCGAAGTCACAGAATGGAGGTTTGGTCTAATCCTGAAGGAGCTACGAAGGAACCTAAATATAATAAGCATATACAATAATGAGGGCATGGTGAAAGTGAGAGAAGAACTAGATGGGATATTGGAAGATATAATAAAGAGAGGAGAAGGGCTAATCTTAGTAGGAGATTGGAACGCACGGATAGGAAAGGAGCAGGCTAGAATAAACATAACAGAAGACGAGGAAGAATGGATTAGAAACTCTGAGGACTGCATCACAAACACGGAAGGAAAAAGGTTAATAGGAATGTGTGAGGAATACGATCTGACAGTGATGAATGGAAGAATACTGGGAGATAAAGAGGGCAAACTTACATACATAGGACCGCGTGGAAGTTCGGTGCTAGACCTGGCAATTGTTAGGGGTAGTTTACATTTGAGCATTTCTGGCGAGCCGAGCCTGGTAAAGTTTTTTTCCGCACATGCGCGAACCCTTCGGAAACGTAAGCGTAGAGTCAAACCAAGAGAATTGGCCTGTGTTTAGGGGGATGGCTGGGTGAGCACAAGCTCCCTGGGGTTAGGGCTTTCAGAAAAGGTCTGACAATGAAGACAAAATGGACAAGAAAGCCGTAGCTGCAGCGCAGCCTATATTCATACGCACTATGCATCAAAAGAAAAGAGTAGAAGAAAGATATAGCAATGCAAACTTTCTGCAAATTGAGAGATATACAGAATGGGGCAATAACTATTAGCACCTCAGATATTTCGGAAACTATAAGTTTCACAGAAATATTTGCTGAAATAAAATTGCACAGTACGAAGGGGGTCATCCGGTGGCGATAATAGTTTTTTTGCAGGTGGAGGTACTTCGGACATTTGAAGGTCACCTCCATTTTTTTAAATGGATCGGTATGTTTTTGCTTCCGTATCATGATGGAGGATCTTAAAACGAGTTCAACGACCTATTATATAAGGTCATTTATAAGGTAAATGATTGGAAAATTTATAAGATTAACTTATAAGAATTAAATTAACTATTAACTATAATAATTTAGCAATCGGTTTAATACTTGTAGTGTTCTATGGTAGCTTAATCGTCGGTGAGAGCTACGATTTTCCATAAAACCAGAAAACATATTGAAAAAGTAACTCGAAATGAAATATAAAATACAATACATTTTGCGAAATAATCATACGTAGATAGAATGAACGACAAACTCCCGAAACAGCAAATTATGAAACATGAATGTAGAAAAGAACGGGAAATCTGTTGCCTATAGACGTACTCTTTTTTTACAACCTCTGTGGGTACCTCTGGGGTGGCAACACCCCGTGGTCCGAACGATACGGAGGACCCCACTACCACACTTGCGTGGGTCCTGTACGTGTACCATTCCTTTGAAGATTCGTCGAAATACCGACTTTGGGTGGATACGCTCCGAGCCGAGCCTCCAGCCCGGTTAATGAGGGGCAAGACCTTCGAAGCCTTTGTCCTGATGTCGTCTGGCTCTCTCTACCTCGGTCTGCACTCCTCTAGACACGTGCCAGAGTCGTGTGCCTAGCTGCGCAGAAGACGAAAACTGGTCCCTCTGCTAGCGAAAATCACGGAGAGTCAAGCAAAGTCAGGGAAAACGGGCCTCTCGCAGGCGAAAGTGCTAGCATTACCCGGCTCGGCTCGCCAGAAATGCTCAAATGTAAACTACCCCTTAAGAAAGAAGATGATCTGGTTTATCTGGTTTATGTCACCAGCCCCTGGGCAATAGACCCAGGTAGGCCCCCCTGGTGCAGACCTGAAATCAATGCTGAATGACCCTTCGGTCAGCTTTGGGTGACGAAAATATGTAAATGAATAAACGCATGTACTTAACTTGTTTTCAAAACAAAAGTGAATCATCAATAGCTATTGCCAGAGTTAGGCAAGTTTCATTCTGAATAACGAATGAAAAATGACCAAGAAATCTGCAAGATTTCTTCGTAACTAACGAATAATGTTTTCATTTGACGCGAAGTTACTGGTAATTTCGCTGGAATAAAAATGTATTCGCTATTCGAAGGAATGGTGCATCGAATACGAACACGAATAATAATAATAATAATAATAATAATAATAATAATAATAATAATAATAATAGTATTAATTATTGCGAACATCACAAATAATTATTCGAGATTGAGGATTAATACGGATTAATTGCTTGACACTTGACAACGAAATTAAAGTTCCTCATACATCAACGCAAATGATTGTTTCGCCGCTGTAAAAAACGGAGAAATTGTAGTTTCGGTTTTCTCAAAATAATTCGTTTACTATTGATTTTATCCCAAAAAGTTCCATACAAAAGTTATTCACAATTACATTTAGTAAATATTGGCTGCTTTCAAAGAAAAAAGTTGATCTTTATTTTGCAAAATTACAGGAAGAAACATTGAAGAGTGTGAAGAACTTTGAACGTCGAAAAAGCAAATAAAAAATAATTCAATTTTAACAGATTGCACATAATAATGTCCCTTGATATGTAAAAGATATGTGTTTAAGTCCAACCCCAAATTTGAAAATGGCTAACAACGCACATTTGTTTAAAAAATAGTGCCTAATCTTTTAACTAAAATTTTTTTCTTCTATGGGTATGTAGTACGCATCATGAGCTTTCAATTCCAAAGGTTTTACCAATATATTTGTCTTTGGCAGGAATTGACAGCTGGTTAAAGAATTCGCACTAATAATTTTGCAGTAGATCGCCATTTTCAAAATTTCCATACACGGTGTATCCATGTATTAAAACCTATACGGATTGAAACACGGATATAATAATTTCACGGATACACGTATATTTAGATACACCGTCTTCTTTTTCCTCCATTCTCTAGCGTTTAGCTGGTCGAAACTGTGACTCCTACCTTTTGTAAATGCATGAATGCATAGAAGGCGTGGAAAAGAATTGTGGAGACGAAGTGCCATTCGTAGCCTTGCTAGAATAATACAGCATTCTTGAGGACGGCCAATAAAGTGAAAGTACAAAAAATATGTGGCAAGGGTTTCCTTCGAGGGCCAAACGTTTTCCAGGCGGGGCCCATGTGGCGCCGACAAATCCGGCAGAGGCCTGCGATGCTTGCGAGCATCACGGCAGTGTGGACGGTGTTTCTGTCGTTCGTGGCGCTCGGGGTGCTCGGGCTGTTCGTTCGCCCGTGCTCGCCTTATTGAAAATTTATTGAAAATTTGCGTATATTGTTATAATATTACGTGTAATCAAATTTTTGTAAAAGATACTTAATGTTATTAAGTAATTTCTTTCGTCATTACAAATTAAGTACATGGATATTTCTTACCAGCAATCGTGAAATACATCTATATGTATCATTTATTTTCGTTTTGTCTCGTCTTACAGTAAAAATCTGATTGAATGTTCTTCAATTAAACTGTGATGAAAAGTAAGTGACACATAAACTGCAATTTCAATAATTACACCGATCGCTCAAAATTTGTCAACTGCTCACTGCACATGATCCATGTGCGCGCGCAGTGATATTGATCGAGAATAATCGATACCTCGTGGTGGTCCAGTTCATGGCCATTTTTCACGAGCACTTACGTTTTCGGCGCCAGTCGTGTCACATGTGTGTACGCTTGCACGTGCAATATTGCTGTAAAATTATACATGTGACATAATATTTGTATTGATTTTATTGTGTAAATCGTGATTGTGAACAAAATTTACTGTGTTCATTAAATAACTTAATAATGGAAAGAAAAAGTCAGTTTAACCGGTGTTGCAATCCTTTTCATTTAAGGAATCACCGACAGTTGAAAGATTTGAGACTAGTATCTCAAACCTTGCAAAATCAATTTAATTTGCAACCCACTGACTATTTATAAATAGTGCAGTTGACAAATTTTGAGCGGTCGGTGTAATTATCGAAATTGCAGTTTGTGTCACTTACTTTTCATCATAGTTTAATTGAAGAACTTTCAATCAGATTTTCACTGTAAGACGAGACAAAACGAAAATAAATGATACATATAGTAATATAGATGTATTTCACGATTGCTGGTAAGAAATATCCATGTAGTTAATTTGTAATCACGTAAGAAATTACTTAATAACATTAAGTATCTTTTACAAAAATTTGATTACACGTAATATTATAAAAATATACGCAAATTTTCAATAAATCATGAAAAAAATTTTTTTTGTGAATTTTCAAAATTATGAAAAAAATATAAAGAATCGGAATCCCATTATGAAACTTTCACAGAAATTGTTGAAAAAGCAGATCTTTAACATATAAATTTTTTCATAAAAATCAAGACGGATAAACATTTTTGAAAAAAATAATTTAACCTAAAAATTGAAAAATCATACCGAAAAAACGAGTAAAATTTTTTTTATATTTTTCTTCAGAAAATGCGCGAAAAATCGATCAGAATGAAAAAAAAAGCACTCGAATTCGTCTATTTTTGGCCAAGTTACATCTATTAGAAGAAAAAACCAAGAGAATCGATATCTCGAAAACGGTTCGATAAAAAAATTTAAAAAGAACGCATAAAAATTTCATTTAATGGGTAGAATGATATAAAAAAATTTTAGACAAATCAAAAAATCAAAGTTCCAAAACTGTCTGATTTGGCGTGGAATGCCCCATATGTATACAGGGTGTAACAAAAATGTTGCAGTTCCTTGAAAGGGGTAATTCTTAAAGTGATTTTGAACAACTTTTGCCTTAGCGAAAATGTTAAGTAGGGCTTTGTTAACGAGTTATTAATGAAAAACACTGACCAATAGAAGCGCGAATACTGTGGATGAATTTCAGCGCGGGCTCCAGCTGTAAGTAGTATTGGTCCGTCATCGTCCGCGTCATCATTAATCCACTGTACTCGCTCCCCGATTGGTCGGTGTTTTTCGTTAATAGCTCACTAACAAAGCCCCACCTAACATTTTCGCTAAGGAAAAAGTTGTTTAAAATCACCCCAGGAATTACCGCTTTCAAGGAACTGCAACATTTTTGTTACACCCTGTATATATGTATCATGGTCCATTTTTTGCCGCAGTTCATCAACCTGACCACATGCGGCGGTAATCGCGTTCTGAATACCCTTTTAACTCTTTAGTATTTGTCAAATGTTTGATAAGAGTATTTCTGAAAGACTTAATAAGTCCTGGGAAATCCAAGAATATCATTTTGAGAATTTAATCAATTTCTCTATAATCTATAACTATGCACACTAAAAAAAAAGGGTTCAAGTAAATGTTAGTCAGTGTGATGAGAGCTATATCACAATAACAAAAGATCAACATCACCTCACATTAAAGAAAGCTTGGGGGCCCCCCTTTTCTCATACCAGCTGTTTCCCCCAACAATTTATATACAATACTGGAAGATGACTCCCTTTGAATTAATTAATTAAAAAAAAATGAAGTTTGCAACACTTTAATTAGTATATCCTGTATATTATTATAATCTATTTGATGAAAATACATATTCATAATTCCTTTAAATTATGAAAATAAGAATCTCACATCCTTTGTAAGTATACAGGATGCGCAAAAAGTATGGAAACGGTCAAATATTTCGAAAACGGAACATTTTTGAGAAAAATGTTTTAGAGCAATGTTTTAGGGTTTTAAAAATTCTATTGGACGGTCGTATCCGTTCGACCTTCAGAGGAACGGTCAAGATCACGTTACGGTCAACATGATTTTTTTAAATGGATCACTCCATTTGTGATCATTGAGACCTTTTCAAAACACTAGCTGATGACCTGCTATTTCTGTTGAGAATTGCCTGAGTTCTGAGCTTTAAATGTATCAAGACTGTAAGGCTTATTGTTAGAATTAATGTCGTTGGGTAGTAGTACTGAAATCGGCGTCATGATTTTGATGGTATTTCTAGCGCATGTGCAGTAACATCTTTGAGATGCGATTTCGGCCGAGTGATGTGGCAAACGTTGGAATCGAAGCAGAGAGAAAAAGAGGATAAGACTTTGCTGAAGAACTAGCATAAAGAGACAGGGCAAAGCAGCAACAATGGCAATACGATAGTATAATAGAATCGGAGATAACCATAAAGCAAAATATTTGAACGAAAACTACAGAGGCAGAGACACAAGAGAGATATTAGAACACATGTTAAAAGAATGCAAAGAGCTAAAAAGGGAACATTTAACAATAAGAAACATATTAAGAGGAGAGGAGGAAGGAGCCGAATGGATGCGAGGGATCCTAGACAAAAGGAGGAAAGAATGACAAGCTGAAGAAGACAAAATTGTAAAAATATAAACGAATTTAGCCCACCCAAATACATACACACACACACACACACACACACACACACAACACATGTAACCCCATTTTGAGGCAGAAAGGCGAAAAATAAACCATTTACTACAAAAATAAAAATTATTTGAAATTAGCTATTAGTTAGTGACAATATCTACAAAGATTTGTTATAAAAGGTATAAAAACTTGCAATGAAAGTACATAATAAAAAATATTTTATTTTTAGTTTTAATTTCAATACATATAACAAAATTATGGATAAGTTTTAAGAAGTATATTTAGTCTACGCTAATGGAACTGTTGCATCAGATATGGAAATCTTTACGTTACGATCTGATATTGTATAAATATATTTTGCTATTTCTGCCAAGTTATGTTTTTTTCTTATACAATCTACCTTCCAATTAATTATAATTTTTCCATGTATTTCACTTGAATATCCTGTTTCTAAAAGGTCTACCACAATGTGTAAGTGAGCTATATGTTTTAAATAATGTAAAAGTAAAACACAATCCTGTAATTGACGTTTATAAGTATGCATTACAATACAAAGTTGTGATACACTGTCACATTGAAACACTGATCTTAAATACCTTAGATAATATATAGAACTTTCCGAACTAAATCCTAAAGTATAAATGTGACTCATATCCTCAATTATAATAGTCATGTTTTCATTAAAGTTCTTAATTTTGTGATATTCATCCTTAATCATCGTAAATAAGTTATGGAGTATATTACTGTTAGAATTAAGCAGTAAATTGAACAATGTGATATTCAAATTATTTGTTGATTCTGTGTCTTCATTTATGCACTCAATATCAGACGTAATAATCTTCATTGGTTCAATAATTTTAACCTTACCTTGATCTTTTAATATTGTAAGGTTATATCCAAATTTCATGGCCATATTATGATAGTGATTAAAGGTATTATGAAAAAGTACTAAACATATTCCAATCTTCTTTTTTAAAGCATTGAGAATAATCGAATTTACTATAAAATTTGAGTTACTTTCATGTCTTTCTTCGACTAAAATTAATTTTCCATTCATGTTTACTTTATTAATACCAAGTACATCAGACACTGTATCCATAGTAGTATAACCTTCCACTGAAAATGTAAATATTCTATTTTAATAAAGATATGTCAAAGCAGTCACATTTTGTTTTTATTATAACCTAAGTTTTCATTAATCGTAGTTCCTGAGTCCATTATCTAATTAAAGATTAGACGTGCGTTACTAATTTGACTGTAATTACGTACTCTAAATTTATGGAACGTGTAAGAAACTATGATAACACGAACGTCAAAAATTTTTACTTTCGAATCCGTTAGAATTGAATTCAGACAATTCTGAATTATAGGGTTCTATTTGGTTCTATTCTTGAAATTATTCGAGATTCGAGAGTCGAGAGTTTCCCACGCGAAAACTGCTGAAATTTGCTCTCACGCGCTCTCACCATGGCATAGACAACTATAGACGGAGAATAAGGTGGGTTTTTAGGCGTGGAAACCTTTAGGGCTGTACTTCTTACATATATATGGTCTAAGCAGCCGACTCTAATGGTGCGTCTCCACTGCCTTGATGCCGGAAAGTAGCTGGAAAGTGGTCGAAATAGCGCCAAAATTTAAACTGTATAAACATACATACAAGTACAATTTTCCGCATTCTATATTAATTGTGAATCATATAATAACGTTATCTTTACACATTACTTTTTTAAAATCAAGGATCTATTTTTTTTTATAAAGCAACAAATATTTTTATAAATGATACATACATTTTTGAAATTTTAAGCATACAAACACCATGTGTTTCACGTGTGAAAAGTAATTTGCATGGTGTTCGCTTCTATTTTCAGTTGTTTTGATCTTTTATAATAATTTTATATAATTTTTTTATACTATTCCAAAAGTGGTGACAAACCAGACATAAAATAAAATAGACTACTTCTTATTTTATATTCTTCTATCCAGTTTCCACTTTCATTTTTTTCCATTGTGAGAGCTTGTAAGAGAACAAACATAACAAGCATATAAATATATGTATATGGATTGCGTCAATGATCAAATCAGTCGTCATTTAAAAGAAAAAAATCAATATTTATAAAAATCCTACGTACTTCAGCAGTTTATTTCGTGTAGAAAAAATACATTTTTGGTTTTTTGTCCTAGGATGAAATGTGACGGAGAAACTTGCACACCGATTTGCATCTTTGGTAAAATAAGGCGATTCCGTAAATGGTTGAGTACGTCGTCAGTTTTGACTGAAAATATTGTGAAAAAGTATTTTTAACTCTTCAATATTGAAGTTCACATAGTTCATATAGTTCTTTATATAGTTTTATAATAAAGTGCAATTTAATTTTCTTAAGTAATGTTATTTATTTATTGAACCATACCAAACTCATCCCAATTCATGGGCTTTTTTCGTAAGTTCCTTTCATATTCATAAATCTCTCACATGCTTCTACTTTTCTTTAAGACCATTAAGGTTATACAACCGACACAACAATTGATATGACATTAAATAGAAATAACAAAATATTTTTATTATACTTATTAGAAGCAATTAAAATTTTCAGGCCGATTCGTGCTGTAGAGTAAATACTTGTAAATGTTTACACTGTATGTAAAGCAAAGTGTAAAGTACTAATCAATGACTAGAATGAAATAAGCTCATTGCTTATACTATCAAATATCGTTGGCATGGTTACAGTTTGGTTCCTTGCTTGCGTACAGGTATAACTATAAGAGGAAAAGCTTCATAATAAAAATAATATTTAAAGCATTTTTTAAAATAAAGGTAATGTATGTTTTATAAGATATAATGTAAATAACTGTTTTCATCATTATTTACACGTATAAGAAAGTTTGTTTGGTCAGTAATGTAGGTGGTCAGAAATGCCTTTAAATTAAATTCGATTTATAAGAAGTCATTCGGCAGCTTGTCAAAAAACAGAAACGATTTGTGTCAATCTTCAGCTCTGTATCTCTACTTGGGAGGGGGGGGGGTAGTAGAGGATGAAAATAGAGAATTATGGTTTTGCCCAATTTCTTTTGCACCATTGCATGAAAAACTCTGAACAAAATTAGAAAGATTCCAGTTATCGAGACGCAAAATTATAAAATTTGTACAGATTCTTAAATCGATAATCCAAGTTGTAAAAAATAAAAATGCCGATTTCGTGTTGAACCAGTCGCGGAACTATAATCATATTTGTATAGTCAGTGCGTATCGTTGCTACTACTATTCTGAATTTTTTTCAGATTTTTCGGTTTGATGCGCTATAAGTAAACAGAACAAAAGCTTACATCTCCATCGTTTTATTTGTGTCCTAACAATTTACACGTCGAACTTTCGTGTTTTTGTGATGAAATAAGTATTCTGATTTTTAATGTATGTACATACATACAGCAAAATTGTTTTAGCAGTCCAAGAAATTATACCTATAAAATATAAACCCATAGAACTATATTGTGCATCTTATATTTTGAAGCATCCATTATATTTTCAACAAAAATAAGGTTCATGTGTTTTTCTCACAATCATTGTATATTGTTTTAATTCTTAAGTATGACAATATGATCACAATTTATTTACAGAAAAGTAAAAGAAAAGTTTTGAAATATTATAACTAGTAACACAAATAAAAATGGTTTTGGTTCCTGTGTACCACTGGTTCTGTTATTAATTCTACTAACTTCGTGCATTATTTTGGAGGCAGAATGTTAAACTGTACTGTTAAAAATAGAATATGGTGGAATCTTCGATATAGTTATATGTGTAGGTGTACACACATTGTATGTATGTAAAGGAGAAAATGGGAATATGGAGCGCTTTCTCTGTTTCGAGGAAAACACGTTTTAAAAATGAAAAAATGCAGGAACATCAGATGAATATGATAGCTTAGGGATTTTACAATTATTGCTGCAATTAGTGCTTTAAGGTAAAAAACGCATATGAAATAGTGGATTTTTTTTACAGATTCTGTTATTTTAACATTGGAGTAAAGTTACACAATTACAAAACTTTTAAAAAGGTATCAATTAAAAAAAATTGTAAACAAATTTAGACAATAGTCGCATAAGAAAACATATCACTATTACATTCAATGCATAAGGAATGTGTCCATATTGGATAGTTCACACACTGAATTCAAAGAAAGTGTCGAAATGGACAAAATCAGTTCGGTTAGTGTTTGTAAAGTTTTAAAATTTTCCAAGTATTAGTTTAGCGTATAGGGTAATAAACTTTAAGGTATTATTACACCTTGTATGTACAGTTGAAAATTGGGATAAATTACTTTTTTTGCAACTTATCGAATGATTCTTTGAAAGTCGAATTTGGTGTAGGGGCACTTTTGACTTCCTTATTCGCCTATACCTTTTTCGTTGAAAAGCTTGTCGATATCCAAACTGTTATAACTCGGTGAAAAGAACCGTACAACAATTTATCTGGGCCCATTTTTAATCGTGAGGCCTAAAGTTTCATAATTTAAAATTTAATTTTTCAAAATTCCTTTTACATCATATATTAGATGGCAAAAATGAACGAGTTTTTGTCATTGTTGTATTGAATTCTGAATAAAGAATGTCACCGCATTAAAATCATTCAAGGTACACCAGGAGAAGGTTGAATGAACCCTTTAAGTACGAACGAGTGGATATCGTCGTTTGTACTTAATGGGTTAAAATATAGAAATTGACATTATATGTATTTTAAATTGTGTTATTTTTATGTATTAAAATATTACGTATAATAATGTTTGATTTATTTAATTCATTTTAGAATAATGAAAAGAAAGCAGTGTAAAAAATATTTCCCTCCACCGGTATGGATACCAATTGTAAAAACCATAAAGAAATCATCTCACAAATCCCTGTCATTTCGAGAATTGATAAAAAGACAAAAATTGTTAAAAAAGTATATATGGACAAAGATAATATCATATAAATGTTCTGGCGAATATATAGAACCATCAGTATATATTGGAAGTGCATTTACATCAACAATATACCAACTTCATAGACGAAATTTAATCAAACGAAAAAGGGATTTAAAAAAGATTACTATTGATGTTGAAAATGACCTAATTCGTCTCAATGCGGAATATAATAAAACATACAAAAATGATTTACAAAAGGGAATCAAAAAGCAATTTAAATCTATTTTGCCAAATAGCATAATTAGTTTGAAGAAACTGGTAGCTAACAAAACCTGTGAATGCAAAAAAGCGGAAGCAGAATGTGCTGTAGTCCTTAAAAAAGGTAGAAATATTGAAAAATTGAAAAAAATTAAGCAAAAAAGGCATGCCTTATTGGAAAAGAAGGTAACATTTTTATTATTTTACATAAGCAAAATTTGTATACAGGGTGTTTCGCAACAGGTGGAGAAAATGTAAGGTGTGATTCTAGACGTCAAAATAAGAGGAAAATCAAGAGTAACAAAATGGCGGTAGCAGCTTTGTTTTTTTAGTTATTAGCATTTAAAGAAGTGGGCGAAAACCACCTGAAACATGGCAATCCCTATGGCATATGTAAAAATTTACGGAATATTCAGAGTGTGTAGAGCTGTCCGTATGAAACGAAGATGTGTGTGTAACGTAAACCACAGCTGTTTTCGCGGATCGATATATTGATTATTTCAAAGAAGGACCGAATGAATGTAAGTTGAGTGAGGGGCCCGTGTTTTGAACTAAGGATGCCATACGGATTGCCATGTTTCGGGCGCTTTTCACCCACTTTTTAAAACGCTAATAACTGAAAAAACAAAGCTCCTACCGCCATTTCGTTACTCTTGTTTTTCCTCTTATTTTGACGTTTAGAATCACACCTTAGATTTTCTCCCACCTGTTGCAAAACACCCTGTATAACCAAGACTGTGGTAGTCATTGAGTTCTACTCGGGGGTGGGCACTCAATGTATAAGTTTATTGGCAAAAATTCAATACCCTCTGTCGGATTGTAAGAGCCACTAAATCACGTATGATGGCGGGGAAATTGAAATCGTATTACGTACTTAAATTATTAAATTCATTTTACATAAAAAAATAAATGACTAAAATACAATCTTCATATGACTATACATCTATGATTTTGCATAATCATATGGAAATTGTATTTTAGTCATATATTTCTACGTGGTAAGTGTATGAACATTGAAAAAAATATATTTTTTAACTTTTATTTATTATATTTCTTTTTTCTCAGTTTAATGTTTGAACATATCGACATATATTTATATGTATGTACTATGATTTTTATTATACACATTTCTAAATCGTTGTTGTGAACATATACATATGAAATCGCAGTTAACAATAAATAATTACCTCCTCAACGCGTCACGCCAAACCGTTTCTTAACCACAAAAAACAAAATATAATCAAATTCACATGTAATTAGCTGTTCGTAATAGTTTCTTTATAAATTTAAAAGATATTCACTCATAATATTCACATTCAACACATATTATTCATTTTGTATACCACGTTGTATCACACCGACCACACCACGTTAAGAAATAAAATGACGTGAACACCATTGAACACCATCTGACATATGATTTTTTAAACATAATTGATAACAGCGCCTTTGGTAGATTGTGAGAGCCACTCAATTTTGCCAACAGTCAGTCCTATAGGAGTGCCCACCCCCGATTCTACTCTAACTGGAGTGCGTCCTCAGATATCAGGGGCCCGATTTTTGAGTCATGTGAGAATTTTCGCATGCGGGATCACTAGCATGACTTGTGCCCCATCTCAAAGTTTATGTTCATAGGCGTTGAAGTAACTATATGAAAGTTTTCGCAGGCGAGAAGGAAACTAGGAAACGAATTGCAGGAAAGATTTGAAATAGTGGCTTCATTTAACGTACATAAGATGGATGAGCAAAATATAGATGCAAGTTACATTTTCTTTCATGGACAACTGCGAAAACTCTACACTCGTATGGTTACTTCAACGCCTATGAACATACAGCCTTGAGATGGGGAACATGCTAGTGGTGCAGCATGCGAGAATTCTCGCACGACTCAAAAATTTGGTCCCAGACCTATTCCCTATTACTTTTTTTGCGAATATTTTGGAAAACTAAAGTTGAGCGACGGTAACATGTATAGGGAAAAGTTGTTCAGAATGATGACCTTTACCTGGGTGGTCGTTTATTTTTTCATAAAAATGTACATACCAGAATTTAACATAAAATACATATTACAGGATTTTACCCAAAATGAAGCAGAAGCTCCGAAATCGATAGAAGAACAAATGGATATTTTACGCAAAGAAAATGACAAAAGACGGAAACTACTTATGGAAATAGATTATACTGAATTGTATTATTTAAAAAATTATGGAATAAGTGAAGAAATTTTACATACTACCGTCAATATTCATCTACAAAAAGCGAGGAAATACATTAGTGTTAAATTACGTAAACGAGACGAGTAAGTTTGAATAGTATTACCATTTTGTTAACTTTTTATCCTTAAGTGGAACATTAAGCCTGCTTAAGTCCTATGTTGTTTTCGCTTTAGAGTTTAGATTTTACTATCTAACAAGAAAGTTTGTGAATTTTTAAGGGAGTTCTAAATATTTAGAAATTTATCTTTGTTTTCTCTAACGACCAACAATCATTGCTAGACGCGACAGAGATGCTTCTACAATCAAAATATCTATAATGTATACACGGTGTAAACCAGAGGTGATGAACTGGCAGCCCACGAGCCACGAGTGGGTCTCATTCTCTCTGTCTGTTGATTTACCTGCCAGGAAAATTAAGGCCCGATAAATTGTCGGTCTTCTAAATTGTCCTTACTGTATACAGGGTATTTCTGAATTCGTGGGAAACTTCGGAGATATAGGTAGAAGACACGAAAATAAACCGAAAAGTTCTTATGCAATATTCTCGGAAACGCTTAGTTTCTTAGTTATAAGCGATTTTATATTTCGTAAAATACCGACGTAACAATGGTCCATCCCCTTTAAGGTCAGTGACCGGGCCTCGGCGGGGCCTCGGTCCTCGAGCTTTTAAAGACCTAGGCATCTCTGAGCCTGAATGGGCCTCCGGCGACTCGCAACGCGTGTCAAGAGAGATATTTCATCGAATGAAAAAACACATTTTCTAATTGAAAATTGAAAATATGAAGAATGTAATACTATTAATATTTTTCTACGATTAAGGGGTTACACTGTGCTTTAGCATTTTTTAAATTCAAGTCGAAAATTTTGCTTTCTCATAAAGGAATAGTTTGAACCTTTTAAAATTATATGGAAAAGATTTCATACTAAAATATTAAAAATGAAAAAACTTCTGCACTATTGAAAACAGAAGCAGTAACACCTACACATTATGCGGACCGCTGTACATGAGCGAAAATAGAACAAACAAGAATAAAAACAGACAGTTGTATTTCCTACGAATTGACTTGTGTAAAGTTTTAAACATTCGAGATGTTTTTAGAGTGACGCTAACTTACACAGATGAAGCCTACTCCAAAGAAAATTACTTGAGCCAGCTGTTCGAGATAGTTATTACTGACAGGTCAAGAATCCCGAGCTAGCCACCTGATTTATTTACAACAATCGCAGATGCACTGTCTACGAGAATCTCACGAGCCCTCCGAAACATACACTACCTTCCTAAACGGCTGAAAAGTTTAGATTAACTATTTTTGTCTATCTGTCCGCTAACTTTAACACATTAGTATTGCAAAACGGAAACAGACGAAGTATTTTTTTATAAACATTTTGTCATATTGTGTCCCCTATCATTACTCAAAATATTTCAACATGCACTTTTAAATGTAAACTTGTTACGTGACTCGGACTGAAGTATTAAAGAAGAACGCTGTGTGTAAATAATAATGACTTACCATTTGTTTACAATCGATGTTCAAAGTGTTCTCCACCCTCACGCAAACGTATCTCTAGTCTTTTGCGGAACGATTCCTGAATTTTCAGAAATATTTCTGCATTAGTAGGTATTTCTGCACAGGCATCGAATATCCGTTCCCTCTACCTCTACCGTTGGTATCTCTTCTTTATACACCAGCTACCTCCGCGCGGACTGACGTACTAACGCACTTTGAAAATCTAAAGGCACCACGTGCAAAAGATTTTCGGACCATTTCGGAGCACACGGTGGAACACAACTTTTTGGACCGTTTAAAGCTCCGCATGGAACGTGTCAAAAGAAACCAATAATTGTATTCATTAGCTTTTCGTGCGTCCGCGCGGAGGTAGCTACCTGCTATTAATTAGCAACCATTCTCTACCTACCGCGTGTCCCACCATGTGCTCCGCGCCACGCGGTAGCACACGGTGGTTAGTCGTGCCACCCTCGCTTCTCTCAAGGTCCGAAAATCCTTTGCACGTGGTATGTACCTTCAGATTTTCAAAGTGCCTTAGTACGGCACGCGACATAAAACAATAAAACGTTTGCCAGGGCGAGAGTTCCTTTCATAATAATCTTCGACGAAGCAGTCTCTTTCCTGAAGTGACATATAGACCATTTTTTACAACCCTTCAATGAGACGCAGGTCGAACGTTGCTCAGACGTGTAAAGTCTAATCATGTTCAAAAGTCGTCGAAGATTATTATGGAAGGAACTCTCGCCCTGGCAGATGTTTTATTGTCTTATGTCTCGTGCCGTACGAACGCACTTTGAAAATCTCAAGTGTACCACGTGCAAAGGATTTTTGGACGATAGGAAAACCGAGGGAGTTGCTAATTAATAACAGGTAGTTACCCCTGCGCGGACTCTTTCTTTTCTATTTCTTTCCTTTTCGTTTTCTTCCTTTTTAAGAACCTTCTTCGACACCCTCGCGCCATTCGGGTTTGAAACTCTAATTGAGTCTGTCCTGACACGCGTTTATCTGTCTCGCCGTCGCGTTTTACTCGAGTGTGACGTTGACGTTGTATTTTGTGTGTGTGGATTGTTGAATAAAATATTTGTTATGAGTTGAGAATTTTGACTCCTCGGACAATTATTATTCTAATACCCCCACAGCTCTTTAGCCAATAGTATTTGAGAATTTGGAAATAACCAATTAGATGCATCGACTTCTGTCCCTTCTTTTTGTCACGCGTAACGTAGTTTTTCTGCGAACGCGATTCATGGAACTTCGGTTCGTCGCCGATATTTTAAAGTGCGAAATTTACGCTTCGTTAGCTCGCGCATGCATACAATTTTTCGGAGTGTCCAAGAACTATTTGAACAGTTTTTTTATTAAGTTAGCTTCGTATTTTTAATTAAGTTTAGTTCTAAATACATTATTAATTTTTGTAGTTTTAGTGTTATTTTTTTAGTGTTTCATTTTAAGTGTGTGTGTGTGTTCACTCTTCGTTAAATATGGCGCAATTTACATTTTCGTTACACAAGTCAATTCGTAAGAAATACAACTGACTGTTTTTATTCTTGTTTGTTCTATTTTCGCTCATGTACAGCGGTCCGCATAATGTGTAGGTGTTATTGCTTCTGTTTTCAATAGTGCAGAAGTTTTTCATTTTTAATATTTTAGTATGAAATCTTTTCCATGTAATTTTAAAAGGTTCAAACTATTCCTTTATGAGAAAGCAAAATTTTCGACTTGAATTTAAAAAATGCTAAAGCACAGTGTAACCCCCTAATCGTAGAAAAATATTAATTGTATTACATTCTTCATTTTTTCAATTTCCAATTAGAAAATATGCTTTTTCATTCGATGAAATATCTCTCACCACGCGTTGCGAGTCGCCGGAGGCCTACTCAGGCTTAGAGATGCCTAGGTTTTTAAAAGCTCGAGGCCCAAGGCCCCGCCAAGGCGCGGTCACTGATCTTAAAGGGGATGGACCACTGTTACGTCGGTATTTTACGAAATATAAAATCGGTTATAATTAATAAACTAAGCGTTTCCGAGAATATTGCGGTTTCTTTTCGCGTCTTCTACCTATATCTCCGAGTTTTCCCACGAATTCAGAAACACCCTGTATGTATAAGCCAGATATTCCATAACTCTTCTGTTACCTTAACCTTTAGCCCTATTAATTCCTCTGCGCTACTATTTTCCTCTACTATTTTCCAGCCTTCTCTTACTCCTACTAAAACACCTCCACTCGCCTTCCCTCTTCTTTTTCTTTTTTTGCTGGCTGCATTTTCCAAACGAATCCTTTTAGCAATTTGTTCTTTAAACTCTCCCACCTCTTTTGTTCCATCCATGTTTACGTCAATCCAATATATGTAGTTGAATCTCTTTACATAACGCTAAAAACCCCTGTCTTTCCCTACTACCCCAGTAGGGGTCTATACAAAGCAACACGCTTCACCCTTATCTCCCAGAGTCAGGGATCGGCTCTACGATTGGGATCCACTCGAGCCGACTATTAATGGGTTCCCTAAACCGCGAGTTGTTCATGCCTGCCCTAAAATATTAAAACCCATATCAAAAGGCACGGTAGTGTCTCGCGCCAAGTACTTTGTTTACACCCAGAGTGTTCTGCTACAGGGACCCGATTTTTGAGCCGTGCGAGAATTCTCGCATGCGGGATCTCTAGCAGGATGAGTTCCGATCTCAAAGTTCTATATTTCCAGACGTAAACTCTTGTATATTCTCGTATGCTTACTCGAACATAGACAACTATGTACAGACGGAGCATAAGGTGGGTTTTTAGGCGCGGCAACCTTCAAGAATGGGGGGAAACGGCAGAGGTGGAAACGCACAGACTTCTGGGTAGGAGCGTCTGCAATCGTGTTAAGGTACCGTTCCATTGCGAAGAGGCGCGGCGCGCACGGTCCCCAAAACAACTCGAAAGGATCGATTTTTATGGCTATACCCGTATTTTATGACCAAACGCTCCGCCACAGCGCGCACCGCGAAGAATGCAGGCGTGCGCGCTGCTTGAAGGACTGGGAAAGAGAAAGACCATACTTTTCCCATACATCTGTCCTTCTTGTCTTCTCAAGCCAAGCATCGAGTACAGTAGCGGGGACTCAGTGAGACAAAGCAATTGTCGCTGTCAAAAGATCGCAGCGGCAACCTCCTTCCTAAAAAAAACCACATGCTTAGTCGTTGACTTCTTAATGGCCCCACCAATGCTTGAGCCTTTTCAGTGACGAGGTTTCTACTTTAAACTGTATTATTTTTTTGTATAACGAAAATGAAAATAACACTTTTCGGAGTAACACCTTGAATGTTACTGAAATTTGGATATGTATAATTTTTAAGGTATATGTATGTAAACGTGTGTCAAAGGATTTAAAACAATTTAAAGAATTCTTGATTTTAGCTCTTTGAAATTTAATGCTCACTTCTTTTCTATCAATTTTAATTCTTGAACTAGCAAACGGATAAAAAAGTGTGGGTGCTTATAGTGGAGACATATGAGTAAGTAATAAAAATTATTAGTTGAAAAAAAATGTTTTGAACCGTTTCTTTTGCAATTGTGGACAAATGCAAGTTTTTCACAGCAGATGAATATGTAAAAATTAAAAAAAAATTAAGATCATTGCCCTATCTATCCCCTGTACGAGGAAACCTTAAAAAACAATATCATAAATGGAGCCACTTTATTATTTGCTGAAGCATGTGTTTTCAAAGATAGAGTATGATTCATGAGGACGGGACAAGAATTCTGTATGTCTATAAATGATCAGATGTTTCTTTGTACTTATTAAAAACAGAAAAATACCTGGTTCGGCAAGCAGATACACCATTGTGAGTCGCCTGAATTGCAACCTCCTCTTGGCTTTGGTCAGTCAAGTAGGTGGATTTCGACACAGCGCTGAATTTAATTAATTTTTCTACTATTCATTTTAAAGGGTCCATATTTTTTTAAGGTTTCTCCGTACAGGGGATAGATAGGGTTATGATCTTCATTTTTTCGAATTTTTACATATTTACCGGCTATGAAAAACTTGCATTTGTTAACAATTGCAAAAGAAACAGTTCAAAACATTTTTGTTTCAACTAATAATTTTATTAATTACTCATATGTTTCCACTATAAGCACCTACACTTTTTTATCCGTTTGTTAGTTCAAGAATTAAAATTAATAGAAAAGAAGTAAGCACTGAATTTCAAAGAGCTGTAAAATCAACAATTCTTTAAATTTTTTTAAATTCTTTGACACACGTTTATATACATGTACCTAAAAACTATACATATCCAAATTCCAGCAACATCCAAGGTGTTACTCCAAAAGAGGTCTGATTGGCATGGAATGATCCAATTATAGAACATGCAAAGAGTAATTACAAGCATGTATATATCAGGTTTTTAGTTATCCCCCTCTTGCTGGAATGTGCTCAATTATTATTATCTTTGAACAATTTATGTCTCGTTCCTCTGTTTTTAATACACATAGCAATAGTAATAAATAAGGAATACACATACATATGTATATAAATAATATATAATAATAAAAGGCAAATTAAAATTACATAAAGATTGCAAAGCTGTGTATCTCTATTTTTCTGACGGCGCGCTTGCATTGGCGCGCTTCCGTTTGCCAGCGCGCCTTGCCGGTCTTTTCTCCGTCAAGCGCGCAGGGAACGGCCGAAAACGCACGCGAGCTCGTAAACTTCGACCCTCTCAAGGGGTCCTAATGACCGTACGCGACGTGCCGAAAACCCAGTCGAACGAGGTTTTCCTTTCATAGTGGCTACGCGCTAGCCCATAAAAAGTGAGCGCTGCGCCTCTTCGCAATGGAACGGTACCTTTAGGTTCGGCTCGTGTCGGCTCGGTATTAATCAGATGACAGCAGCGCACGCAGGCATACGTGAATTTCCCACGCAAAAAAATCTGGGAGAGGAAGTGTAGGTTATAAAAGGACGTGCAACTATATTAGCTGTATTATGTATGGGACTTGTAATGGATAATCATAGAAACTTATGTGCATAATTTTTTCAGCTATCTCTCGTTTCACGTAGCTATACAGGGTGTAACAAAAATGTTGCAGTTCCTTCGAAGGGGTAATTCCTGAGGTGATTTTAAACAACTTTTTCCTTAGCGAAAATGTTAGGTGAGGCTTTGTTAACGAGTTATTAACGAAAAACACCGACCAATAGAAGCACGAATACAGTAGATGAATTTTAGCGCGGGCTCCAGCTGTGAGTAGTATTGGTCCGCCGTCGTTCGCGCCATTATTACTCCGCTGTACTCGCTCCCTGATTGGTAGGTGTTTTTCGTTAATAACTCGTTAGCAAAGCCTCACCTAACATTTTCGCTAAGGAAAAAGTTGTTCAAAATCACCTAAGGAATCACTCCTTTAAAGGAACTGCAACATTTTTGTTACACCCTGTATAATGGAACTGTATATTCAACTGACACCCAACTAGAACCGAAGTCGTACGAATTCACCCGAATGCAAACGCTTTACCCCCCTACGGTGATTCAGACTCCCCCACTTAACTTATGCTCCGTCTGCAGGGTGTAACAAAAATGTTGCAGTGCTTTGAAAGGGGCGATTCATGAGACGATTTTAAACAACTTTTTCCTTAGCGAAAATATTAGGTGGAGCTTTGTTAACGAGTTATTAACGAAAAACATTGACCAATCACAGCGCGAGTTTACCGGTGAAGCGGCCGCGGTAGCGAAGTCTACAACGCTAGGCGCTGCGCTTGTGCTTCGAACAAGCAAGTCCACACACATCGGTGGAAATAACATTATTATAAGAATTTAAAGCGGCATAACAAATAATGTCAAGTCCTTTACCATTTTTTGTTTATCATTAAAAGTGATGAATTATTTTAAATCGGGGGAAATCACGTGTAGCGTAAAAAGGCATATACACAGTTTCTTTGTTAAGGTGAATCGAAAATAATAATTATTTAAAGCGAAAGAATAAAGAATACGTAAATTTCTTTTTCAAATAACGTATAAAGGAAATGCAATGTAATAAAAAATGGATGAAAAGTGATCCTAGTTCGTTACTGACAAGGCGAGGTCGCAGTCAATGCGAACGGTCATCTATTTTGACGAAATTTTTTTTTTGGTTAATCTAGAGAAAAAATAAACCGATACATGTCCGGCCGTTTTTGTCAATACTCATTATTTAAAAAGATATAATTTTTTATTTATTTAATATTTAATTCTGTCGAGTTATTTAAATAACGAACTTTTTTTCTGTTTTGATTTCTTGATGAACATATTTAAATAGTTTTACACGTTGTTTCTTGTTAAAATTTTGTAAAATTATTTTATTAATTTTTCTTTTATTTTTTTCATTCTTCAGTAAAGAATTGTGGGGGTATTGGAATAACAATTGTCTGAGGAGTCAAAATTCTCAACTCATAACAAATATTTTTATTTAATAATCCACTGTTGTGCCCGTCCAATGCCAAACGCGATGCATCTTGGTGATGCATCAGCAAAGCCACGTTAGACGCGAGCCAAGGTAAAGGCGCGGTCTGCTAACTCAGCATTTCGGGACATTCCGTCGCTCCGAGACGATGTTGCTAGCCAGATCATATATGGGAGTGACCGAACACCCCCCGCGTCGACGAATGAAGATAATAAAAGCCGCTCGCTGCCGCGAGGCGACAGATTCACGCCCTGATTGTCAACGAGTAAAGATCAGAGAATTGTAACCAAGTTGTAATCTCAGTCAAGTTCAACAGTTAGTCAATAAACGGAGAGTTATTGATAAATTAGCCCGGCGAATTCTAATTCCTTAAACTGCTCACGAATCCTGCACAATCCCGCACATTTTGGTGGCAGCGGAGGGATATGCACGAAGGATTTCACGAAGGACCTTGCCAAGGATTGCACAGCAGACTGCACGAGGGATCTTGCACAGAAAATTCTGTGACGTGTCCAGGACGATCCATTCGAGGACCTGGAGGACTGCGACGTCGAGGACTGTCAAGTTTCGACGCCAGGAGGATCCTTGCATCGCTGAGGCAACCCGGACGAGAGGACCGACCGCCGCTACCGAGGTAGCACCAGCTGGGGTAGAACGGGCTTCGAGGAGACGTTCACCACAGCACCAAGGGCGACGGGCCCCGAAAGGTAAATCTAACGTGCGAGCAAAACGGGCGAATCTGCTAACTATTGAACACCGCGTCCATCTGTGAGGCTGTCACGGATCCGAGGACCGACGGCGCAGAGAGACAAGGAGACCGAGGTCGCAACCAGAGACCACGCCTTAGAGGACAACACCTGTCGTCACCTGTAGCCACACGAGCGCCAGCGCTCCAGATAACGCTGCAAGGAGACACCCCGTACCGACTACGCTGCACCGCTTATCATCACCGCTGGTTCCCGTACGAGAGGACGTCCGATCGAGCCGACGGAATGTATGCGAGCGCAGTTTTGTGAGTAACTGATACAAACATTGTAACCGCCGTAGAAACAAACGCGTGTGAATTATTGTAAACCAGAATCTTTAACCGTTAGAACGGCCTATGTATGTCAGTAGAAGACGAACGCGCGAGTAGACTCATTTTGCCATTTAGGAAAACATTATCCCGATCACTAGAGTCCTTTTTTGAAAAAAAATTAACGTTCGATCGAGGCAGTGACGAACAACCAAGCTTTTCTGAAACACCAAAGCCGTTCAAACGACGCTTGCGAGCGCCGAAAATCGAATCAGACGTCGATAACACCTCCGAGTCGGGGACGTCAACCGTCAACGAAAATAACTTTGTTACCCCTGCGCGCGAATACCGCACCAGTTGGGCAGATTTCAGTTTGTTAGATAGAACCATGCAACAACAAGACGCTCAACCCGCACCCGCCGCGGACGCGGAAAGAGCATCCGGTACATCCGCGATAAAATTAGTTCGCGAATATCAGGCAAATACTACAGACGAATTACTTCAATTTCTTGGATCCTATAAAAGCGCGATAAAATTAGTCTCTCCCCATGACCACAACTTATTTTTGGAAACCGTAATAAACACTAAAATTTTGGGAAAGGCAAACAGAGGCATCAGGTATAGGCAGATTAACGATTTCGAAACGCTTGAGACTACCCTGAAACAATTGTTCATGAGACAGCGATCTAGAGGCATAGTTGAAGCAGAATTTCATTCGTGTACCCAAGGCGAGAGAGAAAGTATTCAAGCATTTGCAGCTAGAGTAGAAAAGCTAGCAGCTGAACTATCCGAACTGTCGATACGACCAAACGTAGATAACCAATTAAATGCCGAATTAGTGGCAGTGGTACAGGAACGGACAATAGACGTTTTCACGCTTGGTTTAAGGGAGAATATAGGGATCATAGTACGGACTCGTAAACCCGAGACACTTGACGCAGCAATCGTGGCCGCACTAGAGGAAGAGCAAGCCAGAGGGCTTCGCGGCGCGTATCCTAAAAAATCTGAAACTTATCGAGCTAGGACCGGAGAAGGGTCAGGTACAGTACGTTGCAATAGGTGCAACCGAACGGGACATTCAGAAAGAAATTGTTATGCGCGACAGGAACACCGCGACCGGGAACAGTAAGAAGGGAAGTACAGCGTGTCACGGTAACTTGCAATTACTGCAAGAAGCCAGGACACCTGATCAGAGACTGCAGAGCTAGGAAACGAGCTAATAATCGAGATCACAGACCCGCGTACGATAGGCGCGATAACAGGAATAATACAGTCGCGACCACGACCACTAACACACCAGTAACGTATCGCAGACCCGCGAACGCGAACCGCGAGACAAATGCTGAAAGGACAGTAAATGTCGAGCCGAGAGTGGACTCGTATCGCATAAACCTAGTAGCTTCTCCCGCATTAAAAAACATTATTGAAATCAAAGCACCAGAGTTAAAGACCGGTAGAGTGAACATGCTAGTAGACACGGGCGCGGATATCACGTTGTTAAAGATAGGAAAGGTACTCGGTGACGTATACGCTGAAAACGAAACAATATCCTTAAAGGGCATAGCCGCTGTAGAGATAAAAACATTGTGCTTGGTACACTTGAACATACAGATCGGAGACGAGATAATCACGCATCCCTGTCGGTTAGTACGAGACGATTTCCCCATACTATCTGACGGAATCCTAGGACACGATTTCATGACGGAACACGACGTTTGCATTAAAGTGAACCAACATATCGAATTATACGGAATAAAACTCCCGTTCCAGAATAAAGACCGTATAGCTTTGACACCGCGAACTGAAACGATAGTTCTTGCGAAAACCGATAACTCAGGCGAAGGCATAGTAACAGGCCGGTCAATTAAACCGGGAATATTCATAGGAAACGCGTTAACGTTCGGAAATCACGGTAGATGCTTAGTAAGCGTAATGAACACGACGAGCGACGATGTCCTTGTAGAGACCCCGACCGTGAAACTAGAGACGTATAAGACAGACGCTGGCATTGACCCACCAGATAACGAACGAGACGACTCGCCGACGTTCGAGGTACGAGTTTTGCGCGGTAGAGATAGGATGCAGGCTATCCGCGTTGGTCTTAAAACAGATCATCTGAATGAAGAAGAAAAAGCTAATTTGTTAGAAGTTTGCGATAAATTCACCGACACTTTTTATTTAGATGGAGATCAGTTAGAGCATACGTCAAAATGCGAACACTCTATCCCGACACTCAAAGAAACAGAACCAATAAACGTTAGACCATACAGATTGCCGCAAACACATAAAGAAGAAGTAAATAGACAGGTAGAGAAAATGATAGACGAGGGAATAGTTAGGACAAGCACTAGCCAATGGAATGCACCCCTATTAGTAGTTCCTAAAAAACCGGACGCTTCAGGAAATCCCAGGTTAAGAGTAGTAGTCGATTTCCGAAAATTAAACGAAGTAACAGCAGGCGATTCTTATCCATTGCCAAACATAACCGAAATACTAGACCAACTGGGAGGCGCGAAATATTTTTCTACCTTAGATTTAGCATCCGGGTTTCACCAAATTGCACTAAAAGAAGAAGATCGCGAAAAAACAGCATTCTCGACCCCTTACGGCCATTATGAATACACTCGAATGCCGTTTGGATTAAAAAACGCGCCCGCGACGTTTCAAAGATTAATGAACACAGTATTAGCAGGACTGCAAGGCATAAAATGTTTCGTTTATTTAGACGACATAGTAGTTTACGGACGTTCATTAAAAGAGCACCAGGAACGACTAATTTCGATTCTCAGTCGCATACGCGAAAGTGGTTTGAAACTTCAACTTAGCAAATGTGAATTTTTACGAAAGGAAACCGTGTACTTAGGACACGTAATAACGAAAGACGGAGTAAAACCAGACCCGTCCAAACTAGAAGCTGTACGAGATTTTCCGATTCCCCGAAAGGCTAAAGACGTACAATCATTCCTAGGACTAGCAGGTTATTACAGAAGATTCATAGAACATTTTTCAAAAATCGCGAAACCCCTTACACAGTTGTTGAAAAAGGATCAAGGATTTAGATGGACTGACCAAGAACAGGAAGCTTTCGATATTCTAAAAGAAAAATTAACCACAGCCCCTCTTCTTCATTACCCCGATTTTTCCAAACCATTCATTCTTACGACCGATGCGTCAGGAAAGGCGATAGAAGCAATTTTATCTCAGGGAAAGATAGGACAGGATCCTCCGGTTGCATATGCGAGTAGAGTATTAAACAAAGCGGAAACAAATTATAGCACTATCGAGAAAGAATTATTAGCAATAGTGTGGGCAACCCAACATTTTCGACCTTATTTGTACGGTGTCAAATTTACGATAGTGACGCACCATAAGCCACTCACTTGGCTTTCTAACGTAAAGGACCCGGGTTCCAGATTAATGAGATGGAAATTAAAGTTAGCCGAATACGACTACGTGATAGAGTACAAAGCCGGTAAAACAAATAAAAATGCTGACGCGCTTAGCAGAATGTTTGTAGTAAAGAGAGGAAGAGGTTGACCCAGAAAGGAGACAGTAGCACATCGCGCGACGACTGAAATATTAGACGACAGTAGCGATAGCGACGGACAGACGCCAGAGGAAGACGTAAACGAAGAAGCACAAGAGACAATATATACAGAGGACGAAATAAAACGTATTCTACGTGAATACCACGATACTCCGCCAGGTGGACACTTAGGTATTAAACGAACACTAGACAGAATTAAACTAAACCATTCATGGCCCAGCATGAGAAAGGACATCGAAAATTACGTTTCTAAATGTGAAAAGTGCCAAAAGAACAAACTAGCTAGAACTTTCAAAACTCCGATGGTTATCACAGACACGCCTAAAGAACCTTTCGAAAAATGTGCCTTAGACATAGTAGGACCATTACCCAAAACGAATAGACGAAATAAATACATTTTAACTTTCTAAGATCTACTAACGAAATTTAGCAAAGCTATACCGATAGACGACCAAGAAGCTAACACCATAGCTAAAGAATTCGTCACGAAAATTGTCTGTGAATACGGTATTCCGGACAAAATTCTAACCGATCAAGGAACTAATTTCCTAAGCCAAGTATTTAAAAACGTTTGCAAATTACTAAAAATCGACAAAATTCAAACTACTTCTTATCCCCCTGAGTCGAACGGAGCCCTAGAACGCAGCCATCGCACCCTAGCCGAATATTTAAAACATTTCGTCAACGAGGATCAAACCGATTGGGACGAATGGCTACCATACGCGATGTTTACCTATAACACGACCCCTCACACGACTACAGGCTACACACCCTACGAATTAACATTTGGATGACGAGCTACCTTACCGACGGCACTGCAACAAAATCCGAGACCCTTGTACACGTACGATAAATACGCGGAAGAATTACGCGAAAGACTAAGATCAACTAACAGCATCGCGCGCGAAACAATACAACGGTGTAAAGAAAAATCAAAAGATTATTATGATAAAAAGACGAAAGAAAAACGTTTCGAAATAAACGATTTAGTATTACTAAAGGACGAGACGCTAAGACGCGGACGATCAAGAAAGCTAACACCCGCATGGGTCGGACCATATAAAATTACCGCGACGCACGACAATCACAATTACACGATCGCGAAAGGGAAAAAACTTCTACGTGTGCACGCGAACAGACTAAAGAACTATGTGGATTAATACGCGAACCGTCTTAAATTTAGGGTTATTAATTATTTAAAACTAAATGAGGGATTCAGGGACCGCAAGAGGATAGGAGTCAGCATAGGAAGAACACAATAAAGCGTCGCATAAACTTTTAAAAAAATATATTGTTACAGCAAAAGGGGAATATATATATAAAATTGTAAAAAAAAAAAAAAATATATATTAATGAATTTTAAAAATCGGGCCACTCCACCCAGTTCGGGTACGGCCTCATCCCAAAGAGGGCCCGCAGCCCCCAATAATCGGGTTCGTACCCCCAATCCTCAACCTCCTCAAGCCACAGGGCGTAATATTTCCGGTACCACTGTACCTTCTTCCGGTAGCCCAAATTAACGTAACCGGGGACGGCGGGGTACATTTCCCGCTAAAACAAAGAAAGTTGCACTAACATAAATAATCCGCACAAATACACGCAAATCAAAAAAAGAGGAAAAAAAATCAAACACTATTCACAAGATCCGCGTCACGATCCACTAACACAATAAAACAATAACGAGAACTTACGTATCGGGCGAAGACCACCTCCCTATCTTCTCAAAGATACACCACATAATTTTATTATTTATTCGTTTTTTCTCTTTACGAACTCCTTTAGCGACTCGTTAATAACGATAGAATGAAAGCGCGCGTCTCGATTAGCGAAATATATACCGTAAACATCTCCCTTCAACCAAGAGCCCTGAAGACAAAGACAAAGTACCTTACGTTAGTAAAACTTTATCTCTAAGCGCGAAGATGCGCCTCGAGCACGACTGAATTCCTGCGACAAAGCGACGCTCAGAAAATATACAGTACAAATTATATATATTGTGACGCGCTTTTCGTCCTCGAGCCGTGAATCGAGGCCGGAAGCACGCCGCAAGCCCTTGCCGATCTCTCCACGCCTTTTCGAGAACCGAAGAAGGTTCTCGAGCGCCAGGTATCCGAAGATACCGGCGTGGAGAGAAGCAACTCGCGAAGGTCTTCGGACCGGCTAGCTTGTTCGAATTCGCGGAGAGACGGGCGTCGGTGGAACGAGGAATCAGGATCCGCAGAATTTAGCTCCCACGGCGGAAGGCGAATAATTCAGAGACACGTGTTCGTAACAAAAATATGAATCTATTGAGGCCTCGAGAAATTAAAACGTAACAAGAGAAGTGTACACCTTGGCGCCGGTCGCCACGCGGCGGGATCGTCTCGCCGGATATTTTACAGACTCGCGAATCTTTGAATCACGCCTCGATACCCGTGATCTCCCGTTTTGCGCGACCACCGAAAAGCCCCGACGATGCAGCAGCTCGATAACCACCCGGGAAGGCAAAAGGAGGTCCTTACCGCTCGGAATCCCAAGAGGAACAGGACGAGCCGTTACGACAGCTCGCGCTAGATCACGATCGCGCTCCCCCCTCCTTGGGTCCTCCCGTATTGGTTCTACGCGCGCGACATCGATTATCGCCCAATTAGATCGATCCGCGGAAGACGGTGTCGGCTGCTGGCTCTCTCTGGCTCCTCTTCTCGCAAGCAGGCCGCGGTTTCGGCCAGTCCGAGCGCCCTAGGCTTCTGCTCGGCGGGAGAGAAACGTCGGGACGGAGTGGCCAATTCCCCCCCCCCCCCCCCCCCGACGCAGACGACGCAGATCCGAGATCCGTGGCCCTGCCGTTCTCCTGCGACGACCTCTAAAGCCTGGGTCCCATTAGAGAATGGCGCGGCGCGCGCGGTCCTGTAAACCACTTGAAAAGGTCGATTTTTACGAGCAGACTCGTCCTCAAGTAGCAAGCGCTCTGCCAAGGCGTGCACGCGAATGCAGACGCGCTTCCAACATATCCAGAGAAAGAAGAGACCATGCTGCTTCTCCTAAACATCTGTTTTCTTTATCTAGGATCGAGTATTGGGTACAATAGTCGAAATGAGTGTTTCGCGCCTCACTGTCATTGAAAACTTAGTGCATCTCATTCGCCAAATGTACGGAAATGATATTTGTAACAAATATTAAAAACAGCCATAAGTGTTATGAGATAAGTTATAAAATTATGGCATAAGAGTTAATATCGTTACTTAGAAATTATGAGAGGTAAAAATTTGTTTTCTTATCAAGAATTAGTATCGGTAACAAAAACTTTTTCATGTAGGAAAATTAGCTACAATTAGGCAGTATCTGCTATACAAATTAGCGTGAAATGAGTATTTATACCTTGTAAACGGATTATATAGGATGGATAATAAAAATTGTTTTCATAAAATCTTCAAAAACTTATCTAAAATAAAATGTGTAAATCATAATAAATATCAGTACATCTGTAATATGTACATACATTAATAAATATACTATACTACAATATTTTTTTTTACTATTTGTTTCTTATATTTTTATGGGCTACTTAACAAAATATAGAGGAATTCATTTTTCTATATTGTAAATGAATATTGATAATTATGAATAACGTTAATAACAAATGATAATAGCTGCAGCGGTAACGTTGTCGCTGAGAAGGCCCAAAACATTGGTGGGTTATTCAGAAGTCGATGACTAAGGGTTTGGTCCTTTTCAGTAACAAAGATACCGCTGCGATGTTTAGACCGCGACAATTGCTTTGTGTCCCCGAGCGAGAGGATCACCCTATACTTATGTTTTTCCACACAGTCACATCTGTACATCTCAGTACAAAAGGTTCTGATTTTCAGTACAAACATAATTTAAAATTTCAAACAATATACAATTTAGTACCGTTTATATCGCATTAAAATTAAGGAACTCTTAAAAAGTAACAACATAATATAACAATGTAATTATTATCTGTAAATAATCATATTTTAGTCGTTTTAATGTATAATTACTAAGCACATGTAAGTTATATCTGTGGCTTCGTGCAACAACTACCGTTATCAATATGTCTGAAGTTCAGATATTAGCATTTAAACATATATCATTTGAGAAATTCATGTATAAATAATACTTTTTTGTTTAATGTACAAGTAATTTTTGACAGAGAAGTTTGCTGTATCAAATTTTTTTTGTAATATACAAAAAGATGAGTAAATATTAAAAATTGTTTTATTATGAACAACTTTCACGCTGATACGTATAAATGCCATTACAATTATAGTTTATAAGTAGAATTAAAAATTGTCGTTTTTTATATACAGTCTAACAATTGTTTAGAAACTTAATACCGGGTTCAACTTCTTTTTGCTGAAGTATGACACTGGCATTCCTGGCACCACACGACAGATAATTTCAAATGAGACCCTAATTAATGTTGAAAAGTATAAATGTCTCTATTTTTTCGATCAGGCGCGTTTCCGTTCGTGAGCGCGGCATGCCGGCCTTTTCTGTGCAAGCCGCGCGAAATAGACCGAAAAAGCGCACGAGATCGTAAAAGTCGACCCTGTCAAGTGGTCCTGGGGACCTTGCGCGGTGCGCCTTGGCCCTGGTGGGACCGTCTTTTCCATTCAAACTGGCGGCGCACTACCTCATAAATAAAGCGCGCCGCGCCATTCTCTAATGGGACCTCGGCTTAAGACCTCACTCCTCGGGAAAATCGACCGAGGCAGGTTTGCCCTGGTTGCCTGCCCCCGACAGGCAACGTCCTCCCCGAACCACGCCGGTTGCCGGAGGAGCCCTGGTCAGCAGATTGGTGGCACGACGTCGGTTCGTCCTTTCCCTCCCCCGACGTTTTCATTGCCACGCGACTGATCTGCTGCCGCTGTTGGTCCGACTTCCTTGCCGTCTTGGTGTTCCGGGTCCGCAATTGTCGATGCCGCACGCATGTCAAACAGATTTTCTGTCAGTTTTTAAGCTACGTTCGAGACTCCCGGTGGTGCACGCCAAGCCTCGATAACCTCTGTTCCTCTTCCCTCCCCCTCGGAGAGGGCACTCTTGTGACGCGACAAAATGTCACGTCACAATATATTTTTCAGATTTCTCGCTCTCTCTATAACACTATCGCTCACGCAAAATCCGACAACCGAAACAGATTATACAATAGAAGAATTCCAACATCGACCAGGAATATACTTCGAGAAAATAGGCGATCTCCAAACATATCAGGACACATGGAAACTAGTATTACATTTAGGTATAACACACATACACGAACGTGAAGCGACACTTCTTAGAACATTATACGAACCAACCGCCTTATGCAAAACCCAACCTACACCCAATTACCAGAAATTTTGTAAACCTTTTAACATACAAATTCAAAGCAAGCTAAACGAAACGATCGAATTACTTTCTTACATACAGCAAACCATAGACCGTTCAGACCAAAGACAACCCCGCGGACTATTTGACGGAATAGGATACATAGGCAAATCCCTATTCGGTTTCATGGATTCAAAAGATAGGAAAAAGATACACGAACAATTAGAGTCACTTAAACAACAAGACAACGCAATAAAAACTACTATTAAGGAACAAATTCAAATCGTAAAACATAGCGCCGAACTTCTAAACGAAACAATACACAATGTATACACGAACGAATTAACATTATCTAACGCGACTAGACAAATCCACTACTTATTACAGCAACGAACCTACATAACTAACTCTAGGCAAACGATCGATGAGCACCTCATATTAATTAGCAGCACTACAGAAACCTTATTACGCGACACAGAAAAACTATTAGAAGCAATCTTAGATATACAAAGAGGAATACTCAACCCTCAAATTTTCCCGCCATCCAGCATAATTGCATATCTCACATCAGCTATACCGCAAATACCCCAAGGTCTAAATTTTCCGATACCGATCAATTTAAAAAATATACATACTCTATATAAAATCATTACACTCAGCGCATTTTCAAACGCGAATTCGATAACCACAATTTTGGAAATCCCATTAGTAAATACAAGAAAATTCTTATTAAGCAAAGCACATTCGGTACCTAGTAAAATAAACGAATCTCTTTACGCATATATAAAACCGAAAAACCCGCACGTAGTTCTCGACATCTCAATTCAGGAATATATACGACTCAGCGAA
Source organism: Perdita meconis (assembly GCA_030770465.2). Lineage (NCBI taxonomy): Eukaryota > Metazoa > Arthropoda > Insecta > Hymenoptera > Andrenidae > Perdita > Perdita meconis. Next base: position 10,234,528 of record JASKOS020000013.1, on the reverse strand, counting down.
AAAGACTTGCAAGCGTGCAAGATAGTAGACGAACTCTATCTCTGCGCTTCTCACAACACCATCCTAAAGGCGATTCCATACGGCCCCTGCGAAGTACAATTATGCACACAGTTAGTAAAAGAACCGAATAACTGTAATATACTTTATACAACATTGAACCACACAGCGATCATAGAATTACAGCATCCAGGTACATGGATATACGTTGCGCCGAAAACAATCCAATTAGCGATAACCTGTAACGATAAGCATACAAAAATTCATAGCGTCAAAGATTCTGGTATAATAACAATAAAAGGAAAATGTACAATATCAACGGCAGAATTCAAAATAGAAATAGGCAAAGAATATAGTACAGAAAAAACATGGAATTACTTACCTTATTATAATTTAACTATAGATGATTTGAAACTATCACCGATGACTCCGAATCATTATAATATCACGAACTTCAAACTTAAGCAACTACTCAAACATCCGGAAGAATTAAACAAAATAAGCAAAAAGTTAACTATTCTAGAGAAGAATTTAGAAAAATCTAAGGAAATACCGACAGAATATCATTACGGATTGATTACGTCATCTTCTGCGACCGGAATAATAATAATCGGATTATGTATTTTTATACTCTATAAATGTATTAAGCGTAGAAACACAAAACAAAATTCTCAGAGCGAAACAGTTGTAACAAACCGCCGTAAAACCGTTGAAAACCCGAAACCAAAGCTTAGAGTATTTTTTAAAGAACGAACGCCTAGTATCAACTCATTGTAAACGGTATCGACTATACGTATTATTATCATCGTTGTACTCATATTATATAATCATATATATTGTATCTTAATCTAACAACTATTGTATTATGTTAACCAGCGCACCTCAGTATATTGTATAACGCGCAAGATATTCCTACATATTGTATTCTCTATATTGTTAACCATACATTTAAGTACTTAGGCCGATCACGCATCGCAATCATAGCGACATTTTGGAAAAAGCTATGGCTTTTCCTCCCTAAGGGGGGAGGGATGTTGTGCCCGTCCAACGCCAAACGTGATGCATCTTGGTGATGCATCAGCAAAGCCACGTTAGACGCGAGCCAAGGTAAAGGCGCGGTCTGCTAACTCAGCATTTCGGGACATTCCGTCGCTCCGCGACGATGTTGCTAGCCAGACCATATATGGGAGTGCCCGAGCACCCCCCGCGTCGACGAATCAAGATAATAAAAGCCGCTCGCTGCCGCGAGGCGACAGATTCACGCCCTGATTGTCAACGAGTAAAGATCAGAGAATTGTAACCAAGTTGTAATCTCAGTCAAGTTCAACAGTTAGTCAATAAACGGAGAGTTATTGATAAGTTAGCCCGGCGAATTCTAATTCCTTAAACTGCTCACGAATCCTGCACAATCCCGCACAACACCACACACAACAAGATACAACATCAACGTCACACTCGAGTCAAACGCGACGGCGAGACAAACAAACGCGTGACAGGACAGACTCAGTCAGAATTTCAAACCCGAATGACGCGAGGGTGTCGAAGAAGGTTCTTAAAAAGGAAGAAAACGAAAAGGAAAGAAATAGAAAAGAAAGAGATAGTGAATGCTAGAAGAAGTTGAGGAAAACGTGCAAAAATCACAAGCCAGCGGAAAGAGGTAATAAAGAAAGAAAGCGCCGAGGCCCGAAGGACCCAGTCAGTAGAGATTGACCAGACCTACGCTAAACCTTGAAACCCCCATTACAAACAAGCAACGCACTAAATTCTAAATGTATCTGCGTAAAAACGAACAACGCAGAAAGCATCGGGGAGAAAGTCAAACGGAAAAATTCCATACACCTAACGAACGCTTCGGTAGTGGCGAAGTGGAACCGCCACAGAATGAAAAAAAAAATTTTGTTATTTTTACTAAAATAATTTCAAAAAATTTTAAGATGAAACAACGTGTAAAGCTATTTGAATATACTCATTAAAAAAATCAAAACAGAAAAAAAATTCGTTATTTAAGTAACTCGACAGAATTAAATACTAAATTAAAAAACAACCAAAAATTATATCATTTTAAATAATGAGTATTGACAAAAACGGCCGGACATGTATCGGCTTATTTTTGCTCTAGATTCACCAGAAAAAGTTTCGTCAAAATCGATGACCCACTGACTGCGACCTCTCCTTGTGAGATAAAAGTTTGTAATTCAACAACAGTCTGCAGTGTTTTTTATAATAAATGTGTTCAAAAAGCCCGAAGAAAGTGTGCACGTGGAACGTGGGAGAATTGTTGGGGAAAAGAAGTCCGCGTTAAAGTAAAAAAATAATAATCAACAATAAATTACATACGTCTCACCCTTTCGGCAATTCACCTATAGTTTTTAAACCTGTGTCACTGGGTCACTGTACCGGTCCTGGTCATGGTTTATGGTAGCCCACAACCTAGACCACAGCTGATAGCAGGTATACGACACCACCCACAGTTAAGGGTCACAACATCAGGTGCATCTGGGTTAAGGCACCAAATAACGAATGTATTTACTTCACTACAGCCACTAATATACTAATCACTTGTCACGATAACTTCATTTTTGTTTTGCGGAACGAGTTGTTCCTACGTTATAACAATTGGTGGCTCCGAAAGGGGTTGATTGCTGTCAATTTAGGAAATGCTCCACATAGCCACCGTCAGGGTTGACGCACGTTTGTGCACGCAAAATAATGTACCACTGCACGCGTTGGAGCATCGCTGGTATGATGTTCGCAATTGCATCATGTGTACGTGAAACGGCTTTTTCTGGGATGTCCACTGGTTGACGGTACACCTCATTCTGAAACGATTGTTGTACAACAAATACAAAACGCAAGTAAAAAAAAATAATGCTTATAATAAATGTAAATAAGAGGTAACAGCAATAATCAAAGTACCTTTAGGTGTTAGTGGGTCATTGTACCGATCCTGGTCATCGACGGACGCATTGTCGCCGGGTCTGGTGTTCTAATTCGCGGATACAGCCTTGCGAGTACTCGCACATTAGCAATCGCGTTACCATCGCACCGAACATGCACCCGAAAGACCGTGTAGTACTCCTGCGCTGTGTGCATGCTGGATTGGAGATTGCTGACTGACTGACAGAATTTTTCCGAAGGAGCTTCTCCTACCCTCAAGCAGTTTCCTATCGTTTCAGTATTGGTTAACTCCCAATAATATATACAAGAAATCTTAGGGAAAAAGAAACTAGCATTCGTTAAAAAGAAATACGTGCTTTGCTGAAATGCGTTACGAATGGACCATCGAGCAGTTTCAAAAGGCGCTTGATTCGTTAATTTACAACGTACGTACCCATTGCTTCGAGATAGAAAACACACACCACGTGCATCTGAAATTTATCTATTCGCTATTCTTTCACTTCAAATAATTATTATTTTCGATTTACCTCAACAAACAAACTGCGTATTTGCCTTTTTTCGCTACACGTGATTTCTCCCGATTTAAAATAATTCATCACTTTCAATGATAAACAAAAAATGGTAAAGGACTTGACTTTATTTGTTATGCCGTTTTAATTTCTTATAATAATGTTATTTCCACCGATGCGTGTCGACATGCTTGTTCGAAGCACAAGCGCAACGCCTAGCGTTGTAGACTTCACTACCGCGGCCGCTTTACCGGTAAACTCGCGCTCTGATTGGTCAATGTTTTTTGTTAATAACTCGTTAAAAAGCTACACCTAACTTTTTCGCTAAGGAAAAAGTTGTTTAAAATCGTCTCAGGAATCACCCCTTTCAAGGAACTGCAACATTTTTGTTACACACTGTAAGTTGTCTATGTAGTCGAACGCCTATGAACATACAACTTGGTGGGGAACAGATCCTGCTAGTGATCCCACATGCGAGAATTTTCGCACGGCTAAAAAATCGGGCCCCAGGTATCTTTGTTCACGCTGTCGAACTTCAACCGCTTAATTAACAAACGAAAACCAAAATTTTGGCATTTCTAATTTCCGTCTTATTTTAGGTTCTAGAGTTGCCACTTACTATTTCTCCTGCTTGTAGTAGAACACCTTGTATTTCATGTAGAATAATGAAGTAATTTTGTGAAAACGCATACTGGGCTAGAACGGCTAAAAAAGCCCAATTATTAAACTAAACCTGGAAGCCCACTTGAGGATTGAAATTATATGTTCTTATTTGAATGAAAATTAAAATACAAATGTTCTTATTTGAACTAAAATTTTTGTTTTTAGTTTTGCTGAAGAGATAGTAAACTTGGAATCAGAAATTATTGAGACTTACAAGGAGACTCTATATAGCATTGTACTCACTGATGTTCCTTTGGATTTTGAGTCGGAAAAAAGATTAATCATAGAAGTGTCTCCTTCAGAGTATTTAGTTCTACAAATACGAGCACCTGTTCCTTGGCATCAGTCTACACTTATCGCTAATCACTTATTAGAATATAATCTGTTTATTGGGAATGAGATACTAAGAGATATTCGAGATTTATATTTCATCAAGTAAGGATATTATTTTACTCTTAACTTTTTGTGAAAGTATCACTGTTGAAATAATATTTTCTATAAAAGGATGTGTATACTGTATTAACTTACTGTCTGTTAATATTTACTAACCATATATAACACAACGTTGTCGCCTGTAGTAGTGGGTACTGTTACAATACGGAAAGAAGGCGTGTGAACGAAATGCGGGTCCAATTGGTGGTTGGATCATGGATCTAGGAAGGAGAGGACGGAGCACAAGCCTGCTGGTCCTATACCCGTGTCGGTAAGGGGGGTACACGATACTGCGCATGCTGGGATGGACGAAAATGGTGATTGGTGGAAGATTTCGTTAGTGTTGAGTGCATGTTACTGTATACAGGATGTACCAAACTCGACGCGGGAGTCGGAAATGGGAGATTCCTGGGCTGATTCTAAACGATTTTTTCCTTTGCAAAAATGTTATCCGAAGCTTTGTTAACTAGTTATTAACGAAAAACATCGGCCAATCGGAGAGTGAGTACAGCGGATTAATCATGGCGCGGACGATAGCGGGCCAATACTACTCAAAGCTGGGGCGTGCGCTGTAATTTATCCACTGTATTCGTACTTCTATTGGTCGGTATTTTTTTTGTTAATAACTCATTAGCAAAGCGGCGGAGGATATTTTTGCAAAGGAAAAAGCTGTTTAGAATCACCCCAGGAATTTCCCATTTCCGGCTCTCGCGTCGAGTTTGGGACACTCTGTATATTCCACACAAACTAATCGGGCAATCATAAGTCGCCCACCCCATTCCCGCCTTTCCAATAGACCGGATCGACCCCCTCGCCTAAGATCGGACATTGTGCTCTGTCCTCTAATTCCTAGGTCCATAGGTTGTATTCCCATAGGTCACCCTCCTCAAAGGCCGGTTCCCACTGAGCGAGATATCACGCGCTGAGCCTCACGCCGCGCTTGGAGAATGACGGTGGAGAGTAGCTCGGCAAAGCTTGAGATTCATAGCTAACACAGTCGTAAATACAGAGCGCACGCATTGTCAATATTGGTCGACGCATCGACAAATTGGTTATGGTACGAACGCAGCTGCGATAATTTTATTACGGTAGTCCCCGTAAAGGTTGTTGGAAGTCGGGTCCGTTAGTCCCCAGTTAAGCGACGAGTGGAATTCAATTTCACACCTCAGATTTCTTGCTTGACTAGTTTTTATGGGTTTCGGCGCTTGGGATCGAGGACTCAACGCCCGAAACAATGGGGTCATAAAAGACAAGGATATCACTAGCCATTTGAAAATGCTCGTGACTGATTCCCACCTTTTGTCATCATATCTTCACGAGAGTGACGCAAATCGATTGCTTATATTCTCTACATTAAAAAAAAAAAATACCAAACACGATACAATTAGGTCTATAATTAACGAAATCCCGAAGAAATTGATTTTCATGATTCAAAGCTAACTTCGCTAGAAATAGACCTATTTACATAGAATTTGGTGTCATTTTCATCAGGAGAACTCTAAGAAATCAATAGTGTAACTTTTGTATCGATACGGTAACAAATAAAATCGCGAAAACTGAGAAGAATCGATGACTCAGCACCCGAGCGACCTTAGGCACGCGCGATACTGTAATATTCGCCGCGTGACCGTATTGAGTTATGCGCGTGTCTATTACTCGGGCGTTGTATTATCAATTCTTCTCAGTGTCCGCGATCTTATTTATTAGCGTATCGTTACAAAAGTAATACCATTGCATTCTGACATTTTCCCGATAAAGATGGTTCCAAAGGGTACAGCCGAATAAGGGGGTCAAAAGTGCCCCCAAACCGAATTCGACTTGCGATGAGTCGTTCGAAAGGTGGGGGGGGGGGGGGGTAGTATTGGGGAAAAATCAAAATTCATGTTTTTGGCCAATTACGCCAATGGTATCGGACAAAAAATTCTGAAAAAAATCAGAGGTATGCTAGTTATCAATACACATATTGTAGAATTATTTCAGAGTTTCAGATTAAAAACTCTACCTGTGAAAAATAAAAAACAAACTAGCCAGTCCGTGTTGCTCGCTCGCTTCGCGAGCTCGCGGGTGGAGTCCGTGTTGCTCGCTCGCTTCGCGAGCTCGCGAGTGGAGTTATTGTAGCTCGCTCGCTACACTCGCTCACGAGTAGTGATGCCTGTAGCTATTCATGTTTATTTTGTGTGTGACCCTTTACGGGCCACGCAAAGAACTTCCCGATTTGCGAGTTGTAATTTATTATTACCATTATTAATTGTCACTAATTAGAAAATTATTCGTATTCGGAGAAATTTAATAGTTTTCTACTTATCAACATTGTTGCTATATGACGTCGCATTAAACGAACATCTATATATATAGGGAGAGTGTCCCATTTTAATCCACCACTACGGACAACTTAAGAAATATGCATTGGATCAAAAAACATCCTGAATAAAAGTTTGATGGTTTGGAGGGGGACATCTGACCCTGTTAAAAAATTTCATCCCTACCCCCTGGGGTATATATGTATGTATGTGTGTGCTGTGTATATGGATATTATGTATATTCATTTGTTTTCAATATGTAGTTATTAAGTATATATATATTTATACGTGTATAAATATACTCATATATATGTATTTATCACAATTATATCATTATAATTATATATTGTAATATATATATAGGCGAAAAATCGAGATAGGCGAAAAATCGAAATTTCGCGATTACAGCGCCACCTATCGCGAATGAAAAAAAATGTTTGAAATAAAACCTACATATTTTGTGGCCTGGAATCCGAATCTGCAATAAAAAGTAGGTGGTCCTATTTAAAATTTTAAAGTATCCCCCCCTCCCCCCAGGGGGGTAGGGGTGAAATTTTTTTGACAGGATCAGATGTCCCCCTCCAAACCATCAAACTTTTGTTCGGGATGTTTTTTGATGCGATGCATATTTCTTAAGTTAGCCGTGGTGGCGGATTAAAATGGGACACCCTGTATATATACATATATATATATATATGTGTTTGTGTGTGTGTGTTATATAAATATAATAATAGTAATAATATATGTATATATATTATTTCAGTTTAGTTATTCTCTCATAAATTTATATTCTCCCATTTAGATTGCGTTATTCTGTTAAGTTTTCTTAAAAAAACTAAAAAACTACTGGACCGAATTAGAAAAAAATCTATTCAGCTCTAAGTTACATTGATACACATCGATTGCATCATCAACCATTTTGATCTGACTATTAGTTTTTTAGAAAACGTTAACGAAAAATTTGATCACATACGTACGTACGTACGTACGTACGCACACACACACACACACACACACGAACAATTTGTTAAAAATAGTCTAAAATTACTCCAATGACCTTGAAACATGGAGATCTGTTAAAAAATCGATTTTTCATTTTAGGGGCAAATACAATAACTTCCCTATAAATCGGGAAGTTAAAAATTGCAAAAAAATGCCGATTTCGTATTATAGCAGATTCGATACCACATCCATGTTTTTACAATAAATAGGTATTATTGATACCAATACTCCGAATTTTTTTCAGATTTTTAGATTTGGTGCGCCATGTCGAGAAAAATCAAAAACCGATTTTTTCGTAGCCTTTTGCCTGTCAGAGTTACTTATACGCAGTATTTCCGTGTAAGATTTGTTAAATAAGTGTTTTATAGGGTTTTCAATGAATTGGTATACAACAAGATAGTAGGAAGTGAAAAATTCACTGAATTTTCACTTGGATTAATACAATGCTACGCGCCTTAAGTTCTATAAAAGTAGCGATTGTTTCAACGGCGTCAGTGGCGCAGCGGTGGTCGAGCTGCTACATCGTTGCACACTATTTTAACGAAAGTTCAAGACTCCATTCAGTGAATTTTTTTTTGCAACAAGATACAGTACATTCCGGATAAGACCTGGTCAATCAGATCCGCATTTCAAGTCTTAAACGAAGTGGGAAGTGCATCTCGCACCTCCGATTTCTCGCTTGACTGGTTTTTGTGTTTGGACGCTCGAGCTCGAGCGCTCGACTCCCGAAACAATGGGGCCATAATAGGCACGGATAGCACTAGGCATTTAAAAATGCTCGTGACTGATTTTCATCTTTTTCCATCGAATTTTCACGAGAGTGACGCCAATCGATTCCTTATACTCGACCGATTAAAAAGTACCAAACGCGACATAATTCGGTCCATAATTAACGAAATAACGAAACAAATTAATTTTCACGCTTCAATTCTAACTTCGCTAAAAATAGTCCGATTTACATGAAATTTTGTTATTTTAATCGGGAGAACGCTTAGAATCCAATGGTGAAACATTTGTATCGATACGACAACGGATAAGATCGCGGAAACTGAGAAAAATTGATGACTCAGCGCTCGAACGACCCTAGCCACGCGCGTAACCCGATGCCGTCGCTTGGCGAATATCAAAGAATACCGCGTAGTCAGGTGTGAAATATTTCCTCCCTGAATTTTCATCGGTTACTAATTATTGTCGAATGTTTATAAAACTGATACCACGTATACTTCCTTACATTTTTCCGATGAAAATTAGTCGAAATACGACATAAATCGGACTATTTTTAGCGAAGTTAGAATTGAAGCGTAAAAATTAATTTGTTTCGTTATTTCGTTAATTATGGACCGAATTATGTCGTGTTTGGTAGTTTTTTAATCGGTCAAGTATAAGGAATCGATTAGCGTCACTCTCGTAAAAATTCGATGGGAAAATATGAAAATCAGTCACGAGCATTTTTAAATGCCTAGTGCTATCCTTGTCTTTTATAGCCTATTGTTTCGGGAGTCGAGCTCGCGGCCGAGAAAGTTCCCACGGTCCAAGTCGACAAAAAATAGTGGTTGGAGGCATTACCCTAATGGTATAAAGATAAAACTGCCCGATCTTAAGCAGACTTCACTGTAGTAGGAAGTGAAAAATTCACTGAAATCAGTCGATTAATACAATGCTAAGCGCCTTAAGTTCTATAAAAGTAGTGATTGTTTCAACGCCGTCGGTGGCGCAGCGGTAAAGTGTCGAGCTGCTAAATCGCTGCACACTATTTTAGCGAGAGTTCAAGACTCCATTCAAATGAATTTTTTTTTGCACTTACTACATTTATTCACAACTCCCAACTGTATAACAATGATCAATATTTACTTATAAGTGTTCTAAGAATATTTAAACAATATTTTACCTTAAATGTACGGAAGAATTATTTTAGGGCAGATATGTTTTGTCATTCTGGCTTCTAAGTTCGTTTGTTAGTATAATTATATTTGGCGTCCAATCTTCAATATCATTAACTGTTAACTCGTAGTTGTTTAACGATGTACTGCGATTATGCGGAAAAAAAGGAGTTTAAAGTTAAAAGGCATTATTATTATTATTATTATTGCTAGAAAGAATACAATTAATGTTCCTCAGTAGAAAGCATACAGCGTAGAAATGTTGATTGATCAATTAATGGTCTATTATAGATTTTCGTAAATGTTATTGATGTGGTCCAACCAGCAGTTTTTATGATATAATCTACAAGTATTCCAGTTCCAGACTTAAACATTTTTATGTTAATGCCAACTGCTTTTATGTTTTTTTTTTCAGTCATCTACTTAAGGAGTCATCATTGTTATACAGTTGGGAGTTGAAAATAAATGTAATAAATGCAAAAAAAAATTCACTGAATGGAGTCTTGAACTTTCGTTAAAATAGTGTGCAACGATGTAGCAGCTCGACCACCGCTGCGCCACTGACGCCGTTGAAACAATCGCTACTTTTATAGAACTTAAGGCGCGTAGCATTGTATTAATCCAAGTGAAAATTCAGTGAATTTTTCACTTCCTACTATCTTGTTGTATACCAATTCATTGAAAACCCTATAAAACACTTATTTAACAAACCTTACACGAAAATACTGGGTATAAGTAACTCTGACAGGCAAAAAGCTACGAAAAAATCGGTTTTTGATTTTTTTCGATATGGCGCACCAAATCTAAGAATCTGAAAAAATTCAGAGTATTGGTATCAATAATACCTATTTACTGTAAAAACATGGATGTGGTATCGAATCTGCTTTAATACGAGAAATCGGCATTTTTTTGCAATTTTTCGAGTTTTTTTATTTTTCACAGGTAGAGTTTTTAATCTAAAAATCTGAAATAATTCTATAATACGTGTATTGATAACTAGCATATCTCTGATTTTTTTCAGAATTTTTTGTTTGATACCATTGGCGTAATTGGCCAAAAACGTGAATTTTGATTTTTCCCCATTACTACTCCCCCAGATGCGATACAGAGCTAAAACTTGGCAACAAATTGTTTTTTCTGTATGACCTTTCGAATGACTCATCGCAAGTCGAATTCGGTTTGGGCGTACTTTTGACCCCCTTATTCGGCTATACCCTTTCATATAAATTGGACCATTTGTAATAATGCGTTAAGTCGTAAAAATCAATTTCTTTCGTTATTTAGTTTATTATAGGCCAAATTGTTATTTTGGTGGTATTTAAATCGGGATAGCAGAAGGACTCGATTGGTATGACTCTCGTGAAGATCCAATGAAAAACGCGGAAGTTAGTCAAAACACTGATTCGATTGGCGTTACTCTCGTGAAGATTATTAATGCATTGAGGACAACAGGAGAACGTGGATTTTAAATTGTGCGGTTTACCGTGTCAGTGTTTTGAGCGCGTATCCCCAATATCTGTCACTTGAAGAAAATATGACTGTGATTTGTTAAGCTTCTACATGTCTGGTCCTATTCGGGTCCAGTCACAGAATGTCCTGGGATTGTCTTTCGGGGATTAAAATTTACGACCACTGACAGGATTACTGCCGATGACTTCTTCCCTAAAACAAGAGGACAGATCACAGAGGCAAAAGTGACCTGAACACTTACACAAATGTCCTAGCACGCTTGGGGCGTTCGACGCATAGACCCGTGCGATCCGCCACGCGCTAGACGTGTGAATCGTTTGCAACGCATTAACAGCTAGTGCTATTCTTGTTTTTTATAGTCCCATTGTTTTCGGCCAGGGCAGTTTCCACAGCCTAAGTCAACAAAAAGTTTATAACTAGGGACTGACTTGTCGTGATACGCATACAGGGTGTCCCAAACTAAGTGCGGGAGCCGTTAAGGGGAGATTCCTGGGGTGATTCTAAACAACTTTTTCCTTTGCAAAAATATCCTCCGAAACTTTATTGAGTTATTAACAAAAAACACCGACCAATAGAAGTACGAATACAGTGGATGAATTTCAGCGCGCGTCCCAGCTTTGAATAGTATTGGCCCGCCATCGTCCTCGCCATAGTTAATCCGCTGTACTCGCTTCCCCATTGGTGGGTGTTTTTCGTTAGTAACTCGTTAGAAAAATCCCACCTAACAATTTCGCTAAGGAAAAAGTTGTTTAAAATCGCCTCAGGAATCACCCCTTTCAAGGAACTGCAACATTTTTGTTACACCCTGTATATGCACTGCATCATAGTGTTAGAAAAGGTGGTCTATGGAAACAACCAATTGGATCTCAGGGACGTTTTTTAACTCGATATTTATGAGCAAACCATTGTGGGATTTTCGAAACAAGAGACTTGGGAGGCCGACCCAGGCTGGCGGCGTGGCTGGGAAAGGCCCAATGCCTGCAGTGTATTGGGTACGAGGGTGCTAAGTTGTGTAGCACAGACATGTTCAAGAACCGTGCCCGCGGGCGGCGGATTTTGCCTGCCAATGCCCGCTCTTGTCCGGTATTCCGCTCGAAGTAAACGAACCCCCACTCCTCAGTAAATGGTCTTGTGGTGGGCTACTGTAGAGACCGACAGGCCTTTTACAACCACAAACGTACCCTCGTAGATGTAGGTTGCGTGCACTACACCAGGCTTGCAAGTTAACTGAACTCCTTTTCAAACTTACAATAATCTTACAGTCTTTAACGAATGATTTAACACAAAGCAGTCTCATATGAATGGTTATTACAATAGAATGATTAGCACAATACAATCTTTTATAGAAAATAGTCTTTTGGATTGACAAATCTGAATTCGAATATATTGTTTGTTCTCTGACTGAATTGAGCACTTTGATTGGCTCGGTTAACACTGGCACTAACTCATCCGGCATGTGTGGTTAGCACTGACTCACTTCGGCATTGACGCGGTCGGTAACATGACTCGGTCGGTAACATGACTCGGTCGGTAACATAGTCGACATTGTGGACTAGCATCGTATACGTCTGACTAAGGGAGCTCGTATTCGATACTTCTCAGTCTAAATTCTTAACCCTCTTGTGAGCCTGCTCGGTTAGCTTCAACCGTATAGCCCTGAAGGTGTTGCAGCTAACGAGACATTACTGTACCTGGTGTAGCATATAGGCTGTCACATTCTATCTTGCAGTACAGAAATTGCCTTGTCTGTGGTTCAGTCAAGTGCCTCTTTCCTTCTACTGTTCTTTCTGTACAACCCCTGTCGTCCGCATTTTCCAACAAGGTTTCACAGTGAAGTTTATGACTACGGGTACAAAGGGCACAGTATGTACCTACTTGACAAAGACAAACAATAGCTAAGGGCCTCCGATGAATACTTATCAAACATTGATCAAGACGCAGAGAGTAGGGTAAAGGTAGGAACCCACTATTATCAACGTCACGTGATATCACGTAATATTACTCTTTATATGAGAGCACAACACATGTATATTGCTGTTACCATATAGACTAATGTCACATAATTTTACGTGACGTGTTAATAGGGTGTTCCTACCTTAAACGCCACTCTGGGAAGGTCCAGTCATAAGCGTGAAGAAGTGGCAACACCGCAGAAACAAAACGAAGTCTCCAAGTCTTTTCTTTCGAAAATCTCACTTTAATTAGTGATCAAACCGATACCGATACTACTGATATTTAAGCAATTCAATACCAAAGTACTTAATAAAAGGTATAGAAGGTATCTAGGTACTTGGTATCAATTATAAATCTTGATTCTTCCTAAAGCGATACCAAACCGATACTGGTACTGCACCGAACTGATATCCATTTGATACTTCATGAAAGTATTGATACCAGTTTAATACTTTACAAAACTATCGATACTTATTGATGAATTGATATTGACCTTACGAAAGTATCGGTATTGGTATCGATAGCGGTATCGATGGCCGTTTGGCTGAGCTCCCACGGAGGATGCTATCACGAGCCGCGCCGCGCCACAGCGACAGCAACGACAAAGCATCTCGGCGAAAGCCATGGCACGATCTGTACTGCACGACACGCTCCTCGCTCCACGGACTGCAATTGGAACGGTTCTCGCGCCGAATTTCGCTCTACGTCCCACGCACTACGTGCCACAGTTGGGACCATGTTGGGACCCGCTATTCACGTCGTGTAGCGCGGATCATGCCGTAGCTCTAACCGAGTTGCTTTTTCGCTGCCATTGCTGTGGTGCGGCGCGGCGCGGCTCGTGATAACACGTAAAACCGCGATCACTACAGCGTTATCGGACGAAACGCAGGATCTCATTGTCCTATTCCCCGATCAATGGGCAACGAAGACGCAGTTGGGACAACAGCGCCCAAAAAGAAACATTTGGATATACGAAGTTACCTACCGTGATATATAGCTCGAGAGAAAAAGACTGTTGTTCAAAAACCGTTATTGAATAAAAAGGAAGTTTTGGTTGTTATCTTTAATCACCGAAGTGTTTGCATTCGATTCCCTTTTGTCCAAACATCTCGAGCTGTCCGACGTCCGCCACAAGCACGCTCCGTGGGAGCTCAGGCTTTGATACCTACCTCTCTTCTCCTTTTTCTCTTGTGTTGTCCTTTTGTTTCCTAAATGTAATGAGAGGAGTCCCTAAATTCGCGTTGCTTATTTTAGATTCAAGTCCAAATTCGTCCTTGGCGGAAAACAAGATGAAGCATCGATACTAATTCCGACACTAATACTTTCGTGAGGTATCGGCTAGGTATCGATAATTTTACACGTATGTAGGTATCAATCAGGTATCGATACCTTCGTAAAGGTAACAAACGGGTATTGATACTTTTCGATAGCTTACAAGTACATACTACTCGTTACAGTATCAGAATTTGTTATCTGGTATCAATACCATTGATTCGGTATCGGCTCGATCACAAACTACATATAATGTTGTATCGCAGAATATGTAGCACATAAAAAATTCTAAAAAAATTTTGCAATACGTTAAAATACATATAATACGATTTGTCCAATTTCGTATTCACTCATTAATTTTGATAGCGAAAATAGTAACAACGTTTCAATCATTATGGTGCTAAACCAAACCTTAAAAAAAAAAAAAAAAAAAAAAAAAAAAAAAAAAAAAAAAACTTTACTTTTCAGATATCACGATATGATGATTCTTAGAATCCAGGACCTAGGTACTCTTCCTATTTCAGTTTTGGAAGTAGAACCTATGATAACTGTATTGTGTAGTACAGCAATGGATGTACTTGTAAAGGAATGGTTGGCTGATGTAGCAGAAATTTTTCTAGAAAAAAAATATGCTTGGTCTTATCTAATTAGAAAACATCATAATGCATCTACAGTTTTAGTAAAAAAATTTTTCTTATCTGTAAATAGCCTTTTATCCAAACAATTACGAATGGTAGTGATGAAGACACTGAAACATATGAGAGATTTTTTTATACAATACAGTGATGGAAACTACTTTAAGGGTAGTTACGAGGATCTCATGTTCTTCAAGTGTGTGATGTTTTATTGTAAATTTATTTTACCTTTTCATACAAATAATTTTTATTAGTGGTATGTTTTAGAACTCCTTTTATAACTGTCACAGTGGACCCGGTTCTTTCATCTGAACATTTAACTTGCAAACCTAGCATTTTTGAAATGGGTGCAATACTTTCGCAATGTTTTGATAGAATTCTTACAGTTTCATCTTTAATACCAAGAATCGAAACTATTCTGTTTCCTGAATTAGGAAAGGAAGGATTTCTTTTTTCTGTATCACGTCAGGAACTAGAGGTAAATAATATTATAATATATATCCTAACACTTTTCGATACTAGCTATAAACTAAATGCACAATCTGTTTCTTGTACCTCTCATTGACCGTGATTGATTACTGCACTCAAATGCAGTATCAGTATCTTTGGTCCAAGTTATCAATAGAATGATAAAGTCTTTTTTACTGATTTATGTCATTGCATTATTTTCATTTGAAAGGTGCAAGAAATATAACATCATCTATAATTGTCTAGATTAAAATATTGACTAAACTAATTATTTTTCAACATAAATATCTCAATAGTTTTTTTTATATTAAATATAAAATCGAATGCTGCATCGAATAATATATTAAAAAGTATGTTTCCATTTGAAAAAACATATGTCACCTTCATATGACCTTCACGCGTCTTTTTACTGGAAAATTACTAGTCACTACCAAAAATCGGGTTATACAGGGTGATTCTCTCGCCAATGAACTCAAAGGCAGTGCCGCCACCTAAACATAGCGACAAAAAACCCGGTTTTCATACACTTACCTGTCAATTAAGAGACGATTTATTGTGTTTTCTTAGGCTTTCCAATTGTGAGACTCTCGTTTTCAGTACACACACGTACGCACACAGCCGTCTCTGCTACAGCAGTCATCCTCGCCGAGACCTCAAGATCGATATCGACCTCTTGAAATCAGGGTTTTCTTGTTTATGTTTAGGCGGCTGCATTGCCTTTGAGTCCACTGGCGAGAGAATCACCCTGTACTGTACAATGAAATTAGTCGAAAATGGAATTTCGGTCAAGTCAGGGCTGACTTTAAGCTAATGTACAGGATGTATAAAAAGTAATGGACATCGCTAACTGAAACTAGACCTTTCGGCCGGTGGAGATTTGTGAAAAAACGCGCCGCAAAATTGTTTATAACAACAAAAATAGTTGTTAAATTTTTTTATTGCATAAATCTATTCTACTCGACGAGTTGAGAAAAACTCAAATGAGCCATATGCCGGAAATGTATAGTTTAGACACTATAAAGCGTTAAAGTTTACGCAAAATTGTGATTGTGTAGCGTTACACACGTAAGGGTCCATTTATACTATCAACGAGCCGTGCACGAGACGAGCAAAATGAAGCACATACTACAAAATTTTACACATACCAGCGAAGAATCGGAAATATGTGATAATAATAATAAAACAATATCAATACTGTTAGGGTTTTACAATGAGACACCCAACGTTTTTAGGTTCGATTAAAGAAATAAACGGTTTATTTATACATCCGCACTTAATACATAATGAAGTTATGAACTAATTCGTTTCTTTCAACAGTTACTTAATGCTTACTTTCGATGACGGTTTTTACTGCATTCGGCAATGCGTGATCGCGTGATGGCCATGCTTTCGTTTTTAATATTCTTAGCGTCCTTCTCTCTCTCTCTCTCTCTCTCTCTCTCTCTCTCTCTCTCTCTCTCTCTCTCTCTCTCTCTCTCTCTCTCTCTCTCTCTCTCTCTCTCTCTCTCTCACGCACGCACGCACGCACGCACGCACGCACGCACGCACGCACGCACGCACACACACACACACACAAACCCCGCGTTACCAACACACTAAAATTAGTTCCTAACAAATACGTTTTACTCGGCTCGTGCACGGCTCGTTGATAGTATAAATGAGGCCTAAAGCAAAGCGTATCCGTACTGTCCGTATACGAGCGAGAGCGGCAATCCTAACCTACTTATCTACTCTAGCTGACACGCCGAGCTAGAGAGCTCCCCCTCCCTCTTTCTTAGGCTGAGATCCCATGGAGCATGGTATCACGAGCTGTGCCGCGCCGCGCCGCGTCACAGCGATGGCAGCGTAAAGCCGGGAATCCACCAGAAAGCTAGGCTAAGCTATGCTATGCTATGCTAAGTTTTAAAAAATTAGCTTCAACGCATTTGTATGGATCCGTTTCCACCAAGAGCTATGCTATGTTTTTTTCGGAAGCTAAGTTAGCTCGACGTAGTCGGGAATACACCGGAAAGCTAAGCTAAGCTATGCTATGCTATGCTATGCTAAGTTTTAAAAAATTAGGTTCAATGCATTTGTATGGATCCGTTTCCACCAAGAGCTAAGCCAAGCTATGCTATGTTTTTTTTGGAAGCTACGTTAGCTCGACGTAGCACGAGATTCCTTCGCGAGCGGTTTTTCGGAAACATAGCAGGAGCTGTCCCTCTTCGCACCTCCATCAGTTTTCCATGCCTCCTTGATTTGATCACTGCGCTACATTTCTCCTATTTGTAAAATGTTTGCGTACATAGCAACAAACAACGAAAAAAAAAAAAATTGTGGTCTGCGCTGTTCGCTGAACACATCAGAAATATATTTATTATGTATTTGTGCTTATACTACAATGGAAATGGAAAGATTCATTGAAACAGTTAGAAAATTCCCATGTGTATGGGATATACAAGCAACAATCTATAAAGACAATCAAATAAAAAGAGGCCTGGGAACGGATTGCAACACAACATGGAATGTTAAATGGTTTGTATTTTATTACACTTTTCTTCTTAGTTTATGTTAATATACAATAATACTACGGTTTTTCCTGAAGTCTTTTAATAAATTTCTGGTGGTTAAACTCACGTACTCACTACTCACGTACATATAATCTTCGATTTATACGATCAGCCTGCCAGAAAATAGCACCAGAAGTAAATTAAAAAATTGCATAAACATATTTTTTATTTGGAAAGCATCGGCAGTAGCATTTCCACCCACTCTACTAAAATCGATTAGTTGACAGTGTGATGTTGAGAGCTCAGATGATTGTTTGGCGTCATATATAGGCGAAGGGCTTTCTGTCATCAAAAAATTATGTAGGACACATGTCGTCTTTACAATCTCGGTAACCGATTCCAATTTACATTCAAAGGGACGTTTATACACTCGCCACCTTCGTACTAAAATGCCGAACGCGTTTTCGACTACTCTTCTTGCTCGTGAGAGTCTATAATTGAAGGAACTTTTCTCAATATTCATATCTCCTCGAGGGAAAGGTCACATTAAATAAGTTTGTAATGGAAACGCCTCGTCACCAACAAAAACGAAAGGCAAATGTGTACCATTAACTTCGATTGGTTCATCAGGTGGTATGTTTAGAGTTTTATTTTTTACTCTTGTTAAAAAAGCACTGTTTGCAAGAACACCGTCGCTGAACCTTCCTTTTGACCCTATATCCACAATTAAGAATTTATACTGTGCATCAACTACAGCAAGTAGCACAATGGAAAATGTGTGTTTATAATTTAGGTAGTCACTTCCACTTCTTGCTGGTGCATGAATGGTGACATGTTTCCCATCAATGGCACCAATGCAGTTATTGAACTGCCAACGGTTTTTAAATTCTTCATTCACAGATCTCCATTTTTCTTCCGTAATTTCACCCATGTAAAGTGGCTGAAGCTTATCCCAAATTGCACGACAGACATTATTTACGATTCGACTAACTGTGCATTTTCCGACTCTGTAACTATTAGCAATTGTTCGATAACTATCTCCAGTTGACAGGAACCTAGAAGAAAAGTTAAATAAATAATAACAACTTTAATTACATAATAATATAAGTAATAATAATTATATTGTTGATGCTATTTGTGCAAATTAAATTTTTCTGTAGGGACTGCATGCAAAAAAAGCATGGAAAAAGTTACGAGACGGGTTACGGGAGGCAATAAAAGGGCAGAAAACAAGCACCGGATAAGAAAGAAAAAATGTAAAGCCCTGGAAATTCCAGAAACAGATGGAATTTGTAATTCCTCAGATGCAAAACAGAAAACGTGTTACTAATGTAGTTTGTCCTGATTCGGAACGTTCCCACTCGGATGAAGAGGAACACGTGAGTCCTACTGAAGATTTTGCAGAGCAAGATCAGGAAGGCAAAGAGCAAGATACTAAGAACCATGAGCGGAGGCGATGTCGAACCATGGACAACCAAAATAGTAACGTAATAGATTTTTTGAAGCAACAACAAGAAATAAGGGAGAGAAGACACAAAGAACGGGATAATGTAAGAAAACTTATCGAAGCGAATGACGATCCGTTGTTAGAATTTCTTCAAAGTATGTACAAATCGACCAAAGTTTTACTCCGATCATCACAGCTCAAAATCAAGAGTAAGATTTTTAACACTGTCTTAGAAGAGGAAGAAAAATTTAAAGCATTAAAACGACCAGCATCCTCTACTTCTCTGTTTGATTCACTATTCCCAGTTGTAAATCATTTATTTACACCGGCCACTTCAGAATCGTACACATCGTCTCCATCACCTCAAGATACCGAAATACAGGATCGAGCAACATATTATACAATACCATCACATCAAATTGTTCGATTCACCCCAGGAACATCACATATCACAACCCCACCACCTCAAAATATACAAATGCGATCATCTGCATCTGAGAATCATCTCTTAGATAATTGCCATGATGGTATTGGAATTTAATGAATAAATTGAAGGAAATAATGAAAAGAAACTTTGTTATATTTTAAATTGCGACTTATGTAAAAATAAAAGTTTTTATTAGAAGCGTATTAGTGAAATTTTCTTATTAAAAAACGTAATGTAGTTAATTCTTGAAAATCTTAAACAATTCTCCCAGACAAAAGGGAAGGTTGTGAAAAAAAAAATTTTTCCTACTCACCTCAAAGTAATTGTCAGTCGTTCTTTTGTTCCAATACATTTCCTATAATTGGTGACTCTTTTTTTTTATATCCTCTTTAATTAATTCATGAATCATTTGAAATTGATTCCTTGACATCCTAAAGTATGTCTTGAATTCATCATTTGTAAATTCTTTATGCAAATGGAACTCTCCTTTCATTTTTCGTTGTCTTATATGAGCCGATACCCAGAACCGGGCTTTCCGTTTTCTCTTGCCATCCTGCAAAAGAGTTGCTGTTTCTACCAGCTCTTCAAATTCTGAATTATCTTCCTCCGGCCAAATCAAGCAGAGCTCGCAGACGTTCACTGTCCCACATCTTCTCGTTAACTGACGGTAGATGCAATGAGATTCCGCATTTTCGTACGCACAGCACAGTTTTGTTTCGGTGGGCATAGCTTAATTTAGCATAGCATAGCAAAGCATAGCATAGCATAGCATAGCTTAGCTTTCTGGTGGATTCCCGGCTTAAAAGCAACTCTGCGAGAGCCACGACACGATTCGCGCTATACGACGTTAGAGATCTGCACGGGTCGGGTCAACCGGGCTTTCCCCTTCCATACCTTGGCCCGGCTAACCCGCGTAGTCTGTGCAACCCGGCTGGCCTGATCGGCCCGCTTGCGTAAGATGCGTGGCGCCGAAATTCGCTCGGAGCATTTGAAACTCGGTAGTCGCACAAGCGCGCTAGGCGATCACTGCCGACCGGGCTAAACGGGCCGATCAGGCCAGCCGGATTGCACGGACTACACGAGTTAGCCGGGCCAAGGTATGGAAGGGGAAAGTCCGCTTGGCCTGGAATGGAAGGGGAAAGCCCGGTTGGTCCGGCCCGTGCAGATCTCTACACAACGTGAATAGCGGGCCCCAACCAGGGTATGCAAGCCTGTGTACTAAAGTCGAACCCGAAGTTACCGCAGCGTCCTCTGTGAATGTGGAGCGAACTAAGCTCACATATACATTCAACACAAATGCAGATGCACACATCCATAATCCTGTGCGTGAACAGTACCATAACCTATAGACTATTATAAAATGGTGCATACATGAATCCTCAATTTTATCCAAATTTCAAATTTATTGAAACTTTAGATAAAATTAGGAATTCATGTATGTTCACGCACATTACATTTCTGAAAAATTCAAAAGGAGAAGGTACATTTCAATAATCACTGATGTAGTATATCAGCGTTAGTAAATCATGGACACAATATGTCATTGTGTTAGTTGTGGGGATCTGGAAGTAATTTCCGATAGTTATACAGGCCCCACTCCTGCGTGCCTCCGTTGAGGGTAGGTGATTAAGGCGACACGTGGTTATATAACCAAAAAGCACAGTTTTATTTCTTGAACTTGCGCACACGTGCGTACACCAGCAAGACTGGGAGAAAAGCAGGGTATCCAAGCTCTTATGGGGCCGCTGAGTTAGATGTACGCCCGATATATTCACAGGGATTAGCACGTACATCACTCACATAGTTATTTCTCTCGTGTCTGTCTGTGTTCGTTTCCGGTTTCCGCTAGTCCCGCCATTTCTTTCGATTTCGTATTGTTTCGTATGCGACGTTGTGCTCAGTTGTGCGACCATGTGCCATGTGCGACCATTGCGACTGATTGCGACGTGATCTCCAGTGATCTTCACAGATCTCCACAGATCTCCTGCTCTTGACGCCCATTGACGCTACAGTATTTATTGTTCTATGAATTGTTACGTTTTATACAATTCTGTCTGTATATTTAAATGTATTTAAAATATACAATAATTTGTAAATTATTCTCTTTGCAAACATTATTCCTTAATTGCAGGTCGTCCTTTATAACTCCCTTAACAAATAATTTTGGATGAAATTGTAAGTTAATCTATGTATGCAATTCACACACATACATATGGTTATATGCATATGTGGATTTAAATTGTATTGGATATTCATGTACGGATCACAGATGTACATGTGAGTTTAGTTCCCGACGCTTTCATAGAGTGGCGCTGCTGCAACTCTGTTCGACTTTTTAACACGAGAGCTTGGGTACCCTGGAGAAAAGTGATGGCGCTCGACTCCCCTCCCCACTACTTGGCTCGCCGATGGAGATGGAGGCGCTCCCCACTCTAAGTAAAGGTAGCTGCTGCCCTCTATGAATCTGGAGCGCGTATGTGAAAACTCAACGGCTCCATAAGAGTTTGGGTACTCTGACCCCAACTGTGGCGCGTAGTGTGTGGTGGGGACGTGGAGCGAGATGCGGCGTGAGAACCGTTCCAACCGCGGTCCGTGGAGCGAGGAGCGTGGCGTGCAGCACGGATCGTGCCATGGCTTTTGCTGAGATGCTTTTTCGTCGCCATTACTGTGACGCGGCGCGGCGCGGTTCGTGATAGCACATTCCGTGGGACCTCCGCCTTAGAACAAACGAAGCAGTCCTCTCCCTCTTCCTTAGTAGCTCAGCTAGACCTAACCCAGACCTAGTTCTCTCGCTCGTAAGCAGATGCGCTTCGCTTTGCCATTTCCGGCAAAGAGTAGATATAACAAGAGACGACACTCGAAAAGAAAACCACTTTTAGAGAAAGACAAAATGACACAGCCAATTTATATGTCCGTAGGGTGTTTTTATCGGTAATTTCATCCTTAGAAAGAGACGAAATGACACAGCCAATTTAAAGGGACATTTGGAGTGTCGCCTTTTATTATACCTACTCTTTGGTTCGTGGTGCTCGTGGTGCTCGAACTGTGCGTTCGTTTATGCTCGCTTACAGTCTGGACCCGGTATAACGCTCGTGTGTGCCTCGTGAAGGCCGTACATACATACGTTCGTCGCAAATGACGCGCGTCTGAACGCACGCATTTTGTGCGTTCGTTTACGCCCGGCTTTATACAGGGTGTTTCATTTAACTTGAGATTCTCAAATATCTGGAGAATATCGAACAACAAAAAGTTCCAAATAAACTCTCAATTATTTCAAAAAGGCAATTCATCTGTAGAGAAAATAGCCCGCTCTCGCCGCCCCTGGGGGTGAGGAAGGGGATAACTTTGAAATTTTAAATGGAAACCCCTATTGTTTATTGTATATTCGGATTCTACGCCACAATATACGTAAGTTTTGTTCGGAGCATTTCTTTCGATGCGAGAAAGATGACGCTATAATCTCGAATAATCAGATTTTGTGATTATCTCAAGAATTGCACTTCTGATCAAAAGATAAAGGACGTGTTGAATGTTTCTAATGGGAATCCATATTTTTGGTAGAATCAGATTATACGGGAAAAACACGCATATCATGTGAAAGTTTTCGGGTTTTTGTAGATGGTGCTGTAGTCGCAAAAAAATAAGATTCACTCTGCCATTTAAAAAACATTAAGTCAGAATTAAAAAATCAAATGAAAGTGTCTAAAAAATAACATTGAACTTCCTTTCTTGAAAACATTACACATGTGTTTTTTAATATTTCAAATGGCAGAGTAAAAGGTATTTTTTTGCGTCCAAAAACTCGAAAAATTTACGTAAAACTTACGTGTTTTTTTCCATATAATCCGATTCTGCAAAAAATTGGGGTTGCCATTAGAAACATTTCATACATCTTCTTTCATCGTTTAATCGGAGGTGCAATTCTTGAGATAATCGACAAATCTGATTTTTCGCGATTACAGTACCATCTGTCAGGAATCGAAAGAAATGCTTCCGACGGAACTTACGTATTTTGTGGCATAGAATCCGAATCTGCAATAAAAAATAGGGGTTTCCATTTAAAACTTCAAAGTTGTCCCCTGCCCTTCTTCAGAACAGGCTTGCCATCCGAGTGTCGTGACATACCCCTTACCCTTCCGCCCCTCGCCTAGCTGTGCTGCGGAGCCCGCCTTCGATTCCCCTATTCTTCCCACTGAAGTTAACGCGTACCGCGTGGGGCAAGCCAGCGGGTGTTCCAAAAGAACTGTATGCTTATACAGGGTGATTCTTTCGCTAGGGGATACAAAGCAATTGTCGCGGTGTAAACATCGCAGCGGTATCTTTGTTACTGAAAAAGATCAAACCCTTGGTTGTCGACTTCTTAATAGGCCACCAATGGTTTGGGCCTTTTCAGTGACGATGTTACCTCTGTGATCCTTTAGGAAAAGGGCCTTCCTTTGTGTCCCCTAGCGAGAGGATCACCCTGTACAAATCAAGCCAAGCCGTCCAATGCGTCGTCGTGTAGTACAAAAAACGCCCGTTATTTTCTCTACCAGTCCTACAGGTGGAAGAGTGGGGGAAGCGATAGCAGGCTCCGCAGCACAGCTTGGCGAGGGGTGAAAGGGTAAGGGGTATGGCACGACACTCAGATGGCAACCCTGCTCCAGAAGCAACGGGAGTGGGCTATTTTCTGTACTGGTGAATAGCCCCTTCGAAGTCATTGAGAGTTTATTTGGAACATTTTGTTGTACGATGCTTAGTTTTCCAGATATTTGACAGTCTCAAGTTAAAAGAAACACCCAGTATAATACAAATTTCCAAGGTATATTTTTAGTAATTTCTTTATTTAAGAAAAGTTCTATTTTATGAATTTTAGTTGCATTAATCTCAGAGTAATTTCATTATTTATAAATGTAACAGGTTTCTACAATAATTACCGATATATTGGATATTGCCAGTGCTCACACAGTGGGACCACAGATTTATTTACACTGCTATGACGATTTGCTGTATATTCTAGACGGACAAGCTAGAAAAGATCTAGAAGATTTTTTTATGATTGATCCAGAACCATTTCTACATGAATTTGAACAAAGAATAAAAAACTATGATAGTTTGAGAACGGAAATTTTTAAATTTCGTAATAAGGTATATTTTTAAGTAAGATTTGCCGCAAAATGATCTATTAATAAATATACTATAACATTTTAGATTCCTCTAAATATGGTAGAAATTGATTGCACAGAGTTAAATAATATGATAAGGGATACTCTCAAACAATTTTCCTTAGAAATTTGCAATGTTTTTGCAAATGAGTTACGAACGAATAATCGTGATCTATGTTCAAATTTTGATAAAATAGCAGAAAAAATTTCAAGAATGCCTGAAAAAACAGAGGATGTTGTTGATTTATATAACTATTTGGTTGAAAGCCGTGACGTAACTCTATTTAATATGAAAAGACAATTAGCCCGTTCTGTGGAAATAATATTATTTCTTTTTGATTATGAGCCACCAACGGATGATGATATTCAATTGAATTCTCGTGCTATAACGTGGCCCAAAGAGATGGAAACTGTTATGGAATTAGCAAATGTCAGATTAAACATGAGAAAAGAATTTCTTGAAGAAATGTTGTATATTCGAAGAAATAATTTCGAAGTGAAATTGCAAACTTTGGACTTAGCAATTGAGCAATTTAAGAAAAAAGATCCATCAGTATTAACGGTAGAAGAAATGGTAGAAGCGACAAGAGAAAGTGATCATCTAGCGAAAGGAATGGCTGAAATTAAAAACGAAGCCGACGAAATAAATAGAGAAGAAGGACTTTTGGATTTAGAATTAAGCCCTTATATAACGATACCTGGGATGTCTTTAATAGTTAATACTTTAAATAACCTTTGGAATACTGTACTAACTTTTCATCAAAACTATGAGAAATGGTACAACGGTCCATTCTTAGGTCTTGACGCAGAGAACATTAAAGAAACAGTCGAAGAGAATTGGAGAACGTTGTATAAATTATCCCGTATGCTTTCTGATGTGCCTGGTGCAAAAAGAATCGCAGATATCGTTCGTGGTAAAGTTGAAAAATTCCAACAATTAATTTCAGTCTTAGAAATTGTATGCACACCTGGTTTACAAAAACGACATTGGGAACAAATCAGTAGCGTAGTCGGTGTAGAAATTGAACAATCGGATACATACACTCTTTCTGATATGATAGAATTTGGTCTGCTTAGTCATGTAAGCAAACTTGAAGAAATATCGTCTGCCGCAGTCAAAGAACACGCTCTTCAACAACAATTAGTAAAGATGAAAAATGAATGGTCCAATATTTCGTTTGAATTAACGCTGTACCGCGAAACGGGTATTCACATTTTGTCAGCTGTAGATGATATACAGGTTCAATTAGATGAGCACATTTTGAGGGCGCAGACTATGCGAAGTTCTCCATTTGTAAAAACTTTTGAAGGCGAAATGCAAGCATGGGAAAATAAGCTACTTTTGATGCAGGACATTATTGATCAATGGCTTCTATGTCAAGCAACGTGGATGTATCTGGAACCTATATTTAGTAGCGAAGATATTGTACGTCAAATGCCAACAGAAGCAAACAATTTTAGGACGATGGATAAAATTTGGCGCAATATTATGATATATGTTGCTCAAAATAGGCGAGTAATTGATGCCACTGCTATGCCAAATATGTTGTCACAGTTTCTAATATGTAATGAATTATTAGATGAAATACAGAAAGGTCTAGATGATTATTTGGAAAAGAAACGCAATTATTTTCCAAGATTCTTCTTTTTATCAAATGATGAACTTTTGGAAATACTTTCCGAAACGAAAGATCCTCACAGAGTACAACCGCACTTAAAGAAATGTTTTGAAGGCATCAACGCATTACGATTTAATAAGGAGGAACTAATCGTTGGAATGTTATCAAGCGAAGATGAATACATTATTCTAAGCGAAAAAATAAATCCGGCCGAGGCTAAAGGTATAGTTGAAAGATGGTTATCTCAAGTGGAAAAACTCATGATAGTTTCTCTTCGTGATATTGCCGAAGAAAGTGTACTTGCATATTTTACAAATATTAGAGAAGAATGGATATTTTCTTGGCCTGGTCAAATCGTCCTTTGTGGCAGCCAGATACATTGGACTAACGAAGTTATTGAATCATTTGAAACTCATTCTACTCCAGAATATTTAGAGAAATGTAACCGGCAGATAGAATGTACAGTTACCTTAGTAAGAGGTAAATTAGATACAAGTTCAAGAATAACAGTAAACGCTCTGATTGTATTAGATGTACACGCGCGGGATGTGCTAAAACTACTTATTAATAAAAACGTTTCCAATGTGATGGATTTCGATTGGATATCACAGTTACGATATTATTGGATAGACAACACCATCACTGTTTCAGTAATTACAACCAATGTAACGTATGCCTTTGAATACCTTGGAAATACGGGAAGACTTGTAATAACACCATTAACTGATCGCTGCTATAGAACTTTAATGAGTGCTCTAAAATTAAATTTTGGCGGTTCGCCTGAGGGCCCTGCAGGTACCGGCAAAACAGAAACTGCCAAAGACCTTGCGAAAGCTGTTGCCAAGCAATGCGTAGTGTTTAACTGTTCAGATGGTCTTGATTATAAAGCAATGGGCAAATTTTTCAAAGGTCTTATACAGACTGGAGCGTGGGCGTGTTTCGATGAGTTTAACAGAATAGAATTGGAAGTACTTTCAGTAGTTGCTCAACAAATCTTGTCCATTCAAATGGCTATAACCATAAAAGCAGAGAAATTTATATTTGAAGGTTCAGAAGTAAAACTAAATCCCACGTGTTATATTATAATAACAATGAATCCTGGTTACGCGGGACGACAAGAACTTCCCGATAATTTGAAGGTTCTATTTCGTACAGTAGCAATGATGGTACCAGATTACGCCATGATAGGAGAAATTACTTTATACTCTTACGGTTTTATAGATGCTAAGAATCTAGCAGAAAAAATAGTTGACACATATAAATTATGTTCTGAACAATTAAGTTCACAAAATCACTATGACTACGGTATGCGAGCAGTAAAAACTGTGTTGGTATCAGCTGGAAACTTAAAATTAAATTATCCAAATGAAAGCGAGTCTGTTCTAGTTCTTCGAGCTATTGTTGATGTAAATCTTCCGAAATTTTTAGCTCAAGATGTTCCTCTTTTTATTGGAATCTACACAGATCTTTTTCCGGGCATAGTTTTGCCTCAACCAGACCGCGATGAACTGATAAATTTATTAAAAGTGCGTTTAGCAAACCAAAATTTGCAAGCTACAGATTGGTACATACTGAAAATCACACAAATCTATGAAATGGTATTAGTAAGGCATGGATTAATGATTGTAGGACAGACATTAGGTGGAAAAACGAAAGCATATCAAAACCTGGCTGATTCCTTAGGGGATTTGGCTGGCAAAAGACGAGCTGCTTTGAGAGAATTCGCCACTACGTACAGGATAATCAATCCAAAAGCCATTACTCTGGACCAGTTG
This sequence comes from Perdita meconis, assembly GCA_030770465.2. NCBI lineage: Eukaryota > Metazoa > Arthropoda > Insecta > Hymenoptera > Andrenidae > Perdita > Perdita meconis. Next base: position 10,206,148 of record JASKOS020000013.1, on the reverse strand, counting down.
TATGGTAATTTTGATCCAGTGTCTCACGAATGGAGCGATGGTGTCTTGGCTAACACTTTCAGAGAATTCGCACAGTCTTTGTCTGTAGACCGTAAATGGCTTGTGTTTGATGGTCCTGTTGACGCTGTATGGATTGAGAGTATGAATACAGTCCTGGATGACAACAAAAAACTCTGCCTAATGTCAGGAGAAATTATACAAATGTCAAACAAGATGAATCTGTTTTTTGAACCGGCTGATTTAGAACACGCTTCACCAGCTACTGTTAGTAGATGTGGCATGATTTATATGGAACCATCTCAACTTGGATGGAAAGCATTATTTGATTCATACAAGAAATACCTTAAAGAAAAGCTTCTCGTAGAACAATATGAGTTGATTGTAGAATTGGTCGAATGGTTAACAGAGCCAATTATGCTTTTCGTTGAAACTCATTGTAAAACATTTGTTGAGACATCGAAAATGTACATGTTTTTGGTAAGGAACGACATCTTAGTAATGTTATATTATTAATATTATTTAAATTTTCTCTCTAGTAAAATCCTATTTAACTTCGTATAATCTAGCATAATCATTAGATAGCGGATTTTATGCATTTAGCAATGCTGAGCATGCAAAAATCTATAACACATATGTCAAAATATATAAAATATCAACAATATTATTCAAGTTCGAATGATGGAACATTACAAATACTGTTATACAAGTTCCAATTTTTTATTTATGCCTGTAAAAATTTTATTTTGTATAAAGATCAGCTGTCTAGTAATCATAAAACATAACACTAAAGCATTAGTAATCAGAAGTATAATGTTACTAATTTATGACCGATTTTTACGGAAATAGCACCGATTGCTAATGTTCTCTCAATGAAAACGAAGCAAAATCAGTTAAATTGTAACGAAACTAGCTGGTTATTGTTGCTCGCTCGCTCGTGAGTGGGGTTCTTGTTGCTCGCTCGCAACACTCGCTCGCAAGTAGGGTTGTTCTTCCTCGCTCGCTTCGCTCGCTCGCCGAAAACTTCCCGATCACACTTACAATTTCCATATATCGTAGTGCCTATGATTAGTAATGCATATAGTTATTCATGATTGTAACGAAGCAAACACCTTCGTTACGCTCCTCCGGACCCTCCCCTTTTCACCGCGACCGCGTCCCTCACCGAGCAGACACCCACTCCGCGCGTCACGCGTGACGTTCTCCCACTCCGCGCGTCTCGCGTGACGCTCCCCACGCCGCACAGTGGTCCAGGGAGCGCCTTTTTTGGCCAAAATTAAAAATGCGTCCATATCGAATTTTTTTTCCAAAAATGTATTGCTATTGTATCTAATATAGATAAAATATATCAAGAATAATAAAAAATAATAAAAATAAAAAAATAATAATAATAAAAAAACATGCATATATAAATATACAAATATACAAATAAACACTAAAAAAATACTTTTCATATCAATTCTTTTTTAACAAAAATATGGTTAATGTAATTAATACTAATGAAGTAAGATAAATAATGCAAAATATACACAACAAATATTTATTTAAATAAAGAAATGTTGCGATTATAAAAGTATCACAGATCACAGATAATCGTTTAACTCTAATTCTATATCTCCTAAATGTTCCAATATTGGACAAATTGCTTCTACGTCTTCATCTTCTTCAGTATCTGTCATTTCCAAAACTGTGCTGGTTGATGATTCATTTTGTTCTGGTGGCGAACATAATAATAAAGCTACCATTTCTAAAGGTAGTTTTGGTTTTTTATATTTATGTCTTATATGTGGTCTTTTTGGTTTTTTATATTATGTCTTATATGGTTATGTTTTATATTTATGTGTTAAAATTATATTCGATATGTATGGATCTGACGATTCCATAACCCTATTAAAAATCATAAAAAAAAAATAAAAGATTTAATAAAAAAAAAGAGCTAAAAATTATGACTAAACAAGAAATCATCAATAAAATTATACCTGTTGAATACATCTTGCAGATTATTTTTACGACTACACTTCCTGGCATGAAGTTCTCTATCAGATTTATAGAATTTATTTTTGCTTTCTGCTGCCTCTTCAGCAAAATATCCTGAAGGTAGAATCAATTGTTCCAAAATTTGTCTCCCGTGTATCAAAATTTTGTGCAATGTTGGAGGCATCGGATACCAAGGATACTTTTCTTTATATATACGTGCCGTTTCAAAACAAAATAATTTAAGTTTATCCAAATTTATCGGATATTCAGAGGAAATAGTCAGTAAAATTATTTTTAAATTTTTAATTAAATTTATGTCGACTCCTGTTATTTCTGCTAATATATCAGGTGCCTGAAATGATCGACGTGCTGTATTTCCATCTGTAGTATTACCGCTTCCCTGTTTCGGTTTGTCAACGTTTAAACCAAGTCGATCCCAAAATAAATTTTGGATTTCTTTTTTTTCGAAGAGAAAATTACTCTTTCTCTTCTTATTATTATTTATCATTATTAGAATTCTATTGATCCCCTCAGGGTTACAATCTCCTCCCACTTATTATATACATTTCTACTTATAGTACTTAACATATTCTTACTTAATTCTATCTTACACCTAACTTATGTTCTAACTTATATTCTAACTTATATTCTAACGCCTTTTCGCTTTCCGCTTTCTCTTTCGCCTTTCGCCTTTCTCCGCTCGCCCTTCGCTACCCACTCTCTCTCTCTTTCCGCCCTCTCTTTTACCCGCTCGCAACCTTTTCCTCCGCCGCCATCGCACGCATCTTAGCCTATTCCGCATCTCTTAATATTTTCTTATCCTGTTGCTTATTCTATGCTTATACTACTACCCCCCATCTCTCCGCTCTCCCCTCTCTCCCCCGGACTTCCGTCCCTCCCGCTTCTTTCTCTCTCCTTACCCCCTCCCTTTCCCCTCTCTCAAAAACCTTCCCCTCCTCCCCTTCTCTTCCCCCCCTTTCCCCCACCCGACTTCCGTTTCCGCTTCGCCTCACTCCTACCCTTTCACCTCCTCTCTCTCACCCTTCCATTCTCTCTCTCTTGCTCCTTTTCCCCCATTCTCCCCTCATCACACCCGCCCCTTTTCACTCTCTCTCTCAACTCCTCTATTTCCCTCATCCACCATTCACCCTCACCTTTCTCTCCTAAAACCACTCCCACACTCTCCTGCCATCCACCCGTTTCGCCCACCCTTCTCACGCATCCTTCCCATACATGCTCCCATGTTTCTTCATTCCATCCACACACCCTACATCGTCTTTCCTCCTCCGTCCTCTAATATTCCGATTCCCTCATTTCATTTCCCATTCTATACTTCACGACTCTCCTCCACCTGCTTTCTCCCCACCCCTTCCTTAGATACTCCGGTATTCCTTCTGCCCTTACCTCCTTATACCACCTATTTGTCCTTGATGCTCTTTCTCTTCTTTTGTTCTAATTTGCCATTTATTTATTCCTATTCTATATCCAATATGAATGATACATTCAAACAAGCGTATCCATGCGTGTAGTGAACTAATGCCATATTTTCAATTATTTTCTTTTGGAGTGAATTCTTTCGCTTTGCAATCATTTATTCTTATCATTTGATTTGGTGTTGCTCCACATATAGGACAACGTTGACTTGATTTCGTTCCTGTAATAACGTTTAAAATTTTTCTATCAATTAAAGTCATATGTAATTTTGTGGGAAACATAAAATATTCGAGACAAATAATGAAGGGTGCCATAAATCTGGCTTTGATACCTGTGTCTTGACTGGAGAAAAGTCCGGTATAGGGCACTCACTCACTGTGTGACCGTCGACGAGAACAGAGCTCCGAGATTATACTCTCATAGATAGTTTGGAAATGAAACAGCCTACTACAGATCAGAAGTGGGATAGACACACGTGTCTGTGAAATTAAAAATTTAATTTGCGAATAGTAGAGTGCTGTGTCCGGTGTGTTCGACCAAGTGCATTAGTGCAGAAGCTGGACGATGTAGTAACCTGTATCGTTGATTCGAGTGAATGCCGTAAATATGGAAGCTGTTACGTTTTCGATTATTCCGACGGGATAACGATTTTAAGCTTCGAGCGGCTAAAGCTCAAAATCGCTGTCTCGCTTTCGAGCAGATCCTGGGATCTGTCGCTCGGGGATAACTGAGGAAAATGTGGGCAGAATAAGTGAGAGTTATTTATATTTTAGAATTATTTATTAAGATTTAGTATAATGACAATCTCTAACTAGACTACTAATCGTTCGAAGTTTTCGGTCAATTTTCTGAATTCTGATTCCTTCCACAATTGAATTTCTAGAAGCTCGAGGGCTTCTATTATTTCTTGAGGAACCTTGATTAATTCACACGAGCGCCGCGATCGAGAGCGACGGAGGTTTCGTCGACGTGTGCAGTTTAGGCCTTTACAGTAAAAAAAGGGGAAACTAATTACAATGCCGTTTTAACGAGGAAGTGGATGGTCTGACGGAAAATAATTAAATACTAACCGATGGCTGTTCACGTTTATCCATCGGGTTCGGGGGACTCATTGAAATGGAAAGATATTGAGGTATCGTTTCTATAATTGAAATAAACGTGATCTGGTTAATTTGGTTTGACCAGCCCTATGTCTGGGTAGAAACTCCGTTCATAAAGAGCGTGTTTGATTACCCTCGATCATAGGGAGTATGTGTACTAACGCGAGCGACTTCGTGTTCGAGAGAGAACACCGTCTCTGGTAGAGCGTGTTCAGTCACTCGACGCCACGAAGAAGAAGTATTTAAATGAAACCGTTTTGGGAAAGGTAAGTGAGTATAACAGTGTTTTCGTTAAGGTGTAGTTGCAAGTCAGGTGGGAATTATGAATACACTTATTAACGCGGTAAGTATAGAATAATTCTTAAGATTAACTTACATAATCGATAATGTCCTTAATCGAGCTCCGCTGGACCACCTTCGCTTGGTAGTGATGGATTGATACACCGAACTCTTGACTGATATAGCGATTGGGTCTTTAATTGTTAATGATGGGTTCTGAACTAAAACTGCTCAACTCTGAACTTTAACTGCTCAACTCTGAACTTTAACTGCTCAACTGCTCTGAATTGAATTGTCTTCATATATTTATAGTTCGGGGATTTCATCCCTTCTACCATGCGGTGATCCAGTGGGGAGTTTCGATCAGTGACAATGTTTTGCGAGTTCCTTAATTTACTGAATCAGCGTTCTTATGTTCCTCCGAAGGCGCGGAGGCTGGCGCGTGCCGGGTGACGACCAGCGGCGCGAGCCAGGCTGATTCGGAGAACGCTTATCGAGGCGTCAGCGGTTTGAGCGGATGTTGCGATGCAGCGTTCGACGGTCCCGTGCTCTCCTGAAGGTATTGTTTTGTCGCGTGCTTCAGGTGGCCCGGTGGCACGAGCCGGATGTTTCGGGTAATGTTTAATTACGTCGTCAATGTCTTTTCCGCGAACGCTGCGCGCAACTGCTCGGCCGAGATCTTTGTACTCGTGAAGGTCTCGGTCAAGCGGTCAAGTTCCTGTGTCGTCGGGGGTAGCCGTCAGGTGTTTGCAATCAGTTCGTTTCTGAATCTTGCAGTGAAACGTTCAATCGTGCTTTGACGGGTATCCCGGATTACACATTTACCGTGAGTTATATTTATTTATCTGTTATCATAGTTTGGTTTTTGTATATTTATCGGGGCAGTGGTAACGTTTAGCGGTTACGGAGCGCCTTTCTATGGCGGGACGTAACACCTCCCCCCTTTTAGTGCAAATTTTCAACGGAAATTTGCTGTGGGAGGCGATGTTTTGAAGTTACGGAGCGCGATTTCATAGCGGGACGTAACAAAGCTATTCCTGAATTTAACGGAAGAGATTTTGGTAAAAATGCGACGACATGGTGTGATTTAGTTGAATAAATCACTAAAGACGCTTCAAGACAACAACGACTATGTTTGGCTACTCATTCTTTGAGAGGTGCTTCCTGAGATGGTAAAACTTTGTTTGCTACTGGTAACAGAATATGAGGCATCGAAATCGGTGAGTGAAAAAGTTCATTATAAAAAAAAAAGTATAGGATGACGAGGTATCAATTGCACGAACACTTTTCCTGGAAATCTTATTAATTACTGTTAGTTGTGTCGACATAACAGAGCTAAGAACAAAGGCCACAGAAATTTTACTTGAGTAAAGATCCTAATACAGGGATGCTTGATAATAAGAAGCAATTATTGTTTATTTATGATTGTAACATTACATTTAATAGAATGGCCGAACAGATTAACATGTACAGTAAAGTTTGGCAACAATGTATGGATGAGTCACAAATGGGCTAGTACCATACGACCATATCTTGGGAAAGAATATATTAGATTCCAGAGGGTTGAGGATGGTCACTGTTTCGGATGGGACAACAAAGCTTAAAAGTGTTCCACAGGAGAGTCAACATCCTGGAGAGATATCGGATCCTGTGTGCTGCCTTTTAGGGGAGGTAGACGAGGAAGCGCGCAGCGGTTTAAGATGACTACTGAATTGGTATAAGAATATGGTTGCAGTAGAAAATAAACTTCGGCGTGTAAGTACGGCAGAGATGAAAATTACTCTTACGAAAGATCAAGCGGTGAGTTACCATCCATATCGTTTGTCTATTATGAAACGAGAAAAGGTTCGTAATATTATTTCTGAATTATTACGTGACACTTGGTGTGCGTGCAATGTTGAACCCTTGTTGGGTAGGATGAAGTGTCGTTTAGACTTGTGTACGATTGTTATTGTGTCTTTGACTAGGTGTTTGAATTATCACGGACTCCCTAAAGCATTGTGACGTCGGAGAGAGCGATCAGAAAGATGTTCACGAATTCCGTAAAGCGCTATGTCGTAGGACAGGTGATTTTTGATGGTGAGATGCCTATGGACTCCATAGAACAGGATGCATCGGAGAGATGGCATAGGATAGCCATAGATACTGTAAAGTGCAGTGCACATGATTATGGTGGCATGAAATAATGCCTGTGTAAACATTTTTCTACTAGGTGCAGGAGGGTAACGTCTAACGCCAAGAACCAAGTAAAGCGCTGTTTGTGTCTGTATTCAAGAGGATGGCATTATATAGTTAGATGAGACGACCACGGACTGGGAAAAGTTACGAATATTTCGTAAGCCTAGTTTTCGACGAATGATAGTAGTCGGCCCTGGTGAATGAGAGTAGCCAGAAGAGGTGAATGATAGTAGCCTAGTTTTCGACGAATGATAGTAGTCGGCCCTGGTGAATGAGAGTAGCCAGAAGAGGTGAATGATAGTAGCCTAGTTTTCGACGAATGATAGTAGTCTGCCCTGGTGAATGAGAGTAGCCAGAAGAGGTGAATGATAGTAACCTAGTTTCAACACATAAGTGTAATGGTCATTGTGAAAATTGAGGAGCCATTCTGGGTCAGGAAGGCCGAGACTAAGAGCAGTCGGAGTCAAGGACATTTGGACTGAGTGAACGCTGGTTACACCCTCAGTTGAGTAGGGCCCCTGGCAAGGCTGGCAACCAGTTAAGGTCAGACCTTCCCTCTTCTTTACTCACACAGTCCGGGCCGGTTCGGATCGGAACGCCCGGATATGTGTGACTCGACCCTTACAGACGAGAAAAGACGAAGGACATCTATATTTTCGAAAGATTGTCAATTGAGGTACATTTTAACAAGAGAAGAAGATAATCAGTCTGAGGACAGACTTATGGTCAGTATGGCCGAATGTGGGAAACATAAAATATTAGAGACAAATAATGAAGGGTGCCATAAATCAGGCTTTGATACCTGTGTCTTGACTGGAGAAAAGTCCGGTATAGGGCACTCACTCACTGTGTGACCGTCGACGAGAACAGAGCTCCGAGATTATACTCTCATAGATAGTTTGGAAATGAAACGGTCTACTACAATTTAAATTTTACTTTTAAAGTTTTATGTCCAAATGGTAAATTCAAATCTGTTAATGTATTAATTTCATTCTCCAAATATTCTTTTTCTTTCAATATTATTTGCATGGATTCTTTTACGTATTCTAATTTAATCGGTCTGCAAAATCTGACAGAATGGGGTGCAGGATTATTCCATAGAATAGTATTATTATTTGTGGAAAATCTTAATGGTATTAATGTGGTTGCGAAAAGATTGCAGTCCGAGCCAGGTAGAGAGTTGGAATTGTCAAATTTTTGCTTATATATGGCATGGCCATTGTTGCCATCGAAACCATAGCTACATATAAATTCAGTCTCCACTACGTTGTCACTTGTTTGAGACAGTATAGTATCAATTACTTTTGTTTGTGATAGTGCTATTCTTTTAACTGTATGGTGTAGAAGATTTTGAAGCGGAACCTCAGCAACTGTCTCTGACACAGTAATTCCATCTGCTATGCAATTTTTTCTCGCTTTAATAAGGTCATTATACGTTGGAAATATATCACTGTTTTTATTTTTACATTCCAATCTTACATTTGTATATTGTCTTTTGCTAAATCTATTTTCATATAAAAAGGCAATGGCTTCATCAAGCGTAAGTGAAATAGGTGTTTTCTTTTTGTCGGACAATAATTTCCTCACTTTTGTCGCTCGCTGAGGACTTTTCATAGTTTCTGTTAAAACAGCAGCTATATCTTTTTTACCTCTTTTCCGCGCTGTCAAAGTTGTTGCGGCAACTATTAAATTCAAATCTTCATTCATTTCTGCGGAAAGAGCTGCTGCTTCTCTTCTTTGTGACCGTAATGATTTATCTTGATACGTTAAAGAAGGACGTCCGGGTCCTGTAGACATTGAAGTTTCGGGTTCTACCTCTTCCGAATTTATATTTTTATATTTTAGAACTGTGAAATGTCGTTTCAACCACTCAGTATGCTTATTTTTAAATTTTTTAAGTATCCGATGACAATTTTTCCACTTCATAGTCAAAGTTTTACAAAAAACACGAATTTTTTCATTCACTAATCTTCTATATTCTTCAGAAGTGTTAGTTTCTGGAATTGCGTCAAAAATAAATTTAGAAACAGCTATTGTTTTTCTTGTTATGTCTCTTTCACTATGCCATATCCATATATTAAAAAGAACTTCGTGTTTGAAGTAATATTCGCCTACAAAAATAAAAATATATAACGAAACGAACTTTTACTACTGAGATTATTTTATGCGAGAAAGAAATGAGACATACTTGAAATCCTTTCCGCCATTGTGCATATAATAAAAAAAATAATATAAATTTCAGTCTATAGAATCTACATTAATATACACTTCACTGTTTTTAACTAAAACTCACTGATTCGCTTGACTGAGATGATTCGCTTTGAATGTTCTACGAGAAACTGATGCAGTGAAGCAGAAAGAGGCTGCGAGAGAGCTGAATGTTTGTTTATAAAAAACTTAACACTAATAGTAGATAAAAATTCCTAAGCAAACAACTCTTCAGATCAAAGATACTTTAGCTCAAGTGGTATACAGAAACGTCGCGCCTGCATTGTAGCGTCCGCGCCGCGCTGCGCCGCACAGTGGTTCGAAGGCGGAAAAAACCCCAAATTTTGAAAGTGTGATTTTTATGTATAGACTTGTATATTCTGATAACTAATGAACCAATATATCTTGCTATGAAATTGAATATAGCTAATTCATGTCAATAAAGAAGAAAAATTTATCGAAAGTGGGCCTATCATACTCTCACTGGAATCTTACCTTTTCCTAGCCAGAATTCTAATTCTTTTTTTTACTTTCTGCGAATATATGTCATAATTTGTTTCATATATTTTTAATATTTATAGTCTTAGCTTATGGAATACATAAATACTTTTCGAAATCACTCAAGCAATATTGCATAACAGAGCCTAAAATAAAGGTAATGAAAATAGGAAGTACTGTTTGATTCCCTTAGGCATATAAAAAAAGCTCCACCTCTCTCCGCGTTCTTATTGACATTGATTTATAGTAAATACTATCAAGTAACTGTCCTGTAAAAATTAGCTGCATCTTTTTGCACCTTTGACTGTATCATCAAATTACTGCTCCTTCTCGCTGCACCTAGCTTTACGGAGGGCTGCACTGAGAATACCATATGAAGTATTACTAGCTGCTATTCATAGCTTTTATTCTTCCAACATTTCTATTCTATTACATTTCCTCTTCCGAATGTTTTGACGGTTTATTCTGGGCTCGATTACTTTGTGCACGCATCTGGAGACCAGACACAGGCAAGTTTCAGGCGGTCGCATCCTCTGATATTTTCTCTATAAAATTCTTGGACTTTCCACGTGTTTATTCTTCCTGTCACTTCTTTATACTTTGTTTCGTTTTATAACTTCTTTTCGAAGGTTTCGAGTAGGCTTGATTATTCTTCCTGCATATTTAGGAACCAAACCCGCCCAAGTTTTAGCCGGTCGCATCCTCAGATACTTTCTTCATAAAATTCTCGGACTTTCCACGTGTTTATTCTTCCCGTTCCTTCTTTATACTGCTTTACAGTTTCAGTTCATTACTTACAATTAGTTAAAAATTAGTTTAGGACTTATAAATACGGATTGTGTAAATATTGTCAATTAAATACAATATGTCATATGTATACATAATGAAATCCACACTAGGTATTTTAAAATATTAATTTTTTACAGAAAAAATGTGATATGACAATGTAACTTATATTGTAACCCTCTTCTTTTTTATATAAAAATGTTCTTACGAAAAGTATATTAGGTAACAACAACAGTAGTTGTTTTATGCAAAACTGCAAAGCATAGTATATATATATACAACCTACCGTAATATTAGAAATTGTTATGAACTTTGTTTTATGTAAAAAATATTATTATGCGAAAAATATTATGTTAAAATAATAATAGTACTATAAAAATCGTTATTCAACAAATAATCTAAAAAAAAATTATTCAAAAATATTAAAAAGTAAAGAAGTTACGAAGTTTTTTCTGCGATCCTTATATACGCCGAACCACTGTGCGCCGCGCGACCGAGGGCTCCGCACCAGGCCCTCCAAGCTGCACTCTTGTGATTTGTAAGTCAGAATTAATTCGTCCACCAGCCCGCTTGGTGCGCTGATGTCGCTCCACACACACATGTATAGCGTGTCACTGACATGACACACAAGGAAAGTGAAAAAAAGAACATGGCGCCGATGTTAATACTATAACCCACCGTATGAGGTCTCTAAAAGCGTTATGATTTTGACGCCATTATTATCAATTATTATAGTCGACAATTTTGGTGGTAGATGGTTAGTACAATCGGTCAAATTTTTAACATTGACCGTATGTAATAATTATAAAATTGTAAATTAAAAATTAACTTTGTTTGCATATAGAGGGTAATTCTCTGGCCAGTGGACTGCAGTGGAGTGAAAGCAACTGAAACTGCCCTCGCCTAAACATAGCGACGAAAACGCAGGTCTGTATGCACTCATCTATGAATAAAGTAATAAATACTTTATTGTGCTTTCTTCGGCATTTCAATTGTGGTATTCTTGCTTTCAGGATACACCCATGCTAGAATAGCTGCCTCTGCTGTAGTAGCCATCGCAGAGGCTTCCAGAAGGATTCAGCTTCTTAAACAACATTGTTGTACCTATATCAGGGTTGGGAAAAATGCAATCTGATTATAAATCATAAATCGTAATTAAAGTTTAGTCACTAATTACAGTTTCTGTAATTGTTAGTTGTTACCGACTACAATTTGACCAAATTTAACTGAGTAGTCAATACAAATTAACAATTACAAAAACTGTAATTAGTGACTAAACTTTAGTTACGATTTATGATTTATAATCAGATTACATTTTTCCCAAATCTGATGCATATGTACAGGGTTATCCACTCATCTCGAAACCCGAGCTCGCTTGTACTTACACGTACAAGTTTCGAAATACATGGATAACTCTATATGCATACTTATATTATGTACGTATATTTGTATTTCATTTTTCCAGAATTGAAGACTTTGCAGCAGGAAGGATGCAACTCCATTCTTACCTACTTTGAGTAAATTTGAATAAGTATTTATAAAATCATTGCTTAGACTTAATATTGAAACAAAAACATTAAATAGTTCTAGTAATGGTTTTGGAATGTCAAAAACGTAAAATTTCTTTTATGTATATTCTACGTCATAATTATGAAATTGTCAAAAATGAAGTTGCATCCCTCTTGCTGCAAGGTCCTCGAATGCACCATCAAAGACTCAATCTGACCACTTCAGAGTAACTATTACGGTTTTTTAATGTGCAAATCACAAAATTAATCTAAATCTCAAAGTTTATATGATATTTAAGTAAATACGTATTTCATCTTTAATTTTTTGCTCAAAAAGTGATCGGTAATTGTGTCTTTGATGGTATTTATATTCATGTTTATTAATATTTGTATGTTATTGTTAGATTGCGGATTTCATGCATTTATGGCAATACTGTCGACAAAAAATTGGCGAAATTGTAAAGGATATGCCAAAATATATAAAATATCAAAAGTATAAAATAAGTTCAGATATTTAGAAAATTAAAAATACTATTATTCAAGTACCAATTCTTTATTTTTGTACTTGTAGAAATTGTATTTTGCATAAAAATCCGCAGTCTAGTTATCATTACTTATGTGTTGTTTCTATGATATAGTGAACGCGGCCGCGTGAATATAAAAGAAACTTTGGATGAAAAGAAATAATTTATAAATCGATTTATTATTTCATAACTATAATAAATATAATTTAGTTATTGTTCATATTTATATTGGTAATTGCTTTCAAGCAATGTATAAGGAATTATTTCTTTTTAAAATTTTATTTCTATTCACCTTATTGTATGGTATATTTTATGTATTATTTATTGTAATATTTACTTTAAGTTGAAATTGTAGAATATTACTTCAATATATTTCATTGTTATTATAAATACTGTTTTTGTCCTTCATTATTTTTATCATTGAAATAAATTTTGGAGTAAGTATATATACGGTATCACACGGATATAGGACCATGTCTATGTGTGCGTGCATCTCACCGATAATAGGTATACTTGTGTATGTGAAGCGACTTCAGCGCACTAAGCGGGCTGGTGGACGAATTAATTCTGACTTACCCTGAAATACGGCCAGCTTGGAGGGCCTGCTCCGCACCTTCCTGTTCCCCCGATCTGATATCCCATCGGGAACCCCGCCGAGCTTACCGCGCCGCTGAGCTAGTCGCGCCACCGACTTTACCGCGCCGAAGTCCTGCGAGGCCTATCCTGCGATTGCGTAGTTATAAGATGCGTAGTTCTAAGATGCGTAGCTTTAAGAAGTGTTCGGGATAACCGGTGTCCGCGAAAACCGTGAGCCGTTCCGACCGGCCATAACCGATAAACCGCATGGTTGTTCCGCTTTACTATCGCGGGAGTTTGTGAGCCGTTCCGACCGGCCGTACGTAGGTTAAGTAACCGTGATGTACCTATTGACTTGAATAAACGTTAGTATTAAGATTTAGACTCAGAACCGACGGCCTCGATCATTGGAAAGAACCCTGGTGACTGACTGAGTCGGCACTAAATCCCATTCCCCAACAACCCGCGGTTACATGATTATTATTTTGTATGTGACCCTTTACGGGCCACACAAGGAACTTCCCGATTTGCGAGCTGTAATTTATTATTACCATTATTAATTGTCGCTAATTAGAAAATTATTCGTATTAGGGGAAATTTAATTGTTTTCTACTTATCAACATTTGCTAAATATGTATAATTATATTATTATTATTGCACTATTATTGTTCGTTGATCCCCTCAGGGTTACAACCTCTTCCCTTACCATCTAATTCACAATTTACCTTATCCTAGCTTATTATTAACTAACTTATCTGTAGAGTTAACATTACTTTCTCGCAACGCCGCTCTCTCCTCCGTTCCAACCGCTTTTCGCCGCTCGCCCTACGCACATGCATCGCACGCCCTACTCATCCTAATCCGCTTTTCCGCTCTCTTCGCCTCTCTGGCACGCATTTCCTTATCATATTACTCTTAATCTATCTTACATTTATCTTAATCCTAGTAATCCTAGTAATTCTAATCCTATCCTCTCCCCCTCCCCCTCCCCATCCCCCTCCCCCTCCCCATCCCCCTCCCCCTCCCCATCACCCTCCCCCCTCCCACCCCACTCCCTCCCCCTATCTTCGCGACAATCCTGTATACCTCTAGTGACTATATATATGTATAGGATGTTCGACTACCTATATTTGAGAGAAAATGAAAAAATTAAAAATGTGTACACCTTGTACAGGGTGTATAAAAAATCATGGACACCCGTGATGGGAGTGAAACTAGACCTCGTGGTTGGTGGAGATTTGTAAAAGAAATAACAATGAAAATTGTTGTTAAACTTTTTTCTTGCATGAATCTATTCTACTCGACGAGTTCAGAAAAAGTCTCAAAGGAGCCATATGCCGGAAATGCACCATTTGGACACTATAAAGCGTTCAAGTTTACGCAAAATTGTGATTGTGTAGCGCTACACACGCAAAGCGAAGCGCGTTGGTATACGAGCTAGAAAATCGATATCGACGGAAGGATTCTCCCTCTCTCTCTTTCTTAGTGATTCCTGTCCTCGATCTTAAGCACACGCGTGACTGTTGACCTCCGGATGAACGAAGCGGTCCCCCTTCTCTTTCTTAATGGGCCCTGCTTCTCTCGCTCGCACTCCCTGCTTCGTCCGTTCGGAGGTCAACAGTCACGCGTGTGCGTAAGATGGAGAAGGACAGGAACCACTAAGAAAGAGAGAGAGAGAGAGAGAGAGAGAGAGAGAGAGAGAAAGTGAGAGAGAGAGTGAGAGAGTGAGAGAGAGTGAGAGAGTGAGAGAGTGAGAGAGTGAGAGAGAGTGAGAGAGAGTGAGAGAGAGTGAGAGAGAGTGAGAGAGAGAGAGAGAGAGAGAGAGAGAGTGAGAGAGTGAGAGAGTGAGAGAGTGAGAGAGTGAGAGAGTGAGAGAGTGAGAGAGTGAGAGAGTGAGAGAGTGAGAGAGTGAGAGAGAGAGTGAGAGAGTGAGAGAGAGAGTGAGAGAGAGAGTGAGAGAGAGAGTGAGAGAGAGAGTGAGAGAGAGAGTGAGAGAGAGAGTGAGAGAGAGAGTGAGAGAGAGAGTGAGAGAGAGAGTGAGAGAGAGAGTGAGAGAGAGAGAGAGAGAGAGGAGAGAGAGAGAGAGAGAGAGAGTGAGAGAGAGAGAGAGAGAGAGAGAGAGGAAGAATCCCTCCGTCGACATCGATTTTCTAGTTCTGTGAGGTAGGTCAGAACTGCCGTTGGCCTCGTATACGAACGCGCTTCGCTTTGCGTGTTAGCACTACCCACTCACAATTTTGCGTAAACTTTAACGCTTTATAGCAGTCAAACGGTGCATTTCCGGCATATGGCTTCCTTTGAGACTTTTTCTCAACTCGTCGAATAGAATAGATTCATGCAATAAAAAAGTTTAACAACAATTTTCATTGCTATAAACAATTTTGCGGCGCGTTTCTTTTAAAAATGTGCATCGACCACGAGGTTTAGTTTCACCCCTATCACGGGTATCCATGATTTTTTATACACTCTGTACATATAAATTATACTGTGTTTAACGAAAATAATTTAAAACTGTGCAATAGATTTTTCGGTATGACTTCGTTATAAATATTTCGAATCAAGTATTTATTAGTGTCATTTTCATTAAGAGAACATAAAAAAACGATTAAAGTATTTCTTTTAAAATTAAATCTTTAATTACTGTAGTCTAGCTTTGTCGCTATTTTCATGACTTTCTTTTTTTTTGTACATTAAGATAATTTATAAACAGATTTATTTAATTAATATAGGACAGGAAAATAATTACATATAGCTTTACTTCTGATAACATAAGTGAAAAATGAATAATGTACTGTTTTGTTTTAGTCTTTTACACGTCTCCTTACCACGATGCTAGTTGAAGAAACACAAGTTAGTACTGTTTGGCTGCAATGTACTTTGCTGTTCAGTTTAACTTGGGGAATGTGCCCAACATTAATAAGTGATAGTAGAACACTTTTTGATACTTATTTTAGAAGAGTATTATTAGGTCAAGATGATGAATGTCCTAGACCCAAGGCATTTAAAATGACAAAGCAGCAGCTTTTTCCTGATAGAGGTACCGTCTATGATTGGATATACGATAAAAGAAATAATGGTAGTTGGATACATTGGACGGACCCAACACTGCAGGTATTTATAACCTTAAATCGTACCTTATCTTTGGTATATCACATTTACCAAATTTGACCAATAACTCGACATTATGCGAGTTGTCTTTTCTTACTTTTTTAATACTCTTGAAAACACACGAGTTTTAACCAATGAACCCAACAAGTATCCTATCTAACTTATGGTACCATGCCATACCAGGGGGGGTGTCCCCTGGTAGCGCGGGGCTTGCAGTGCTTGCACCCGCTAAAACCTCCACGGTGGCCTACCCGGCACGAGCGTTGGGGGCGTCGGGATCCTGTGAGACTTCACCAACGCTCCCCCCCCCCCTCCGCGCGGCGCACTTCATTCAGGGGGGAAGATAGTGCCTTTCCCCCTCCGTTCTCCCCTATTTGGTAACGCGTGAGTATGGGTCACATAAATACATAAATATGCTACTTATGATAGCCATTTCTATAAATTTCCAACACTCGTTACGTCTTAGTTAGGCTTGGATTAGATTGCCTCAGGGGTCGTGGTCTCCTTCTGGGACCGCGGTACAGGCTTGGTGTACTCGAGACACCTGAGCCATCCCCCGGGTCACGGTAGGCGGTCGGACTGTGGGGGTCCAGCCGTCGGATTAGTAGTGGCCCGGGAAGGGCAACGCGTGGATGTGGCCCACGCGTTGTCATGGGTGGTACGGCGGGGGGGGGGGGGGAGGAACTGTCCCCCTCGGGATGGAGCGCGCGCGCGCGGCGCGGTGGGTGTCGGTGAAGTCTAAAGCCTTGTCCAGAGTCTGCATGCCAGAATGCGTCGCACCATATCCCCTTACCGCTCAGCCCCTTGCCTAACTCTGCTGCGGTGCCTGCCTTCGCTTCCCCCGTGAGTGGTAGGGAAAATAACAAGCGTTCTTTTGTACTACGCGACGATGCCACGAACGGCCTGCCTTGGCTTGCATAAGCATACGGTTCTTTTGGAACACCCGCTGGTTTGTTCCACGCGGTACGTGTCAGTATTAATTAGAAGAGTGGGGGAACCGAAGGCGGGCTTCGCAGCAGTACAGCCGCATGCAGGTTCGGAAAGACCGAAAATCTTGGCAGTGCAAACGCGTAGTGTTTTCTATGCGTGCCGTTCATAGAATCGAAAACATCTTCTTCTATTTTTTCTAAATTAAAACATTTACAGTGAAAAATAAATGAACGCATAATATATACATAAAATATTTAACAACAATATTATTAACTAATAATATTTAACAACAAACACTAGTTTATAAGAATATTTGTAATATATGTTAGTTATTCAATAAAAGGGGCAAGTATTCACATATTTATGAACGGTAGTGTAATCACATTTCTAATACGTCACTTTATAAATAATAATATATACTACTGACCACCTTTGACTGATTTTCTCCTACACATTTTTGTAATACGTTATGTACAGTATTATTCGTCTAGTTTGTAAACTGATAATATAAAGAATTTAACTTTTATTTTTATGTTTCAGGCATCCTTTTTATTGGACACAAAAGCTGATCTACTGATTGTTCCAACAACTGAAGTAACGGTTCAATATTTCTTTTTGACAAACTTTCTGCATCGAGGTATACCTGTTCTGTTTGTTGGACCCACTGGGACTGGGAAATCTGTTATTACATTAGATTACATAGAATCATTGCCCAGAGATCGATATATGGAGAACGTTATAAATTTTAGTGCTCGTACCACTGCTAATTCGACACAAGAGATAGTTATGTCTAGATTAGATCGTAGAAGAAAAGGCGTCTTTGGACCTCCAATGGGAAGAAAATGTGTGCTTTTTGTTGATGATTTGAGTGTGCCGCAGAAAGAAATATACGGCGCTCAACCACCAATAGAACTCATTCGACAGTGGATAGATCACGGATACTGGTTTGACGTACAAGATACAACAATGTTATATTTAGTGGATACGTTTCTGGTTGCTGCTATGTTACCACCGGGTGGAAGTTCAAATGTTGTTACACCTAGACTAACTCGACACATGCAAATTATTGGAATTGATTTCTTCCAAGAAGCAACAATGGTAAAAATTTTTTCTTCCATTCTCGAATCACATTTCGCAAAAGGATTTGTTTCTGAAATATCGAG
Source organism: Perdita meconis (assembly GCA_030770465.2). Taxonomy (NCBI): domain Eukaryota; kingdom Metazoa; phylum Arthropoda; class Insecta; order Hymenoptera; family Andrenidae; genus Perdita; species Perdita meconis. The sequence continues at coordinate 10,187,882 of JASKOS020000013.1, read as the reverse complement.
ATTTGGGAAAATGGTTGTAACTGCCACTAAAGACATATTTTTTGGTGCCATTAAAAACTTTTTACCTACACCAACAAAGAGTCATTACACTTTCAATTTACGTGATTTCAATCGTGTTATTAAAGGAATACTGCTTGTGCCAGGTTCGAAAATGCAGGAGCCTGATAAATTAGTTAGACTCTGGATTCATGAGGTGTACAGAGTATTTCACGATAGATTAATCAATGAAAGTGATCAAGAATTATTATTTTCGATGGTTCAGTATACCTGTTATGATCAGCTACGAGTACCATTAGAAAAAGTACTTGCTAGTTTTTTGAAAGAGGATGAAACAGAAATTAAGAGTTCCCACATTCAGAATCTATTTTTTGGTAATTATATGGATCCTGACGCCGACACTAAAATATATGACGAAGTGACTAATTTAGAAGACTTACAAATAATAATGGATCATTATTTATTTGAGTATAACATGCTTTCAAAAGTACCAATGCCTCTAGTTTTATTTAGATACGCTATCGAACATGTTTCTCGCATTTCTCGAATATTATTGCAAGATGGCGGACATGCTCTTCTGATAGGAATGGGTGGATCAGGTAGAAGCTCTTGCGCGAAATTATCAGCAAGTATGTGCGAATATGTACTGCATCAGATTGAAATTACAAGACTGTATGGATTCTCGGAGTGGCGGGGCGATATGAAAACTTTATTGTTGCGCGTGGGATGTGACGGGAAGAGTACTGCCTTTCTCTTTGGTGACAATCAAATAAAAAGTGAGTCTTTTCTTGAAGATATAAATATGATCCTAAACGGTGCTGATTTGCCAAATCTATATAATATCGAAGAGAAAGCTGAAATTTTAGATAAAATGACGACCGTAGCCCGTGAAACTGGCGATAAAAGAGTTGAAACTACTCCGATGTTCCTTTATGGTTTATTTCTTCGAAGAGTAGTAAAACACCTTCATTTAGTTTTGACCATGTCACCAATAGGAGATGCGTTTAGAAATCGTTTAAGGATATTTCCTTCACTTATAAACTGTTGTACCATTGATTGGTTTACTATATGGCCAGAAGATGCCTTAGAAAAAGTAGCAATAGCATCATTGAAAAATGTTAATATAAGTACAGAATTGCAAAACAAGTGTGTCCACATGTCTAAGTACTTTCATACTAGTATTTCTGAGGCTAGTGCAGATTATTACGCCTCTCAAGGTAGGAGATACTATATAACACCTACAAGCTTTCTGCAGTTAATTAAATCATTCTGTAGATTATACTTTCAAAAAATTGACGAAATTACTTCACAACAAAATCGATATATAGTTGGGTTAGAAAAGTTAGATTTCGCCGCAGAACAGATAGCAGTTATGAAAGAAGAATTACAAGCATTGCAACCACAATTGTTAGTAAAGTCTGATTTAAGTAATAAACTGATGATTAAAATAGAACAAGACACCATTAATATAGAAGCAAAAAAAGAAATTGTAGGCGCCGAAGAAGCGTTAGCGAATGAAGCTGCCGCTGCTGCACAAGCTATAAAAGACGACTGTGAAAGCGATTTAGCTGAAGCCACACCTGCATTAGAAGCCGCTTTAGCTGCACTGGATATCCTGAAACCGGCGGACATCACTATTGTAAGATCCATGAAGAGTCCACCCGCTGGTGTAAGATTAGTCATGGAAGCTATTTGCGTCTTAAAAGGAGTAAAGCCTGAAAAAGTTCAAGATTCAGCAACTGGTAAGGTTGTGGAAGATTACTGGCCGGCATCGATAAAAATACTTGGAGACATGAGATTTCTGGATAGTTTGAGAAATTTTGATAAAGATAATATTAATCCAGCATATATGAAAATAATTCGCGAGAAATTTATAAACGATAGAAGTTTCCAGCCTGAAGCTATTAAAAAAGTTTCTACTGCTTGTGAAGGTCTTTGTAGGTGGGTACGAGCTATGGAAGTTTACGATCGAGTAATAAAGGTTGTTGCACCGAAACAACAAATGTTGGCAGAAGCAGAAGCTGCTCTTGGGGCACAAATGGAGGCTTTGAATGCCAAGAGAGCTCTTCTTCAAGAAGTTTCGCAAAAGTTACAATCTTTGAATGATGAGTTTGCCGAGTGTACGAGACAAAAGAAAGAACTTGAGGACCAGATTGCTTACTGTACACAAAAATTAGAAAGAGCTGAAAAACTGTTGGGTGGATTAAGTGGCGAAAAAAATAGATGGATCCAAACAGCCGCTACATTAGGTGCAAGTCTTTATAATGTTATCGGAGATGTTTTGTTGTCTTCGGGTGCAATTGCATATTTGGGAGCTTTTACAGTAGATTATAGAACGAATTTGGTTGCACGATGGCATACAGCTTGCGTGAAAGCTGAAATTCCTTGTGCAAAAAGCTTTAGTTTGGTTGATGTTTTGGGCAAGCAAGTACAAATAAGAGCATGGACAATTTTTGGTTTGCCAGCAGACACATTTTCTGTAGAAAATGGTATAATCGTCCATAATTCAGATCGATGGCCACTTATGATTGATCCCCAAAATCAAGCAAATAAATGGATAAAAAATATGGAAAAGGAAAATAAGTTAATGGTTATTAAGCTTTCTGATCCAAATTATGTGAAAATAGTAGAGACTTGTATACAACTTGGAGTACCTGTTTTGTTGGAAAATATTTTAGAAGAAATAGATGCAGTACTGGAACCAGTCCTTCTTAAGAATATTTATAAAGAACGTGGTATTAGTTATATGAAATTCGGAGAAAACGTTATTGAGTACAATAAAGATTTTCGATTCTATATTACAACACGTTTAAGAAATCCTCATTATTTACCAGAATTAGTTATCAAAGTAATTTTGCTGAATTTTATGATCACTCCTCAAGGACTTCAAGATCAACTATTAGGAATTGCTGTTGCTAGAGAACTACCTGTTTTAGAAGACCAAAAGAATCAACTAATAGTGGAAAGTGCAAACAACCAAAAAATGTTACAAGAACTTGAAAATAAAATATTACAAGTTTTATCAACATCGGAAGGTAATATACTTGAAGACGAAACAGCAATAACAATATTATCGACCTCAAAAATATTGTCTGAAGATATCGCAGCTAAACAAGAAATAGCTGCTAAAACGACAATAGAAATTGATTCTGCTCGAAATGGATATAAACCAGTTTCTGAACACGGTTCTGTTTTGTTCCTATGTATTTCTGAATTGACGAATATTGATCCCATGTATCAATATTCTTTACCATGGTTCATTCACCTTTATGTAATGGCAATATTAAATAGTGAGCAATCAAAACTTCTAGCGACCCGCATAAATAATTTGAATACGTATTTTACAGCTAGTATTTATAGAAATGTATGCCGGTCCTTGTTCGAAAAAGATAAATTAATATTTTCGTTTGTTCTGTGCATTGGATTATTACGCGCTGCTAAAGAAATGGACGAAACTCTTTGGGCATATTTATTAACGGGTGGAGTCGCGTTGGAAAACCCATATCCTAATCCTGATTCTTCTTGGTTAACTGAAAAGTCATGGTCTGATACAGTCAATGCGACAAATCTACCTGGATTAGAAAAATTCAAGGATTCTATTGTGACGCAAATCGTTGCGTGGAGAGAATATTATGATTCGCCTAATCCTCAAGAGAGTCCCCTTCCCAGTCCATACCAGCAAGAGACTCAAACCCTCAGGAAACTGATAATACTTAAATGTATAAGGCCAGATAAAATCGTAGCTGCTGTACGAATATTCGTTATACACTATATGGGAGTATCTTTCGTAGAACCTCCACCGTTTGATCTTCAAGCATCTTACAATGATTCTAGTAACGTAACCCCTCTTATTTTTCTTCTTTCCCCTGGATCTGATCCAATGGCAGCGTTAATAAAATTTTCGGAAATTCACGGAATATCAAAAAAAAGTCTTATGACTATATCATTAGGTCAAGGTCAAGGACCAATAGCAGAAGAGATGATAAACAGGGGAATAAATAGTGGTGAATGGGTAGTTTTACAAAATTGTCATTTGGCAGTTTCCTGGATGAAAGAATTAGACAGAATTTGTGACGAAGTTATTATACCTGAAAATACAAATATCAGCTTCCGCTTATGGTTAACAAGTTATCCATCGAAAGATTTTCCAATTTCTGTTTTGCAAAATGGAGTTAAGATGACAAATGAACCGCCAAAGGGTCTAAAAAGTAATCTATTGAGAAGCTATCTAAATGATCCTATATCAGATAGGAAATTTTATTATAGTTGTAACAAACTATCAGAATGGAGGAAACTTCTATTTGCACTATGCTTCTTTCATGCAGTAATTCAAGAAAGACGTAACTTTGGACCGTTAGGTTGGAATATTCCTTATGAATTTAATGAATCAGACTTGCGCATCAGCATCTTGCATCTACAGGTAAAGTTATCTTTTACATTTTTATATTATATAGCGTGTAACAAAAATGTTGAAGGTCTTTGAAAGCGACGATTCCTGAGGTGATTTTAAACAGCTTTCTCGAAAAACACAGTAGTCCCGTATAATTGCAGGCTATTTTCCCCTGATAAATTGTTGGCAAAGTACCCTAACCACCATTTTGTGCCGACCGTGGAAACTTTCTCGATCTAGAGCTCAACGCCCGGAACAATGGGCAATAAAAAAACAGGGATAGCACCTTAGAGCATATATTACTGGAGCGCTCATTGCCTATCGATGTTGGACACAGATTGGCTCTCCCACAGAGCCAATCTGTGTCCAACATCGTAAGAGGGGGAAGATGTGGTGTGAGCGAGAGAAGTCTTCTACCCTGTTCACTCACAATGCGCATGTGCCGATATGGACTACGTCGATTGGTTGATGCTTGATGCGCGGAGTAGGGAGTGTGCTCTTAGCAAATTGACAACGATGATACTGGGGCATGCGCACCACAGACGAACAGAGCGCACCCCCTCCTTCGCGCACATGTTGGACTCAGTTTTGTGCCTTCAATGCGCCCTCCAGTAGTATATACTCTAAGGATAACACTAGCTATTAAGAAATGTTTCTGACTAAATTCCGCATTTTTCATCCGATCTTCACAAGAGTGACGAAATCGATTTCTTATTTTCTCCTAATTAAAAAAATATCAAACACGACACAATTTGGTCTATAATACTGTCCAACAAATTAAAACTTTTCTTCTGATCTGCGATATCCACTGGGTGATCCTGGTAGGGTTTCTCACCCTAAATACAAATCCGCAAGCAGAATTGTTCCATCACCCTCAGTTTTTGAAAAACACGCATTTTTGTAAAAAAGCGTGATTTTGGTAAAACATGAGGTATTACGTAAAAACCAAAAATGCTAGAAAGTTCACTTTGGTCTTAAAAGATAGAGGGGAGCGTCATGAATAGCTTAGTATATACACATATTAAATTGTATCATTTTAAACGGTTGTAAATAACCATCAAAGTTTAAAACAGGGGCGATGCACGTACTCTCTACGCACAACTTTTGCAATTTTACAAAAAACTCTTTATCCTACACGAATTCGCTCTTCAGTGTTGGATTCTGTAGACATTTCTGGAGAAGAAACCGTCCAGAAAACGTGTCGGAACGGTTTTTGATTTGGACAGGTCGAAAAATGTTCGTCGGGAACGTGTGCGCGGTACTTTGCCGCCATGCGGCCATCGTTCGCCTGTCTCAGTGCGTTAGTGCCATATCTACGCCTGATCGACGTCGGTACCCCCGTCCGATAGACAGTAACTTTTTATAGATTGTATAATATTTCAGTTTTTTTATGTATCCTTGAACTAACAATAAGTAAAATTTATAATCGATTTCGGTTATCAAAAATTCTGACTCTTACCATACTAAAAACATTTTATAAATTTAATATGTGGAATGAAGAATTACTTTAAGTGTCGAACACGTGACCAAATTTAAAAATGAATTGGCTTAGCTTATTTACTTATTGTTAGTTCAAGGATACATAAAACAATTGAAATATTATACAATCTATAAAAAGTTACTGTCTATCGGACGAGGTACCGACGTCGATTAGGCGTAGATACGGCACTAACGCGCTGAGACAGGCGAACGATGGCCGCATGGCGGCAAAGTACCGCGCACACGTTCCCGACGAACATTTTTTCGACCTGTCCAAATCAAAAATCGTTCCGACACGTTTTCTGGACGGTTTCTTCTCCAGAAATGTCTACAGAATCCAATACTGTAGAGCGAATTCGTGTAGGATAAAGAGTTTTTTGTAAAATTGCAAAAGTTGTGCGTAGAAAGTACGTGCATCGCCCCTTTTTTAAACTTTGATGGTTATTTACAACCGTTTAAAATGATACAATTTAATATGTGTATATACTAATCTATTCAAGATACTCCCCTCTATCTTTTAAGACCAAAGTGAACTTTCTAGCATTTTTGGTTTTCACGTAATACCAAAATCGCGCTTTTTTACAAAAATGCGTGTTTTTCAAAAACTGAGGGTGATGGAGCAATTCTGCTTGCGGATTTGTATTTAGGGTGAGAAACCCTACCAAGATCACAGTGGTTTTTACAGATCAATATTCGTGCTGAACAGTGTAGTTAACGAAATAACGAAAGAAATTGGTTTTCACGATACAATACTCACTTCGATAAAAATAGTTAAATTTCCACGAAATTTAGTGTCATTTTCATTGGGAGAAAGCTACGAAGTGAATGGTGCAACTTGTTTATCGATATAACAACAGATACGATCGCACATAAAAATTGACGACTTAGCTTCCGCACGACTTTGCGCCCTAGGCACGCGAGTAACTCGATGCTGTTGCGCGGCGAATATCGGGGATTACCGCACGTGCATTGAGTTATCAATTTTTCTTAGTGTCCGCGATCTTATCCATTGTCGTATCGATACCAAAGTTGCACCGTTGAATTCTTAGTATTCTCCCGATGAAAATGACACTTAATTTCATGTAAATGAGACTATTTTTAGCGAAGTTAGCTTTGGATCCTGAAAATCCTTCTTTCGCTATTTCGTTAATTACAGATCGAATTATATCATGTTTGGTATTTTTTAATCGGGAGAACATAAGAAATCGATTAGTCTCGTGGACATCCGATGAAAAAAATAGAAATCAGTTACGAGCACTTTTAAATAACTAGTGTTATGCTTGTCTTTTTATGGCCCACTGTTCTGGATGTCGTGTCCTTAGACGTTTGTCACGGACAATGGAGGACTAATTAGCTACTAGGGGCCGTTTCACACTAACTGTCTAGACAGCGGCAGGCTAGCATCCGTCAATATCCGTTATTCCACAGGTTTTACATGGTGACTGTCTGTACTGTCTGTCGATCGACGGACAGTGTAGTGCGAATGGCTTCATACGAAACACGTTGGAGAAAGTTTTGATGCCGGTAAGCTAACGGATAGTGTGAATTGACCCTAAAGGGGCAATCCCACGGTATGTGGTATGTCATGTCAGGGTCGGGATACGCCTCAAAAATAGCACTACAACTGCACATTCGAGACTGTGGACCTAAAGGACGCAGCGTTATGTAGGTATGTGCAGGGTTGCCATCCTAGTGTCGTGCCATACCCCTTACCCTTCCACCCCTCGTCTAGTTGTGCTGTGGAGCCCGCTATCACTTCGCCCACTCTTCCACCTGTGGAACTGGTAGGGAAAATAACGGGGTTTTTTTTTCACTACACGACGACGCCATGGACGGCTTGGCTTGACTTGCATAAGCATACGGTTCTTTTAGAACACCCGCTGGCGTACCCCACGCGGTACGCGTTAGATTCAGTGGGAAGAGTGGGGGAACCGAAGGCGGGCTCCGCAGCACAGCTAGGCTAGGGGCGGAAAAGTAAGGGGTATGGCACGACACTCAGATGGCAACCCTGACTATGTGGGGGATGCAGGTGCTGCTATGAGCGGGAGGGACTATCAGCCATCCTGTGTACTCAAGATAGTATTACCATCTATGACGCGCTGCTTGGTACTACTTGACGTTGTTACAGCCGCGGCCACCGACGCCAATCCCAACCAATCCTGGCTAAGCCATGTCGACTTAGTAATCAAACTCGCCTAGAGAGTGCATCACAGTTGGGCCACTCAAGATGGTTGAAAGTTGTATCACCGACTAGATAATAATAGACCTAACATCCTATGCATTTTTCTGTCCCTGATTTTTGTGGTGCTAGCACTGCATTACCATTTTAGCACCGACTAGATAATAATAGACCTAACATCCCATGCACTTTTCTGTCCCTGATTTTTGGGGTGCTAGCACCCCATTATCATTTTAGTGTCATCGCCGACATTACCGGTGAAGTCTCAAACCCACTCTGCCTACGACGAATCGTTTAATTGTCGAATCTCAACTGTTTGTCTTGTGTACTACTACATACATATATTTCTTATGCGCATTCACAGTAAAATAACCGATTCGGTCAATTTTGACATTCCGTTTTGCCTGCATGCTCAAGTCATCAGTTAATAAAACCGAATCGCTTCTTTTACCGAGTACGCGCATATGAAATGTATGTATGTGGTAGTACACAAGCCAGACAATTGAGATTGGACAAATAAACGATTCGTCGTAGTATGAGTGAGCTGTTACAATAAGAGTTTCTTCACACCATACAGAATCCTTAAATTCATATGTTTGGGAGCTGAATGTGGTAGCGAAAATGCAAGACTTTGTGAATGCTACTTTCGCCTGGTACCGATTCGGTTATCCGGCGGAAAACCGTATCGTCTGAACAATTATAATCAATTGATAGACTTATAATTACTAATGCATTGATCTCAAATAACGTGAACGTTAATTATTTTTTGTAAACATGTAAAATTGTTGAATATTCTCTTACGTGCACATTGCCACTAAGCAATATTAGTAATTTACAGTTTACATTAATTCTGAGAAAGTTCAAAAATAAATTTCCGGGTTGATTGAAGTTGACACTGTTGCGAATTTGAGAATGAACGTCAAGAAGACAAACCCAATGCTCTGTGTTGGAAAAATTTAGATTTTTGTCTGCTGCGGCCCAAACCGGGCATGCCCCAATAGCCATTGGGGCATTTTTTAATTACTAAAAGTAGTCACAATAATTTCCAATTGGTCAAAACAAGTTATTACAAAAAATAATTTAATAGTTTGCTCAAGAGAATATATATAAAAGTGTGACAAAATTTAAATATAATAATAATAATAATAATAAATAAACATTATATATGTAGCATAATATGAATAATTATACCATATACAGGGTGTAAACAATATACGTTTAAATATTTCCAGGGGTGGTTGGGGAGCTCGAATGGAATACAAAATGTCCTATGACATGGTGTCCGATCTGTCTCTATTTTGCAGTAATAATGCTCTAAAGCTAGCGGTATGCTTTTGAGATGGAAACCAACTCCAGCACATCGACGGGGCAAACGCATGGAACTAAGCAGCCGTTTATGCTTCCCTCCCTCTGTCTGCGTAGGCGATGCTCACTCCTACAAACATCCCCAATTTTTAAAGCTTTATGGTATAACAGTTAAACTACAAGAGATACAACAAAATGCATTAAGACTCTTTTACTCTATTGTTGCTTGCCAATGTGCTTGTAAGGTTTCAGAATCTTCGGACTATTAGTTTAGCGTATAGTATAGGGTAATAAACTTTAAGGTACATATTATTACTGCAAAATGAAGGCAGATCGGACATTATGTCATAGGACATTTTGTGTTCCATTTGAGCTCCCCAACCACCCCTGAAAATATTTAAACGTATATTGTTTACACCCTGTATATAGGCTAAATGAGATCACCTAAATACTTGCCTTGTTTATTATTACACGAAATAACTTGTCAGGATACAGTTGAATAATTTCAATGTAACAATGGAAAGAATTTTTCGCAATCATTTTTTTGCGAGATTTCAAGGTCATTGATATTTTTTTTTAACACAATGCTATAAATAATTTATTCCAAATTCAAAGCTAATGTATTTTTTTCTATATTCTTTTGGAGGATATCTATAAAAATATATTTAACTTTTTTAATGTTCGTAACGTTTTAATTCTTTAATCGCAAGATGACTCGCTATAAATAATGTTTTGATTCTTTGAATCCGTTAGGTTATTGCTTATAATAATAAATAATTTTTACATATAGAAATTTATTTTTTTATACAATATATATATATATACAGGGTGTAACAAAAATGTTGCAATTCCTTGAAAGGGGTAATTCCTAAGGTGAATTTAAACAACTTTTTCCTTAGCGAAAATGTTAGGTGGGGCTTTGTTAACGAGTTATTAACGAAAAACACCGAGCAATCGAGGAGCGAATACAGCGGAATAATGATGGCGCGGACGATGGCTGGCCAATACTACTCAAATTCATCCACTGTATTCGTGCTTCCATTGGTCGGTGTTTTTCATTAATAACTCATTAACAAAGCCCCACCTAGCATTTTCGCTAAGGAAAAAGTTGTTTAAAATCACCTCAGGAATTACCCCTTTCAAGGAACTGCAATATTTTTGTTACACCCTGTATATACAGGGTGTCCCAAACTAAGTGCGGGACCCGGAAAGGGTGGATTTCTGGGGTGATTCTAAACAACATTTTCCTTTGCAAAAATATCCTCCGAAGCTTTGTTAACGAGTTATTAACGAAAAACCCCGACCAATCAGACAGAGCGAATAGCGAGCGCTCGGCCGACCAGCGACGGTGCACAAGCTACGCGTAGCGTCTAAATACTCGCCGTGCTCGAGGCTTGTACAAGAAACTCAAGATCTTTACATTATAGGCCAATTCCTCCTAAACTATTGGATAAAAAATTATGAAAAAAATCAGGGACACGTTAGCTATCACGACACATATTATGGAATTTTTTGAGATTTTTTAATTTATTAGCAACATTGCAAAAATAAAAAACGTGAGAAGACACGGTTATTGGCCGATTTCTGTTAAACTATTGGTTGAAAAATTATGAAAAAAATTAAGGACACGTCAGTTATCACGACACACATTATGGAATTGTTTCAGATTTTTAAAATAATTAGTTAAGTTGTAAAAAATAAGAAACGAGAGAAAACAAGGTTATTGGCCGATTTCTCTTAAACTATTGATTAAAAAATTATGAAAAAAATGAGGGACACGTCAGCTATCGCGATACATATTATGGAATTTTTCCAGATTTATGAATTAATTAGCCAAGTTGCAATACATAAGAAACGAAAGAAAAAATTGTAAAAATGATGCTTTTGTATTGTAGCAAAACTGGGTCTATGATCATATTAATTCAGCACATAAATATCACTAATATCATTGTTCTCAATTTTTTTCACATTCTTTAACTTCATACGTCGTAATAAAAAAGTAAAACGCAATGTTTCCGTACTTCCTACGGATTGTAAATTATTCTACTATGTAATAAAACATTGGAAACTGTACAAAAATACTTATTGCGTAAGGAATGCACGAAAATTATACATGTTACTTGCTGTAATCGGTAAAAAGTACGGAAACATCGGTTTTTATTTTTTTTAATTATGACGTACTAAAGTAAAATATGTTTAAATAAATTAAGGTTAATAGTATGACCCCCTCATTCGATTGTACCCCTTATGGAATAGTGAGTAAGTAGGCATGCAATTATTATCGATGAGACTCACCCATTCGGAGAGGAATTCACCTACTGCTTGAACACCGATCCCTCTGGGTCAGTGGCCGATCCCGGTCGTTAGGGGATGATGCAAACCGCAGGTCCTGCTGGTCGCAGGTATTCGGTGCCACAGAAATACACCTTACGTTTACCACACTCCGCGTTCACCAACACTGATCACTTCATTGAAAGGGCATTTGAGCTACTAATCACTTATAACCGCGGAACACACCGAATTAAAATCCCCACGGTGTTGAATCATTTTGGAACGAGATAGTTCCTACGTTTAAAAATAATTCAATGCAGTTCGCGGCGGTCGGTGCTGGTACTTCTCGCGATACATCCATTCCGCGGATTCCGCGTTGTCTCGGCAATCTGCAGCGAAGAAAAAGAAGAGGTTGAAGCCCTCAGCGGCGGAAATCATGATCGATACTAACGATTTTTTCCGAAGTCTCTTTCCTTCTGCCCTCGCATCCCTACAGCGTGACTTTTCGGGGTGTAGCTTGGTCGAAATACTCGAAGTTGATTTGTTAATTGGCAACAATGAGGGAGGGCCTTCCTCGGTCAGCCTTTTTTGATGGAGGTGGAAGTGTCTCCTTCGGGTCGAAAAGGTAGCGGAAAAATTTAGGGTACAAGGAAACCGTGTACGAGGGATTAGCTCGGAGGTGCTATGAAAGTCTCGCAGATGCGGCCGTTTATGATGATGACTATTGTCCTGCAATTTGGAAGGAACCATCGGCACTCGAGGTCGAAGACTGCGAGGGCGCGTGGAGCTTACCGTTAAAGTCCTTTCGATGCATTCGGAGGGATGAAATATGGAATTCCGCGTTATTAAAAAGTGAATTGGGGAAAGTCTTTCGCCGTCAAACATTGGGTCAATGGATGTCTCGCAGAGACTAACTCCGTGCCGAGTGGAAAATACAGCAATTGTATTCTCATCCCTGTAATTACTTCGATGTCTGCATCCTGCGACCGAGTCTTGCTTTTTATCACACTGAACATGTAATGACCTTCTGATGTTCGTGTAAGCCATCACACAACTTTATACTTTATACTCATACTTTTACTAGATAAACCCTCCAAGTTATTATATCTTTTTACCCTGTTATCTTTCAAGATAATTTTATGAAACAAATTAGGCACATATTTTCTGAAGAATTGTGAAGGAAAAAAATATGGGTCAAAGTTTTTTGTAGGAAGGATAGGGAAATGATACGGAAAAATAACTTATCTTCAATTTATATTGGAATGGCAAAACCAGATAAAGGTTTTGCGATTGTATCAAATTTAATGTCCAAGTGATTTACAAAGGAGATTCTGATTTTACGTGTAACTAAATGCTCGTATTCGTGTCAATGTAAAGGATCCGCGTAATCTTTAATACACAGGTAAACAGCCTCCCCTGTAGCTCAAGGAGGTTTAGGAACAATAGAGAAGGAACAAACGAAATTTCAGAGTAACGTGTGACAGATCCCTGCGAGTGACCCCCAAACTCACCATTCATGACTGCATTGTTTCGCGGACAGGTGGCAACCGTCGGCATTGAGGGCGAGGTGATTAACTCGCGGACCCTTACCGATAGCAGGGCGACTGGGTCCACCGATGCTTTGCTGCAGGGGCCTATAAACGGTGAGCTGGGGGACACTCGCGGGGAACCGTCACGTGCTACTCCAAAATACCGTTTCTTTTCCCTCAATCTTTCCTGAACCTCTTCGAGCTAGTGGAGACGCTTACCTGGGCGCTATTACGGTTTACGATCCTTTGGCTACATTTTCGAAAAAGTCGAAGAATACATTTGGCGACCAAATGCTGTGCACAATAAACGGTTCATCGTTAGTTTTCTTTAACAATTCATTGATGGACATGAGGGAAACTAACGGTTAATCGTTTATTGAGCATCGCATTTGGTCGCCAAATGTTTTCTTCCACTATTTCGAAAATGTAGCCAAAGGATCGTAAATCGTAATGCACGTAAGTAAGCTTAGTCTACAGTTCGAGTAAATCGACGAAAAATAAAGGGAGGAAGCGGTATTTCGGAGCAAAACGCGACAATTCCCCGCGGGTATCCCCCAGCTCACCGTTTATGGGCCCCTGCAGCAGCAAACCATCGGTGGACCAAGTCGCTTCGCCATCGGTAAGGATCCGCGAGGTAATCGCTTCGCCCTCAACGCAGATGGTTGCCGCCTGTCCGCGAAACAATGCAGTCATGAACTGTTACTCCGAAATTCCATTTCTTCCTTCTTCATTGTTCGTAAACCTCTTCGAGCTATAGGGTAGGCTGTTTGCCTGTGTATTCAAAATTACGCGGATCCTTTACATTCACGTGAATGGGTGCATTTAGGTATACGTAAAATCAAGATCAACTTTTTTACCTTGTGTCGTTAACAGTGAAATATGCGATAGGATCTGAAAAAGTGTCAGATCACTTAGGTGATTCCCAAGCTACAAAATAGCTGTTTTCAATATTTCTTACACTTATTTTTCACGGAGCCACTTGAAAATGACCAAATTTTTCGAAAAATGTTACTGTTCCGCGGTGTAGTAACAGCACGACGATAAATGTAACAATGAAGAAAGTTGTGGGATGGCTTACACGAACATCAGAAGGTCACTACATGTTCAGGGTGATAAAAAGCAAGACTCGGTCGCAGGATGAGAATACAATAACTGTATTTTATCCTCGGCACGGTGACGAGTTAGTCTCTGCGAAACATCCGTTGACCAAATGTTTGACGGCGAAAGACTTTCCCCAATTCGCTTTTTAATAACGCGGAATTCCATATTTCATCCCTCCGAATGCATCGAAAGGACTTTAACGGTAAGCTCCACGCGCCCTCGCGGTCTTCGACCTCGAGTGCCGATGATTCCTTCCAAATTGCAGGACAATACTCATCATCATAAACGGCCGCATCTGCGAGACTTTCATAGCACCTCCGAGCTAATCCCTCGTACACGGTTTCCTTGTACCCAAAATTTTTCCGCTACCTTTTCGACCTGAAGGAGACACTTCCACCTCCATCAAAAGAGGCTGGCCGAGGAAGGCCCTCCCTCATTGTTGCCAATTCACAAATCAACTTCGAGTATTTCGATGAAGCTACACCCCGAAAAGTCACGCTGGAGGGATGCGAGGGCAGAAGGAAAGAGACTTCGGAAAAAATCGTTAGTATCGATCATGATTTCCGCCGCTGAGGGCTTCAACCTCTTCTTTTTCTTCGCTGCAGATTGCCGAGACAACGCGGAATCCGCGGAATGGATGTATCGCGAGAAGTACCAGCACCGACCGCCGCGAACTGCATTGAATTATTTTTAAACGTAGGAACTATCTCGTTCCAAAATGATTCAACACCGCGGGGATTTTAATTCGGTGTGTTCCGCGGTTATAAGTGATTAGTAGCTCAAATGCCCTTTCAATGAAGTGATCAGTGTTGATGAACGTGGAGTGTGGTAAACGTAACGTGTATTTCTGTGGCACCGAATACCTGCGACTAGCAGGACCTACGGTTTGCATCATCTCCTAACGACCGGGATTGGCCACTGACCCAGAGGGATCGGTGTTTAAGCAGCAGGTGAATTCCTCTCCGAATGGGTGAGTCTCATCGAGAATAATTGCATGCTTACTTACTCACTATTTCATAAGGGGTACAATCGAATGAGGGGGTCATACTATTAACCTCAATTTATTTAAACATATTTTACTTTAGTACGTCATAATTAAAAAAAATAAAAACCGATGTTTCCGTACTTTTTACCGATTACAGCAAGTAACACGTCTAATTTTCGTACATTCCTTACGCAATAAGTATTTTTGTACAATTTCCAATGTTTTGTTACATAGTAGAATAATTTACAATCCGTAGGAAGTACAAAAACATTACTGTTTACTTTTTTGTTATGACGTATGAAGTTAAAGAATATGAAAAAAATTGAGAACAATGATATTAGTGATGTTTATGTACTGAACTAGCTGATGCCACGACTTCGTCTGCGACGTTTACTAATAATGCGCGGCTGTCGCTCACTTTACGATGAGGCGGAAGTAGAAACTTTCCTTCCTGCGCATGCGCAGGGCGTCGCTTGCCCCTCTCCTCAGTAGCTAAATAACATGCATAGTTGGGGCCGTTGCGGCCGCCAAGGCCATCGTTGTCGTCTACGTATATAAAAACTTTAATAACTTGACATTAAATAGAAATATCGAAATAATTTTTGTTGTAGATTAAGACTCTAAGAATGAAAATAACAAATTTTGATGAAAATCTATGCAGTAGTTTTTGCGTGATGAGGGCACATCGACGAACCTAGCTATCATTTTATTTATATAGATTAATATGATCATAGATCCAGTTTTGCTACAATACAAAAGCACCATTTTTCAATTTTTTTTCTCATTTTTTATGTTTTACAACTTGGCTAATTATTTTCAAAATCTGAAACAATTCCATAATATGTGTCGCAATAGCTAACGTGCCCCTCATTTTTTTCATAATTTTTTAACCAATAGTTTGAGAGAAATCGGCCAATAACCTTGTTTTCTCTCGTTTCTTATGTTTTACAACTTAACTAATTATTTAAAAAATCTGAAACAATTCCATAATGTGTGTCGTGATAACTGACGTGTCCCTAATTTTTTTCATAATTTTTCAACCAATAGTTTAACAGAAATCGGCCCTGATTTTTTTCATAATTTTTCATCCAATAGTTTAGGAGGAATTGGCCTATAACGTAAAGATCTTGAGTTTCTTGTACAAGCCTCGAGCACGGCGAGTAGTAACACATAGTATATGAGCTAAATCGTGGGTTGGCCAAAGCTCCTTTTCTATACAGGGTGTAACAAAAATGTTGCAGTTCCTTGAAAGGGGTGATTCCTGAGACGATTTCAAACAACTTTTTCCTTAGCGAAAATGTTAGGTGGAGCTTTGTTAACGAGTTATTAACGAAAAACATTGACCAATCAGAGCGCGAGTTTACCGGTGAAGCGGCCGCGGTAGCGAAGTCTACAACGCTAGGCGTTGCGCTTGTGCTTCGAACAAACAAGTCGACACGCATCGATGAACATAACATTATTATAAGAAATTAAAACGGCATAACAAATAAAGTCAAGTCCTTTACCATTTTTTGTTTATCATTGAAAGTGATTAATTATTTTAAATCGGGGGAAATCACGTGTAGCGTAAAAAGGCAAATACACAGTTTGTTTGTTAAGATGAATCGAAAATAATAATTATTTGAAGCGAAAGAATAAGGAATACGTAAATTTCTTTTTCAAATAACGTATAAAGAAAAAGGCAAAGTAATAAAAAAGGGATGAAAAGTGATCCCAGTTCGTTACTGAGATAAAAGTTTGTAGTTCAACAACGGTCAGCAGTGTTTTTTATAATGAATAAGTGTGCTTAAACATCCCGAAGAAAAGTGTGCATATGGAACGTGGGAGAATTGTTGGGGAAAAGAAGTCCGCGTTAAAGTAAAAAAATAATAATCAACAATAAATTACATGCGACTCACCCTTTCGGCAATTCACCTGTAGTTTTTAAACCTGTGTCACTGGGTCACTGTACCGGTCCTGGTCATGGTTTATGGTAGCCCAGCGCCTAGACCACAGCTGATCGCAGGTATACGAGACACCACCCACAGTTAAGGGTCACAACATCAGGTGCATCCGGGTTAAGGCACCAAATAACGAAAGTATTCACTTCACTACAGCCACTAATACACTAATCACTTGTCACGATCACTTCATTTTTGTTTTGCGGAATGAGTTGTTCCTACGTTTTAACAATTGGTGGCTCCGAAAGGGGTTGATTGCTGTCAATTTAGGAAATGCTCCACATAGCCACCGCCAGGGTTGACGCACGTTTGTGCACGTAAAATAATGTGCCACTGCACGTGTTGGAGCATCGCTGGTATGATGTTCGCAATTGCATCATGTGTACGTGAAACGGCTTCTTCTGGGATGTCCACTGGTTGACGGTACACCTCATTCTGAAACGATTGTTGTACAACAAACACAAAACGCAAGTAAAAAAAAAATAATGCTTATAATAAATGTAAGTAAAAGGTAACAGCAATAATCAAATTACCTTTAGGTGTTACTGGGCCATTGTACCGATCTTGGTCATCGACGGACGAAATGTCGCCGGGTCTAGCGTTCTAATTCGCGGATACAGCTTTGCGAGTACTCGCACATTAACAATCGCGTTACCATCGCACCGAGCATGCACCCGAAACACCGTGCAGTACTCCTGCGCTGTGTGCATGCTGGATTGGAGATTGCTGACTGACTGACAGAACTTTTCCGAAGGAGCTTCTCCTACCCTCAAGCAGTTTCGTATCGTTTCACTATGGGTTAACTCCCTCTACTACAAGAAAACTTAGGGATAAAGAAACTAGCATTCGTTAAAAAGAAATACGTGCTTTGCTGAAATGCGCTACGAATGGACCATCGAACAGTTCCAAAAGGCGCTTGATCCGCTAATTTACAACCTACGTACCCATTGCTTCGAGATAGAAAACAGACACCACGTGCATCGGTCCGACAGGGCCCAAGAAAAAGAGGCGCAGGGAGTCCTTTCTGTATTCGAAGGACAGGAGAAACATTTTCAGCGACACGTGTTGAGTTGACGCTGCTAGGGTCACTCCGACTACCTTGGCGAAGGCCTAACCGCGCGTTTGAGTAATTTATGATTTAATTGCTTCGCCTTTGTAGCGGACGCGAACGGAGGATATCGGAAATGCGAAACAGAAATGGATAGTTTTCATTCCGTTTCGTGAGGGAATTTTTGTGCCCCTTCTCACCTCTACGTACCCATTGCTTCCAGAAAGAAAGCAGACCCACGTACAACGCTCCAAAAGGGTCTGAAGGAAAGAGAAAGCTTACACAGGAAAACGCATGCTATTCCTTCTTTCCTTTCTTCGATTCTGATGAACAAATTTCGAAAATTATTCCTTAATAATTTATATCGTAGGACAAGAAACATTAGAATCGGAGGAAGCAAAAAAAAGAATAGCATGCGTTTTCCTGTGTAAGCTTTCTCTTTCCTTCAGACCCTTTTGGAGCGTTGTACGTGGGTCTGCTTTCTTTCTGGAAGCAATGGGTACGTAGAGGTGAGAAGGGGCACAAAAATTCCCTCACGAAACGGAATGAAAACTATCCATTTCTGTTTCGCATTTCCGATATCCTCCGTTCGCGTCCGTTACAAAGGCGAAGCAATTAAATCATAAATTACTCAAACGCGCGGTTAGGCCTTCGCCAAGGTAGTCGGAGTGACCCTAGCAGCGTCAACTCAACACGTGTCGCTGAAAATGTTTCTCCTGTCCTTCGAATACAGAAAGGACTCCCTGCGCCTCTTTTTCTTGGGCCCTGTCGGACCGATGCACGTGGTGTCTGTTTTCTATCTCGAAGCAATGGGTACGTAGGTTGTAAATTAGCGGATCAAGCGCCTTTTGGAACTGCTCGATGGTCCATTCGTAGCGCATTTCAGCAAAGCACGTATTTCTTTTTAACGAATGCTAGTTTCTTTATCCCTAAGTTTTCTTGTAGTAGAGGGAGTTAACCCATAGTGAAACGATACGAAACTGCTTGAGGGTAGGAGAAGCTCCTTCGGAAAAGTTCTGTCAGTCAGTCAGCAATCTCCAATCCAGCATGCACACAGCGCAGGAGTACTGCACGGTGTTTCGGGTGCATGCTCGGTGCGATGGTAACGCGATTGTTAATGTGCGAGTACTCGCAAAGCTGTATCCGCGAATTAGAACGCTAGACCCGGCGACATTTCGTCCGTCGATGACCAAGATCGGTACAATGGCCCAGTAACACCTAAAGGTAATTTGATTATTGCTGTTACCTTTTACTTACATTTATTATAAGCATTATTTTTTTTTTACTTGCGTTTTGTGTTTGTTGTACAACAATCGTTTCAGAATGAGGTGTAACGTCAACCAGTGGACATCTCAGAAGAAGCCGTTTCACGTACACATGATGCAATTGCGAACATCATACCAACGATGCTCCAGCGCGTGCAGTGGCACATTATTCTGCGTGCACAAACGTGCGTCAACCTTGACGGTGGCTATGTGGAGCATTTCCTAAATTGACAGCAATCAACCCCTTTCGGAGCCACCAATTGTTATAACGTAGGAACAACTCATTCCGCAAAGAAAAATGAAGTGATCGTGACAAGTGATTAGTGTATTAGTGGCTGTAGTGAAGTGAATACATTCGTTATTTGGTGCCTTAACCCGGATGCACCTGATGTTGTGACCCTTAACTGTGGGTGGTGTCTCGTATACCTGCGATCAGCTGTGGTCTAGGCGCTGGGCTACCATAAACCATGACCAGGACCGGTACAGTGACCCAGTGACACAGGTTTAAAAGCTACAGGTGAATTGCCGAAAGGGTGAGTCGCATGTAATTTATTGTTGATTATTATTTTTTTACTTTAACGCGGACTTCTTTTCCCCAACAATTCTCCCACGTTCCATATGCACACTTTTCTTCGGGATGTTTAAGCACACTTATTCATTATAAAAAACACTGCTGACCGTTGTTGAACTACAAACTTTTATCTCAGTAACGAACTGGGATCACTTTTCATCCCTTTTTTATTACTTTGCCTTTTTCTTTATACGTTATTTGAAAAAGAAATTTACGTATTCCTTATTCTTTCGCTTCAAATAATTATTATTTTCGATTCATCTTAACAAACAAACTGTGTATTTGCCTTTTTACGCTACACGTGATTTCCCCCGATTTAAAATAATTAATCACTTTCAATGATAAACAAAAAATGGTAAAGGACTTGACTTTATTTGTTATGCCGTTTTAATTTCTTATAATAATGTTATGTTCATCGATGCGTGTCGACTTGTTTGTTCGAAGCACAAGCGCAACGCCTAGCGTTGTAGACTTCGCTACCGCGGCCGCTTCACCGGTAAACTCGCGCTCTGATTGGTCAATGTTTTTCGTTAATAACTCGTTAACAAAGCTCCACCTAACATTTTCGCTAAGGAAAAAGTTGTTTGAAATCGTCTCAGGAATCACCCCTTTCAAGGAACTGCAACATTTTTGTTACACCCTGTATTGAGTTAACCGTCAAATTTTATACACGTACGTAAGCACACACACACTATTCAATATTTCACACAGTTTAGAGTAGTTCTCCAACTGAACGTTATTCGTGAGTAGAGGTCGCCTAATTCAATCTGCAAACTACGGATCGGTAAGGCAGCTTGACCTGAGACACAAAACCCCATTGAATATTAGGTCTATTATTATCTAGTCGGTGGTTGGTTGTATAGAGGTCGATAGCCCTTCCGTCTGTCGCCGCAACCCCTCACACATATGTCCTTCAGATCCATACTCGAGACTCGGGAAGTCGACTCGGTTGACATGCCATATCGCCGTGGGATCCTTAGAGAATGTACAGGTTGTATAAAAAGTAATGGACATCCGTGATAGGGGTGAAACTAGACCTTGTAATCGGTGGACATTTGTGAAAGAATTGTTTATAACAATGAAAATGGTTCTTAGTGGTTCCTGTCATCGATCTTACGCACACGCGTGGCTGTTGACCTCCGAAAGACGAAGCAGTCTTCCTTCTCGTTTTTAGTGGGTCCTGCTTCTCTCGCTCGCACTTATAGAAACCAAGCGGTTCTCATTTTTTTTTTACCGCCGCGGCGGTGAGAGAATACGGGAGTTAGTCAAACAAATAATGAGATCCGCTTGGTTTCTATAAGTGCAAGCGAGAGAAGCAGGGCCCACTAAGAAAGAGAAGGAGGACCGCTTCGTCCGTCCGAAGGTCGACAGTCACGCGTGTGCGTAAGATCGAGAAGGACAGGAATCACTAAGAAAGAGAGAGAGAGAGAGAGAGACAGGCAGAATCCTTCCATCGATATCGATTTTCTAGCTTTGCGCGACGACTGTGAGGTAGGTGATGCTGCGTATACGGACGCGTTTCGCTTTGCGTATATAGCGCTACCCAATCACAATTTTGCGTAAACTTTAACGCTTTATAGCGTCTATAACGGTGCATTTCCGGTATATGACTCCTTTGAGACTTTTTCTCAACTCGTCGAGTAGAATAGATTCATGCAAGAAAAAAGTTTAACAACCATTTTCATTGTTATAAACAATTTTGCGGCGCGTTTCTTTTACAAATGTCCACCGATCAAGAGGTCTAGTTTCACCCCTATCACGGGTGTCCATTACTTTTTGTACATCCTGTACAGGGTGTTTGGGATAGTAGAACAAAAGGGGTAATAGATCACGTAAAAACAAACGGAAAACTTTTATAAGACTTTGGTCCAAAACTCAATCATTTTGGAAAAAAACTATCATAAACATTTAAGCTTCCAACCCTTACAATTCAACATAGGAACGTTTTTCGTAAGCAATTTCTTCGGTAAAATAAAGATTGCGATCTTGTTAATCCAATAAGTACAGTAACTGTGGTATTGTCATCTTGTATCGTGAAAAAATAGTATTTTTCTAACCCCCTAAATTACCCTTTAAGATCGGAATAATTAAATCTAATTATACCTACAATGGAAACTAAAGGGTTTACCAATAAGGGTTACCTAAAGTTTTGTTGGAATAAAACTAAAAATATTCGGGGAAATTCGGAAATGTTTATGAAAATATGAAACATATCAATTATGTGTGAAACACAATATCGGCCAAATTAGTGGTGGAGAACTATCGATAGTTTTCGATAGTTTAGGTGGTATGTACATACATACGTACATACATACATATATAGTATACAATCGATATATTATTAAATATTAAAAATATATATTATTTTTAATTAACAAATTGGATGAATTAATTAATCCAATTGATTGTTAATTAAATTGGACAAATTTAATTAACAAATTGGAATTTAATTATCAAATGACTTTAATAAACTAAATATATATGTAAATATTAACAAAACTGAACGAATAAACTAAGAATTTATTAATAATAATTATAAAAAATTTGAAAAAGAAAACCGAAAAAATAGAAGGAAGGGGAATACCACACTGCTTAGCAAGTTACAGTATATGTAACTTTATTTAAAAAAGTGAACTAGATGTCGCAACCTACTAGGTTGGGTTCGCAAAACGCACGCAGAGATGCCTGGGCGATGACGAATTCCCTAGTGTTCCTACGCTATTACCCCCACTGAACTATAAACTACCTGGAATGAGCAGTTCAGTGGATCGGGATAGAAGAAACCGTGCCGACAGAGAGGGCTATACGGGATATTTTTGTCCTTTTCTAATACACTGTTGCAAATATAACAAATGACACTGCGCGTAATTAAATGACCGCGCAACGTGTATAAGAAAGAGACAGAGATACCCCGTATAGCCCTCTGTCAGCACGGCTGCTTATACACGTACTGCTCATTCCAGGTAGTTTATAGTTCAGTGATTACCCCTATTACAGCGTATATTAAAACTATCGATAGTTAAGAAAAACTATCGACAATTTTCGATAGCAAAAATTATCGATAGCTATCGATAGTGCCATCGATAGTTCTCCACCACTAGGCCAAATGGCCGCCGCGACTTTTGGGGCAGGCTTTAATCTGCGAGATAAAATTCTCTTAACATTTTTGCACATTTCTGCCGGAATTTCGCCGATGACACGTTGGAGTTCGAGTTCGAGTTGTTGAATACTCTGTGGATTGGCAGCGTAGATCTTTCCCTTCACGTATCCCCATAAAAAAATTCAGAGGCGTCAAATCACACGAGCGCGGAGGCCAATTGACATCGCCATTTTGAGAGATAACACGGCCGGATCTATCTCCACTTGCGTCAACACCCATTCAGCAAACGCACGACGCTGATAATGATCTCGGGGCTTCAGTTCCTGTGTCAGCTGAAGTTTGTAGGCAGGGAGAGCCAAACCTTGCGTCAAAATGCACATGTTGTCGTTTGTGAAAGGCTCAACTGTGCGAACGACGAGGAACTGAGAGCGCCGGGTCCCCTCGGCCACACTTCGGCTGACAGCAACGACGTTTTCGGCCGACCGGCCAGAATGAGATGGTCTTTGGTCCAACACCGACCCGGTAGTCTTGAATTTGTTCACAATGTTTCGAATTGTCGGCTCAGTTGACCGATTAAACTGACCGAACGTATCACGTGATATGTTGCGCGCGCAGATGAGCTCGACTCGAAAAATTTTTTCACGATTGTAACTCACTGTTCTGTACTGTACGAAGAGTACGAAGCTATGATAACAAATGAGTACGTTCACAGACCGAGTATGTCATATTATTTTTTATAAAAATGGCGGCCCGGCACAGCTGTGAGCTGTTAAAAATGCCTAATCCTTACTGGTAAACCCTTTACTATTCAGGGAACACTGTAGTTACGTATTATGATCATTTTCAGCTATTTTTAAATGACTATGACCAAACACCTTTTGACGCAATACTATATTTAACCGGTGAATGTAATTATGGTGGTCGTGTAACAGATGATAAGGATAGACGGTTACTAAATACATTGCTCGATGAATATTACAATCCTGATGTTATCACACAGGACGAGTAAGTTGTTATTATTATTTAAAAACCATTTTCGATCCGTTCACAATGTTAAGTGATAGTAAAGCACGACTCCCATTTTCATGACATAAAATATCATGACTTTTGTCATGAAAATTACAAATTCTGATGTTTACACTAAATTCGATATCACAACGTTAATACGTATTACAAAATCTAATCATTTTGATTTTATAAGTACATTTGAAAGATATTATAATCGTGTAGTTTTTTCCGAAATTATGGAAAGAATTGATTAACACATGAAATCGTTAACTTCAATAAAAGTAGAACGTTTTCGTATTACTTGCATAGCAGTATAGCAAGTAACAAAGTTGCGGAGTAATATCAAATGGAACACACATTGATAGGGCCACCGTGATTTCGGCGTAAAGTCCTTATAAACCAGTTAAACAGGAAATCGGAGGTGTGAAATTCACCACCTTCACTATTTCTGTTGTGCGTTACGGATTCGAGAAACGCGTAACTAAATTAGGCATTACTGGACTAGCTAGTTGCTGTCGACGAAACGCGATATACATATCATTAAACATGCGTCATTCATTATACGTGAATTTTCTTGATCCTAAAAACTAATGCAGTAGACCTCACATGCGGGTTGGCGATTTTCCCTACATCCCTGTTAGCCCATCACCCCAACCATCGTTTTTTGTCGACTTACATCGTGGGAATTTTCTCGACCGAGTGCTCAACGCCCGAAACAATGGTTCCATAAAAGACAACTAAGTTGGATGGACTTTAGTGCTATCGTTATCATTCATGGCCCCATTGTTTCGGGCATTGAGCTCTCGGTGTTGAATGTCGAAACCCATCAAAACCAGTCAAGCTTTTTGTTCTCAAGTTTACCTTTTCATGTGGGTAATCTTAAATTCTCCTTCAAATAGTATAATCTTATAGACATAACAAATTTTTCCTTAGACAAGATCGATTTATTTAATATATTCTTTGTTATAGATACTGTTTTTCACCAAGTTGTACATACTATTTACCCAAGGACGCGGATTACGCAGAATGCCTTACATATATTCGCAGTTTACCGATAGATCAGCATCCAGAGGTTTATGGCTTACATGAAAATGCGGATATAGCAAAAGATAATCGGGAATCAGTACAGTTACTGGATGGTGCTCTCTTGGCTCAACCACATGTTACTGGAGTAGGAGTAGAGAGTGATGCTGATGAACTGGCCTACAATTTATGCAGTGACATTTTATCGAAAATAAAATTACGTTTTGATACCGTGAAAGTTGCTAAAAAATTTCCAGTGATGTACGAAAATAGCATGAATACGGTTCTTCGTCAAGAACTTATTAGATTTAATCAACTTATTACTGTTATCAACCAAACATTAATAAATGTACAAAAAGCTATTAAAGGCTTAGTTCTAATGACTTCTGAGTTGGAGGAAGTCTCAAAAAGTATGAGTATTGGAAAAGTACCGGAAGCTTGGAAAAGAAAATCATATCCTTCTTTGAAACCACTAGGAAGTTACGTTAATAATTTATTAGCCAGAATCAACTTCTTTCAAGATTGGATAGATAATGATACACCAACTGTATTTTGGATATCCGGTTTCTTTTTCACTCAATCTTTTCTTACGGGTGTTCTACAAAACTATGCACGCAACCAAAAAATTCCAATAGATAAAGTAGAATTTAAATTTAAAGTAACTGCCTTTGAATCTGAAGCGGAGACTGTACCGCCTCATGGAGTATACATAAAGGTAATATCTATTATATTGCGTGAAAATTGATCTAATTGTAAGAGTTATATTCAAGAATTGGTAATTATTTACAAAGCAGCCGTTATCTCCAATTTCAATGATTTCAAAATATGTTATAAAAAACATGATTCTGAGTAACTTTTTCCTATACATGTTAGTAACCATTCACGAGATATAGCGTTTCAAAGCACCTATTAATTGTATGCACTCTCTTCCACACCACCTTGGAGGTTCAGTACCAGATGCGTTTTTTTTACTATGTGGTACCCCAGTAGGCCTAATCCACAGTGTCTTAGCTTTATAACAACGAATAATTGTTATCGTTATGGTAGAATTTATTATAATTAATGAAAATAAATTAATTAATTAATAGAAATAAGTTCCTTTCACAACAACTGTAGAGTCTACATTTGAGTTTATTTTCTATATTTAGTACTATACAACATATACATACAGTGGGACATAATCATTTTTCCTCATCACATTTTTCTCTAGGGGCAAGAATCACTGTCTCTGATTGTATCAGTAACGTATTAGTATTTCACGTGATTGTAAATTTTTATTTGTTCAAGTTCGAGTGATCAAGAAAACCGCGTGCGCCGTGTTACTGTACCAACGGAAAATCACCTTAATATTAATTCTCGATAATAATCCTAACTTATTGCAATCATTTTACTCTTAATTCTTCAGTACGTGCTTTTTAAGGTTACAGAAACCATTTTCATGTTTCAGGGTCTATTTTTGGAAGCTGCTCGTTGGAATAGGCAGCTAAAAGCATTGGACGAATCAAGACCTAAAACAATGTTCGATATTCTACCGGTAATATGGTTAAAACCAGATGTGAAAGTACACTCTATCGTGGAATTTGTGTACTACTGCCCTGTATATAAAACAAGTGAAAGGCGGGGTGTTTTAGCTACCACTGGACATTCCTCTAACTTCGTACTTTTTGTTTTACTAACTACGCATGTTCCACAGTCCCACTGGATCAAAAGAGGAACAGCAACCTTATGTCAATTAGACGATTAAATTTATTGAACATTAAAAATAGAAAGTGCATAATTCAATTTGACGTTAATATTACCTTGTAACGATATTCGGTTATCGTTATTCTCTTACAAAGTTCGAATTTACGAATTTAAAGAATGATGGTGGAATTCGTGCCTCCAGGCACTGGAAAGCGGAGAATGACTGAGTGGGGAAACGATAAGACTCGGACTCCTTGTTAGAGGCAAAAAAAAGTTGGTATATTCTGATCACGATCTTTTACAGTGGAATTGGTAGTTAACGCTCGAACCGATGCGTTTGTTTCGTATCGCCGGGATCAATATTAAAATTCGCGCTTTTATACTCTCGACGCTCTCTCTCTCTCTCTCTCTCTCTCTCTCTCTCTCTCTCTCTCTCTCTCTCTCTCTCTCTCTCTCTCTCTCTCTCTCTCTCTCTCACTCCCTCCCTCCCTCTCTCCCTCCCTCTCTCCCTCTCTCTCTCTCTCTCTCACACACACACGCACACGCACACGCACACGCACACGCACACGCACACGCACACGCACACGCACACGCACACGCACACGCACACGCACACGCACACGCACACGCACACGCACACGCACACGCACACGCACACGCACACGCACACGCACACGCACACGCACACGCACACACACACACACACACTCGGCGTGTTAGTCTCCGTCCTCGTCTTGTACGATCGTTCCGCACGTTGCCGTCGCGGAGGACGGCCGCTCGACAAGAGTTGCCTCCGTTGAATATTCGTCCGAAAGTTCGGGCGAATGATTCAACCCACAACGACCCTAAGATCTGATTGAACCGCGATGCCTAAGACTTCCCCAAGAGGCCGAAAGAGCTCGAAGGGATGTCCGACATCGATAGCACAATCCTTTCCGAGCACGGCCTTGTCTCACAGACGTCCCGATTCGCAAATAACCAGCTTATATGTGAATCACTGACGAGGTTCTAAAGACCGAACTGAACAGCGATATCTAAGAGTCTGTAAGGGGGCACGTGAGACGCGATCCCCAAACAATCTCCGATAGCGATTGCGCAGTCCTTTCCAGATTCAACCGTTGTTACTCACAATGTGGTCGACTCACGAGCGAAAAATCAGCGAGTCACACCAGGAGTGCGTCGACACTCCTTTTGACTACGAGGAGCCTAGGACCGAATACACCGCGAGACCCAAGAGTCTGCAAGGGGGCACGTTGGACGCGATCCCCAAGCAATCTCCGGTAACGATGGAGGATTCGTGTCCGGTTTCGTCGATCGTCCGACCCCACAGGTGCGAATTACGCATCCGAGAACGGTGCCAAATCACGAATGATTTGACGCCGTCACTCGTAACGGGAAGTCAAAGATCGAATGCACCGCGATGCCTAGGAGTTCGCAAGGAGGCACTTCTGAGGCGATCCCCAAGCGATCTCCGGCAACGATGGAGAATTCGTATCCGCCTTCGTCGTTATCAGATTTATATTCGCCCCTGCACGACCAAGATATGCCGATACAATCCTCGACGTGATCCGTCGACAGTTCGTCGCGCAACAATCAAAAAGATCAAATTTTACTCGCGGACTCCGGGTGGAGTCGATGACGGCGACTATAAACACTTTTATATTTCATTCGGCGACAAACGGTGTGCGAGATTGTATGATTTTACGAAATGTTTACCGAAACCTGCGACTCGTGCCCCGCCTCCGTATGCGCCCCAAGCCGAGATTCCCGGTAACCGCGTGCACTTTGTGAATCAAAGGCAATGAATTGATTTAATGTAATTATGATGTTATTAATTTACGATGGCCTGTGCCACGGCTCGGTTTGAGCACGCGACTCCTCGGTTTGAGGCGCATACGCGGCGAAAGCGCGAGAAGCAGTTTGATTCTCGCACTGAATCAGTTTGATTCTTCGACCACGCACCGTTTCTCGCCCAACGGACTCCGTTTCGACTGTTTCCGTTCCCGTCCGAAATCAGAGTGACGATCGATCCGCTCGCATCGAGCTCCCGAGATCGCGATCAAGAAGGGATAGTTGCGCACCCATAAATTAATAGAGGGGACCATCATTTCGGTAATTATTATTCGCTGTCGCGCATCACGCGATCCGTGGCGCGACGATTCTGGAGGGGATGTCGTTGTTTCTCGCGATCCACTCACGCGAATGTGCAAACTCACGTATATCCCACCCATACAGTTCATGGTGTTTCCTATATACCGACATATATACGTATATATATATATATATACTATATACTATATATATGGAACCAATACGGTTACAACCTACAAATGAATTCTAAGACCCCCAGTTCATGACCCCTCAAAAACAAAGAAATTGGGAGTCCTGTATAATCTATATATAGTTAACTGATAACGATATACACTTGTATTGGGGCCTCACATAAAACTCCGGACGGCCATTTTTTCCTCTATATGGTAACCCTGCCATCGGGGCCCAGTTTAACCGACAATTTATGACCACGTTCAGATACTTAACTTCACTGGTCGAAGGAACTGGTATTGAATTTTTTCTTAGCCAGCGTTTTGTGGCGGACAAAATTTTGCGTGAAAAGAAAGTCACCTGGGATTTAACGGAATTACCCGTGAGCTTCCCATTTTTTTGAAACATTAGAATATTATTTAGATAGATTTTCAGGAAGCTCACCGCAAGCTCTTTTTTCCAGGAGGTAGACATCAGACTGGTGTTGTCAGCAAACACGGATAAGGGGCAGTGCTGAACCATATGTCATTGACAAAGATGTTGAACAGCGTAGTAAGCCCAGGTCCCGTTTAGGCAAATGTTGTTCAGATTTATGACCTTGACATTATATTTCAAGGTCATAAAAATCGGTGGGAAGGAACATCTTCTAAATAAATAATAGCAAGAAAGTTTAACAATTTTTATTATCATAAACAATTTGCAGCAAGTATTTTTTACAAATGTCCACCGATCCAGAGGTCCAGTTGCACTCCCATCAGCGATGTTCATAATTTTTCTTACACCCTGTACATATTCGTTACGTAAACAATATCGCATAATTTAACAAGTATCCATGTATACATAATGAAATTTAGAAAATGATAAACAACTGAATGCTTTTTTCAAGTAATGGCAGATACATAGTAAACAACTGAAGATATAAATGAATAAACAAAAAACTTTGCACTGTCTTGTAAATTATTTTGAAAGCGTTATTTTCGTCTATTGTTTCGGGGAGACCGGCCTCCCACTAAAAGCTACTGGTACATTATATTAAATTTATGACCTAGCATTTTCATCCTTTGTTCACACAATTCTTACACTTTTAGGACAGTTCCTTTGAAACAAAGAAGGTGATCCACATGACCACCTCTACTACTTAACGTTTGATAATATTGACGGAAACAATTTCACGCCACAATCGGTTTTTGTCATATCTAGAGTCACGGTAGTGCCTCGCGCCAAGTTGAGGCGCAGCGCGAGGCACCTCGTTAGTGATGGCCAATACATATCGATATTTCGAATATCGATACTTTTCAATAAAAATATCGATATTTTGTATTGATATTTAAAGTAACGATATATTTCAGTATCGATACTTCATTTATGAATATCGAAGTTTTGATACCTTGAATGCGATGACGCGACGACCATGGACGTCTCTATGGCTACCACTTCAAACACGGTTATCGTCGACGTCGAATAAGCCTAAGAAAAAAAAGTGTATTTTTCAGGATTAAAGAGTGTTAGAGAAAGGTTAGTATCGTATATTATTTATGTACTTATGAATTGTACATAAACTGCTGTTATTTATGTAAATTTAATTTTTTATGGACGCAGTTATAGAAACATAGCGAACATTTACAACAGTTATTGTTTTTAGGGTGTTTACCGGTCGAAGACTGGAATTTTAATTAAATATAATTATTGAATATTTATTGTAATTATTTTTAAGATTTAAGGGTGTCGGATACTGGATTAGCGGCGCGTAGGGGTGGAAAAGTAAACTAAAAGGGCCCTGTGTATTTCTTATGGGACGGCTGATGCAGGATTTCGGACAGAATAGGAACCAAAACGCATAATAATTATTATATTATTGTTCAAGGAAAAAAGGCCGAGGTCGCTGCAGAGCCCTTTTTTGAAAAAAGGTCCTGAAATAAATTTCTTCTATAAAAACATTAACATTTATTTTTTACGAAGTTTTGAAAGCCAAATTGCAAAAAGGGCTCTGTAGCGACCTCCGGAATTGAACAAAAAAATTCTAAAAAAAAATCATAAACAAATAGTGTTTATTCGCTGCAAAAAGTTGCATCTGCTGAATGTATTGAAATCCGAGCTGTTTGTTTACAAACATGGCTGACCTTGCTCGCGCCCTTGCCATATATAGGTTGAGTCAGGGCCGACGTAAATTACGTGGACCCTGGGTATATTCCTATATTTATATTAAACGTTATTATTAAGTTCTAAATGTTTACAAAGCATTGATTGTTATTGCAGTTATCATAGAGAACACTCTGCTAAGTTAATTGCTTGTTTATCAATAAAACTTGTATGTATATATTTTATTACGTGGACACGGGCCTCTAGGTAAACTTGCTACGGTACTATCCTCTAACCACGTGACCATAGGTCATTGCCATGAAGTATCTATATATCACATCGTAGTCCATTTTTTTTGGACCTTCTTCTTTCTACCCCCAGAGGTCGGTAATCCAGTATCCGACGAAAGTTCCTATTAGTTTTTGATTATCATATATAGTTTTTAAGTGTTGGCAATGATGTAACGGCTCTCTCGTAAAAGACTGTGCGAAGCAAAGACTGATTTATAAAGTATTCAATTTATTTGTGTATTAAAACAATGTCAAATCAATCTTCACGATTGATTTAACAATTATTAACTCTTTGTTTCTTGTATTTATTACTTTAACTTTTATTATTATCATAAGCAAGTATTATTATTATTTTATTTCCACACTTTGTTTAATTTATTTGTTATTTAACGTAAATGCTTTACTAATTGTAATCTAAAAAAATAAAAGTAATGAAGTTTAGTGTATGTGTTATGTGTATGTTGTTACGTTTTCGATTATTCCGACGGGATAACGATTTTAAGCTTCGAGCGGCTAAAGCTCAAAATCGCTGTCTCGCTTTCGAGCAGATCCTGGGATCTGTCGCTCGGGGATAACTGAGGAAAATGTGGGCAGAATAAGTGAGAGTTATTTATATTTTAGAATTATTTATTAAGATTTAGTATAATGACAAACTAGACTACTAATCGTTCGAAGTTTTCGGTCAATTTTCTGAATTCTGATTCCTTCCACAATTGGATTTCTAGAAGCTCGAGGGCTTCTATTATTCCTTGAGGAACCTTGATTAATTCGCACGAGCGGCGCGATCGAGAGCGACGGAGGTTTCGTCGACGTGTGCGGTTTAGGCCCTTACAGTAAAAAAGGGGAAACTAATTACAATGCCGTTTTAACGAGGAAGTGGATGGTCTGACGGAAAATAATTAAATACTAACCGATGGCTGTTCACGTTTATCCATCGGGTTCGGGGGACTCATTGAAATGGAAAGGTATTGAGGTGTCGTTTCTATAATTGAAATAAACGTGATCTGGTTAATTTGGTTTGACCAGCCCTATGTCTGGGTAGAAACTCCGTTCATAAAGAGCGTGTTTGATTACCCTCGATCATAGGGAGTATGTGTACTAACGCGAGCGACTTCGTGTTCGAGAGAGAACACCGTCTCTGGTAGAGCGTGTTCAGTCACTCGACGCCACGAAGAAGAAGTATTTAAATGAAACCGTTTTTTGGGAAAGGTAAGTGAGTATAACAGTGTTTTCGTTAAGGTGTAGTTGCAAGTCAGGTGGGAATTATGAATACGCTTATTAACGCGGTAAGTATAGAATAATTCTTAAGATTAACTTACATAATTGATAATGTCCTTAATCGAGCTCTTCTGGACCACCTTCGCTTGGTAGTGATGGATTGATACACCGAACTCTTGACTGATATAGCGATTGGGTCTTTAATTGTTAATGATGGGTTCTGAACTAAAACTGCTCAACTCTGAACTTTAACTGCTCAACTCTGAACTTTAACTGCTCAACTGCTCTGAATTGAATTGTCTTCATATATTTATAGTTCGGGGATTTCATCCCTTCTACCATGCGGTGATCCAGTGGGGAGTTTCGATCAGTGACAATGTTTTGCGAGTTCCTTAATTTACTGAATCAGCGTTCTTATGTTCCTCCGAAGGCGCGGAGGCTGGCGCGTGCCGGGTGACGACCAGCGGCGCGAGCCAGGCTGATTCGGAGAACGCTTATCGAGGCGTCAGCGGTTTGAGCGGATGTTGCGATGCAGCGTTCGACGGTTCCGTGCTCTCCTGAAGGTATTGTTTTGTCGCGTGCTTCAGGTGGCCCGGTGGCACGAGCCGGATGTTTCGGGTAATGTTTAATTACGTCGTCAATGTCTTTTCCGCGAACGCTGCGCGCAACTGCTCGGCCGAGATCTTTGTACTCGTGAAGGTCTCGGTCAAGCGGTCAAGTTCCTGTGTCGTCGGGGGTAGCCGTCAGGTGTTTGCAATCAGTTCGTTTCTGAATCTTGCAGTGAAACGTTCAATCGTGCTTTGACGGGTATCCCGGATTACACATTTACCGTGAGTTATATTTATTTATCTGTTATCATAGTTTGGTTTTTGTATATTTATCGGGGCAGTGGTAACGTTTAGCGGTTACGGAGCGCCTTTCTATGGCGGGACGTAACACCTCCCCCCTTTTAGTGCAAATTTTCAACGGAAATTTGCTGTGGGAGGCGATGTTTTGAAGTTACGGAGCGCGATTTCATAGCGGGACGTAACAAAGCTATTCCTGAATTTAACGGAAGAGATTTTGGTAAAAATGCGACGACATGGTGTGATTTAGTTGAATAGATCACTAAAGACGCTTCAAGACAACAACGACTATGTTTGGCTACTCATTCTTTGAGAGGTGCTTCCTGAGATGGTAAAACTTTGTTTGCTACTGGTAACAGAATATGAGGCATCGAAATCGGTGAGTGAAAAAGTTCATTATAAAAAAAAAAGTATAGGATGACGAGGTATCAATTGCACGAACACTTTTCCTGGAAATCTTATTAATTACTGTTAGTTGTGTCGACATAACAGAGCTAAGAACAAAGGCCACAGAAATTTTACTTGAGTAAAGATCCTAATACAGGGATGCTTGATAATAAGAAGCAATTATTGTTTATTTATGATTGTAACATTACATTTAATAGAATGGCCGAACAGATTAACATGTACAGTAAAGTTTGGCAACAATGTATGGATGAGTCACAAATGGGCTAGTACCATACGACCATATCTTGGGAAAGAATATATTAGATTCCAGAGGGTTGAGGATGGTCACTGTTTCGGATGGGACAACAAAACTTAAAAGTGTTCCACAGGAGAGTCAACATCCTGGAGAGATATCGGATCCTGTGTGCTGCCTTTTAGGGGAGGTAGACGAGGAAGCGCGCAGCGGTTTAAGATGACTACTGAATTGGTATAAGAATATGGTTGCAGTAGAAAATAAACTTCGGCGTGTAAGTACGGCAGAGATGAAAATTACTCTTACGAAAGATCAAGCGGTGAGTTACCATCCATATCGTTTGTCTATTATGAAACGAGAAAAGGTTCGTAATATTATTTCTGAATTATTACGTGACACTTGGTGTGCGTGCAATGTTGAACCCTTGTTGGGTAGGATGAAGTGTCGTTTAGACTTGTGTACGATTGTTATTGTGTCTTTGACTAGGTGTTTGAATTATCACGGACTCCCTAAAGCATTGTGACGTCGGAGAGAGCGATCAGAAAGATGTTCACGAATTCCGTAAAGCGCTATGTCGTAGGACAGGTGATTTTTGATGGTGAGATGCCTATGGACTCCATAGAACAGGATGCATCGGAGAGATGGCATAGGATAGCCATAGATACTGTAAAGTGCAGTGCACATGATTATGGTGGCATGAAATAATGCCTGTGTAAACATTTTTCTACTAGGTGCAGGAGGGTAACGTCTAACGCCAAGAACCAAGTAAAGCGCTGTTTGTGTCTGTATTCAAGAGGATGGCATTATATAGTTAGATGAGACGACCACGGACTGGGAAAAGTTACGAATATTTCGTAAGCCTAGTTTTCGACGAATGATAGTAGTCGGCCCTGGTGAATGAGAGTAGCCAGAAGAGGTGAATGATAGTAGCCTAGTTTTCGACGAATGATAGTAGTCGGCCCTGGTGAATGAGAGTAGCCAGAAGAGGTGAATGATAGTAGCCTAGTTTTCGACGAATGATAGTAGTCTGCCCTGGTGAATGAGAGTAGCCAGAAGAGGTGAATGATAGTAACCTAGTTTCAACACATAAGTGTAATGGTCATTGTGAAAATTGAGGAGCCATTCTGGGTCAGGAAGGCCGAGACTAAGAGCAGTCGGAGTCAAGGACATTTGGACTGAGTGAACGCTGGTTACACCCTCAGTTGAGTAGGGCCCCTGGCAAGGCTGGCAACCAGTTAAGCTCAGACCTTCCCTCTTCTTTACTCACACAGCCCGGGCCGGTTCGGATCGGAACGCCCGGATATGTGTGACTCGACCCTTACAGACGAGAAAAGACGAAGGACATCTATATTTTCGAAAGATTGTCAATTGAGGTACATTTTAACAAGAGAAGAAGATAATCAGTCTGAGGACAGACTTATGGTCAGTATGGCCGAATGTGGGAAACATAAAATATTAGAGACAAATAATGAAGGGTGCCATAAATCAGGCTTTGATACCTGTGTCTTGACTGGAGAAAAGTCCGGTATAGGGCACTCACTCACTGTGTGACCGTCGACGAGAACAGAGCTCCGAGATTATACTCTCATAGATAGTTTGGAAATGAAACGGTCTACTACAATTTAAATTTTACTTTTAAAGTTTTATGTCCAAATGGTAAATTCAAATCTGTTAATGTATTAATTTCATTCTCCAAATATTCTTTTTCTTTCAATATTATTTGCATGGATTCTTTTACGTATTCTAATTTAATCGGTCTGCAAAATCTGACAGAATGGGGTGCAGGATTATTCCATAGAATAGTATTATTATTTGTGGAAAATCTTAATGGTATTAATGTGGTTGCGAAAAGATTGCAGTCCGAGCCAGGTAGAGAGTTGGAATTGTCAAATTTTTGCTTATATATGGCATGGCCATTGTTGCCATCGAAACCATAGCTACATATAAATTCAGTCTCCACTACGTTGTCACTTGTTTGAGACAGTATAGTATCAATTACTTTTGTTTGTGATAGTGCTATTCTTTTAACTGTATGGTGTAGAAGATTTTGAAGCGGAACCTCAGCAACTGTCTCTGACACAGTAATTCCATCTGCTATGCAATTTTTTCTCGCTTTAATAAGGTCATTATACGTTGGAAATATATCACTGTTTTTATTTTTACATTCCAATCTTACATTTGTATATTGTCTTTTGCTAAATCTATTTTCATATAAAAAGGCAATGGCTTCATCAAGCGTAAGTGAAATAGGTGTTTTCTTTTTGTCGGACAATAATTTCCTCACTTTTGTCGCTCGCTGAGGACTTTTCATAGTTTCTGTTAAAACAGCAGCTATATCTTTTTTACCTCTTTTCCGCGCTGTCAAAGTTGTTGCGGCAACTATTAAATTCAAATCTTCATTCATTTCTGCGGAAAGAGCTGCTGCTTCTCTTCTTTGTGACCGTAATGATTTATCTTGATACGTTAAAGAAGGACGTCCGGGTCCTGTAGACATTGAAGTTTCGGGTTCTACCTCTTCCGAATTTATATTTTTATATTTTAGAACTGTGAAATGTCGTTTCAACCACTCAGTATGCTTATTTTTAAATTTTTTAAGTATCCGATGACAATTTTTCCACTTCATAGTCAAAGTTTTACAAAAAACACGAATTTTTTCATTCACTAATCTTCTATATTCTTCAGAAGTGTTAGTTTCTGGAATTGCGTCAAAAATAAATTTAGAAACAGCTATTGTTTTTCTTGTTATGTCTCTTTCACTATGCCATATCCATATATTAAAAAGAACTTCGTGTTTGAAGTAATATTCGCCTACAAAAATAAAAATATATAACGAAACGAACTTTTACTACTGAGATTATTTTATGCGAGAAAGAAATGAGACATACTTGAAATCCTTTCCGCCATTGTGCATATAATAAAAAACGGAGCGCCTTTCTATGGCGGGACGTAACAATGTTAAGTATTAAATATCATCAAATTTATTATACATAATACAACAACAACAATTTTACTAAATAAAAATACAACAATTTTAATAAATGTGTTATTTTCTTAATTATGCGTTAATTATCGATAATATCGATAATATCGATATTTTATTCCCGATATCATGTGTATCGATACCCCGGCTATCGAAACGTATCGATACCATATATCGATACAATTCAAGTATATGGCCAATGGCCATCACTACAGCCCGTGCATATACATATAACGCGAAACATCGCTTCGAAAAATTGTCGAATTTCAATAGCGATCGATCAGATTATCCGATTACTTTTTTAATGGTCTCAATGGAAAGTTTAGGTTTGATTTACATAAGGAAAGTGCTTCTTATTTTGTCCTACGTGCCATCTGAGCGGAGATATTTTAATTTATTTTTATTCAAAGTCCGGATTTCGAAAGATACTCCGTGTTAGGGCCGATTCACACATATCCGGGCGATCCGATCCGGACCGGGCCGGGCTGTGTGAGTAAAGAAGAGGGAAGGTCTGACCTCTTCTTTACTCACACAGCCCGGCCCGGTCCGGATCGGATCGCCCGGATATGTGTGAATCGGCCCTTAGAGTGGGTATAAGGAGAGTGTGGCAGACAGGCTTGCATCGATGATTGGTTCCGCCATTTGTAGGACTATGTCCGACAGCTATTGTATGTAGTTGTGCAGTACTTATCTACATATAGATACTGTATGTGTGTAAAAACGTTAACGCTAACTTCAGAGGCGCGAAGTTTGAACTGAATATTAGGTAACAACAGCAGTAGTTGTTTTATGCAAAACTGCAAAACATAGTATATATATAACCTACCGTAATATTAGAAATTGTTATGAACTTTGTTTTATGTAAAAAATATTATTATGCGAAAAATATTATGTTAAAATAATAACAGTACTATAAAAATCGTTATTCAACAAATAATCTAAAAAAAAAATTATTCAAAAATATTAAAAAGTAAAGAAGTTACGAAGTTTTTTCCGCGATTCTTATATACGCCGAATCACTGTGCGGCGTGGCGCGTGTTAGCACGCTTCGTGGGACTTCAGCCTAACAGTTCTTCATCTAAGAAGTCCACTTCCCCTTCTTCTTTCTCCCCCGAGTTTTCCAGTAATTTTTCCACTGTCTGTTTTTTTTTTGAACACTACCTTGGTGTTTGGGTCAATATTCCCGTCCGTCTCTTCATCTTCTACAACTGAAAAACAAAAAACATCGCCCATATCTTGTCCTCTCGATGTTGGTTTAGCTGCTAATCCAAAAGAAGCCTTACTGACCACCCCAGGCCTGCTTGATTTGCTCTGAGGTTAGCGCCAAACACCAATTCGTCTGGCTTGGTTTCCTTCAGAACATCCCTGAACTTCTTATCTAACGCTGGGACCACGTGTGCTTTCCTAGTGGATAACTGTTCAAAGCAGACATCGTAACTGTTATAAGACAAATTTTTTAAGTAATGGAATAAGAGTTAATATATTTAATTAAATGATTTGGGTTACGAATGACAATAATGAATGAGTAAAATTTTTTTGATTACCGATAATCATTACTGATTACAAGAATTTTTTTTTGGTTACGAATAACCATTATCGATGACCGGATTTTATTTTGGTTACCAATAACCATTACCAACAGCGAAAAGTTTTTGTGGTTACCGCTAAACAGTAACGGCAGGAAAAATTTTTTCTGGTTAGCTTCGACCATAGTCAATTGTTATTAACATTATTGATAATTAGTATTCATTGACAACATAAAAAAATTAATTATGAGTCTTCTATGTACTACTAAGTAAAAGAACGGTATAAAAATACAGGGTGTTCCAAATAAAGTGTAAGAGCCGAAAAGGAGGGATTGCTGGGGTGATTCTAAACAACTTTTTCCTTAGCGAAAATGTTCGTTGCGACTTTGTTAACGAGTTATTAACGAAAAACAGCGACCAATAGATGCACGAGTACAGTGAATGAATTTCAGCACGGGCTCCACCGGTGAGTAGTATTGGCCCGCCATTGTCCGCGCCATCATTAGCCCGCTGTACTCGCTCCCCGAGTACACTTTGTTTAGGACACTCTGTATATGAAACGGGATAGAATAAAATATATTGTAGTAGGTACAAAATTTTTATCAACTTTTGTATATATTACACATATATTAGTATCTAATACGTAAATTCTACATTTAATTTTACGAACATAAGTTTTTCTAAGTTTTCTACAGATAATTTGCATCGTCTGTCGTCGAGCATCAATTTAAGTGCTGAAAATGCTCTTTCTGCGCTAACTTGCGTGGTAGGGACCGCGTGTACAATTGTAGCTAATTTTGTTACATGTGGTATCGCATACTTTTTTTTCTTACCAATAGATTCTGATAAATGAACGTTGTAGTCATGTTTTATACTTAACCTAATTAACAGAAATAAAGTTTTCCTACCTTAGCAAATACATAACACAGTCTTATTTATATCAGCCTTTAGACTAATCGTCTCGATTCCAAAAATGGATTTTCAAATTTGCGAGACACATATAAAACAACAAAAAAAACAAATAATTTTCGTTTGCGGACGCAAGTGCGTCGCGATCCTTCTCCTCCCATGCTGCGTAGAATTAGTAAGACGGAAATGTTCAACAAAAGGATCTGCCCTCCTCCTACTTCATGGCGCGTTATTCAAAATTAAATGTATATGTTCGATTTCAAAATTAATAAACAAAAGGACACACATTGATACAGACATAAATAAAAATAATTACTTTTTCTTAACAATATGACATATTGTATTTAATTGACAATATTTACACAATCCGTATTTATAAGTCCTAAACTAATTTTTAACTAATTGTAAGTAAT
Organism: Perdita meconis; assembly: GCA_030770465.2. Classification (NCBI taxonomy): domain Eukaryota; kingdom Metazoa; phylum Arthropoda; class Insecta; order Hymenoptera; family Andrenidae; genus Perdita; species Perdita meconis. The sequence goes on along the minus strand of JASKOS020000013.1, from coordinate 10,147,846 downwards.
GAACTAAAACTGTAAAGCGGTATAAAGAAGGAACAGGAAGAATAAACACGTGGAAAGTCCGAGAATTTTATGAAGAAAGTATCTGAGGATGCGACCGGCTAAAACTTGGGCGCGTTTAGTTCCTAAATGTGCAGGACGAATAATCAAGCCTACTCGAAACCTTCGAAAAGAAGTTACAAAATGAAACAAAGTATAAAGAAGTGACAGGAAGAATAAATACGTGGAAAGTCCAAGAATATTATAGAGAAAATATCAGAGGATGTGACCGCCTGAAACTTGCCTGTGTCTGGTCTCCAGATGCGTGCACAAAGTAATCGAGCCTAGAATAAACCGTCAAAACATTCGGAAGAGGAAATGTAATAGAATAAAAATGTTGGAAGAATAAAAGCTATGAGTAGCAGCTCGTAATACTTCATATGGTACTCTCAGTGCAGTCCTCCGTAAAGCTAGGCGCAGCGAGAAGGAGCAGTAATTTGACGATAACAGTCAAAGGTGCAAAAAGATGCAGCTAATTTTTACAGGACAGTTACTTGATAGTATCTACTATAAATCAATGCCATTAAGAACGCGGAGGAAGGCGGAGCTTTATTTAATATGCTTAAGGGAATCAAACAGTACTTCCTATTTTTATTACCTTTATTTTAGGCTCTGTTATGCAATATTGCTTGAGTGATTTCGAAAAGTATTTATGTATTCTATAAGCTAAGACTATAAATATTAAAAATATATGAAACAAATTATGATACATATTCGCAGAAAGTAAAAAAAAGAATTAGAATTCTGGCTAGAAAAAGGTAAGATTCCAGTGAGAGTATGATAGGCCCGCTTTAGATAAATTTTTCTTCTTTATTGACATGAATTAGCTATATTCAATTTCACAGCAAGATATGTATATTGGTTCATTAGTTATCAGAATATACAAGTCTATACATAAAAATCACACTTCCAGAATTTGGGGTTTTTTCCGCCTTCGAATCACTGTGCACCGCGCCACAGCGATGGCGGCGAAAAAGCAGCTCGGCGCGTCACGGCATGATCCGTGCTACACAACGCGCTTCCCGCTCCACCGACCGCGGTTGGCACGGTTCTCGCGCTTGTGTAGCACGGATCATGCCATGACTCACGCCGAGCTGCTTTTTCGCCTCCATTGCTATGACGCGGCGCGGTTCGTGTTAGCACGCTCCGTGGGACCTCAGCCCAGAGATGCCAGATTCGGGACCAGACGGGTGCCACCGAGAATTTCTCCCACCTCGCATGCACACTACGGCGGAGCTGCGTGTCCGTGAGCTCGGCGCTTCGGACAACGTCGGGAAGACGAGAGAGAAAGCGAATGCGTGTCTTTCTCTCTCGCTCTTGAAACGCTGCGATTCGGGGTGAGGTGCAAGCGGCACGCGTCGTGCGCGATCTTGCTGCCTAGAAATTCCTTTTTCACTTTCTGACATATGTACAATACTCTTGTAATGAAAAAAAATTTCGAAAAAAATTTTATTACGGAAAAACACGTTTTAAGACCTCCTGATCACGTTTTGACTATTTAGAAAAGAGCTTTTTTTTATATGTCTCGTATATTTGTTAATACGATTACGTTTAAACGGAAAAATGGATTTCAATAAAATTTTATATTCAGATCTTATATTCTCGTCTTAAGATCCGATTAGATTTTGAGTAAAATCAGGCTACGGACAATGATAATTACCCGTTATGGTTCTTCGATTTTTCAGATATACGAACTAAATTCTATACAAAAATAGTTAACTAAAGTTCTTCTGTAACTACTTTAACAAAGAAAAATTGACATTCATAATTTCTTGTTTTCATTTTAAGGTTCCGTACTTTTTATTTGAGCTATTTCTATGTTTCAAACCTTAAAATGAATTTTTTATTAAAAAATTAATATTTTGATACTGTAAATTGGCGAACTTTATTAAAATCAGAGTCCACTCTTGGCCAGTACCGTGCACGCTGTAGCAGCCTTCGATAAAAAACATTTTTTTAGAGTATAATCTAAAATCTAAACGTAATCACATTTCTCGCTAGATTTTTCGATAATAGTTATGTCAAGTTGCGATAAAGAATCACGCACTATTTACAAATTAATTACGCGCAACGTGCACGCTACCGCTCGATGGACCCCACGGGAAGGTGGTGGTCTCTTCCATCGGGAGGGAAATGTAAACAATTGGTTATGCAAAGCTAACATCGCGATATACAGTACATTAAAATGTTTAAATTGGTATAAAGAAAGGGTCTAGCCGGATAAGAAGGGGGAAAAGTGCCCCCCAAGCCAAATTAAACTTTATATATACCAGTCAATAGGACTCTCAAAAAGACCCCTTTCTGCCAAGTATGAACCTGATACCCCCACTATGGGCGTAGTTATGGGGTAAAACGTAATTTACAGTTTATGCTTGATTGCTTCTGTTCCCTGCAATAGAAAATTGTGAAAAAAATCAGGAATATGGTACTCTAGTAGGCGCATGTTTGTGAATTTTTTCAGAATTTTTATTTGCAAAACCGATTTTTTAAAAATCAAAAAAGTTTAAAAATGTCGATTTCAACCTGAAGTTATTATCTTACCACTTTTATATTTTTACAGTTTTAGTGCCTCTTTTATGGTTACTAACATATATTTTTTGTAGATTTTTCGAACTCGTGGAACATACTTTAAAAAATGAAAAACTGATTTTTCAGTGTATGGTATGTCCGTATTCATAGAAATAGCATACTCCTATAGTTAGGATATTTATTACATTTCGCTTGTTAATTGGGTATTATATACAATTATAAACACTTTTATACGTAATACACGAAGCAATGTATTTGTTTTGTAAATATCTTTGGTAAGTACGAATTCTTAACTAGTTGCACGTACAAATGATAACCGGCGTACTACCCCGAAGCATTGTCTACTTTGATCTTTCTAAATTCTAAGCGAATCTTTGAGTGAAGGGACACGCATTATGATTTGAAATAATGACAAAATAGGAATACAATAAAATATGCTGTCGTAAACATATGTTAATAAAATATATTAATAATTTTCAGATCAAAATGGTTGTAAGACAATTATCGACCGCCTGCGCAATCGATATCTAGTTTCTCTACCTTCGCACTATCCTTTTCTATCACTATTTCTTTCCTATTCTCTCCGCCATGTTTCTTCTGTCTTTTTCTATTTTTCCATATTTTTTGTATTTTAAACTACTTTAGTGATTCATATTAATATATTTTATTAACATATGTTTACGACAGCATATTTTATTGTATTCCTATTTTGTCATTATTTCAAATCATAATGCGTGTCCCTTCACTCAAAGATTCGCTTAGAATTTAGAAAGATCAAAGTAGACAATGCTTCGGGGTAGTACGCCGGTTATCATTTGTACGTGCAACTAGTTAAGAATTCGTACTTACCAAAGATATTTACAAATCAAATACATTGCTTCGTGTATTACGTATAAAAGTGTTTATAATTGTATATAATACCCAATTAACAAGCGGAATGTAATAAATATCCTAACTATAGGAGTATGCTATTTCTATGAATACGGACATACCATACACTGAAAAATCAGTTTTTCATTTTTTAAAGTATGTTCCACGAGTTCGAAAAATCTACAAAAAATATATGTTAGTAACCATAAAAGAGGCACTAAAACTGTAAAAATATAAAAGTGGTAAGATGATAACTTCAGGTTGAAATCGACATTTTTAAACTTTTTTGATTTTTAAAAAATCGGTTTTTTCAAATAAAAATTCTGAAAAAATTCACAAACATGCGCCTACTAGAGTACCATATTCCTGATTTTTTTCACAATTTTCTATTGCAGGGAACAGAAGCAATCAAGCATAAACTGTAAATTACGTTTTACCCCATAACTACCCCCATAGTGGGGGTATCAGGTTCATACTTGGCAGAAAGGGGTCTTTTTGAGAGACCTATTGACTGGTATATATAAAGTTTAATTTGGATTGGGGGCACTTTCCTCCTTCTTATCCAGCTAGACCCTTTTGCAAGAATAGGAAAGAAAGGTAACTGGTAAATGCATCTGTGGCAGTTCGGTACTGTCACCACTGCCTTGCGGTTATTTCTTTTAGCCTTTTCTGCGATTTTTCTCCTCTCTGAATTTTTCTTACGACTTTACGATTTCCTGTCTATTCTTTTCGTTTCCCGTTTCGAGGGTTCGCTCGGGTCTGGTTTTCGTCAAGTACGTTTCACGGCCACACACGCGCGAACCCACATGCAGTTTTCTTCCCCTTTTTCACAATGACTTTCTCTATGCCTCCCTATTTTTTCTGCGTTCCTCTTCGTTTTCCAGCTATCTCTCTATTCTTCTTCTTTCTAGTTGTATCCCTTTTTTTTTCTTGGCCAAAAGCTAGAGAGTAAGGCGTATGAAACACATTCGGTCGAAATCTTTCAACGGTTACACGGCAGTACCTAAGCGAGTTGTCAAAATTTGTTAAATAAATCTTATTATATTGAGACGTGTGGCTTTTTCTCATACGCGAAGCTGCGCGACTCGCGATCGGTGGTCGCGTGTTTTTGTTTACGTGAGTAGCTATACTATGCCGGTTCTGGACCAAGTGTCGGCGAGGGGAGCGCGGGGCGGGGGGCCCGCGGTGGACGCGGAGGTGAAGCGGGGCGGGGCGCGGACGCATCATGCACTTGCACGCGGTCGACGCGGAGGTGAAGCGGGGCGGGGTGTGCGGACCCTTCGCGAAGATTCCGCAACGCTAGGGTTGGGGTGAGACATTGCGCAATTGCGTTCACTAGTTTCGCGGGCGGCGGTGCGGCGTCCTTTTCTGACGCACGCTCGTCCGCAAATCGCGCCATCCTTTTCTAACGCACGCTCGCCCGCATGTCGCGCCATCCTTTTCTAACGCACGCTCGTCCGCAAATCGCGTCATCCTTTTCAAACGCAGCGCGACAACCACGTGTGCGCCGTCCTTTTTCAACGCGAGGCGGTCGTGCGTGTTCTTTTCCATGTCGCGCCATCCTTTTCTAACGCACGCTCGTCCGCAAATCGCGTCATCCTTTTCTAATGCAGCGCGACGGCCACGTGTGCGCCGTCCTTTTTCAACGCGAGGCGGTCGTGCGTGTTCTTTTCCAACGCGTCGACAGTAACCTTCAGTAGGAAAAAGAAAAGAAAGACGAATGTTCTGTAACGTTCGTTATTGGAATGTGTGCGTATGTTGTCCCCTTGAACTGCAGCAGCCGAGGTATCGCCGTGAAATCCGATCCGCGCGATATAATGAGGTACTGCTATCCATCTATAGAATATATATGTATGTTGAGTAATATCGAAAGAAAAGACGGGGACTGGAGAAAGTTCCGCGAAGCGCGTCTTTTCGGCGAAGTGCACGCGCCGAATTGCGCAACGCGAGGAAAGCGCGTGACCTTGCAGCGACGAATGCTAATGATGCAACCTATTAAAAATGCGTCGTACTCTTCTGTCCTGGTCGGGGATTCGAGAAATTTCCGCGAAGCGCGTCTTTTCTAACGCAGCGCGACGGCCACGTGTGCGCCGTCCTTTTTCAACGTGAGGCGGTCGTGCGCGTCCTTCTCCAACGCGTCGACAGTGACCTTCAGTAGGGAAAGGAAAAGAAATGCGAATGTTCTGTAACGTTCGTTATTGGAATGTGTGCGTATGTTGTCCCCTTGAACTGCAGCAGCCGAGTTATCGCCGTGAAATCCGATCCGCGCGATATAATGAGGTACTGCGCGCCGAGTTCTTCTTCCTGTTTTGCTATCCATCTATAGACTATATATATATATGTATGTTGAGTAATATAGAAAGAGAAGAAGAAAGAATGGAAGAAATACTTATGGATACTGGATGGTACGAAAAAAAAAAAGGAGTATGCGAAGTAATGGTATACAAACGGTGTTTATTCAGTTACATATTAGATTCTGTTACAATGTAACGTAAGCCTAGCGCTAATAGTTCGCAGTCTATGAGCGAATTTTGTTCGAATTCGTCGCTCGCGGAAATGAGGGTCGCGGAATCAACGACGGAGGGTGCAGCCGTGCGCAGAACGTTTACGAACGCGGCAAATTTACTGGATACACTGTACAGATTTTCAGAAAGCCGCGAGTACATATGATCTACACAATATTCGTACGTAAACAATTTGCGCGCGGTTTCTTCCATCATGTACAATTGTGCGGTGGAATCAGAAAGTTTCAGGAGTGTATGGTCCCGCAATCGTGGGAATTGTAGCGTTAAATTATCTATGCGGAGTGGTTCTTCTCCTCCGTGGGTATCGTAGTCGTGGAATCGTCGCAGGATCGATGGTTTTTGGTCGATAAGCGCTTTCCACGTTGACATGGCGAAACAAAGGGGGGGTGTCTATAAGGCCCTTTTTTTGCCCCAGACCGATTCTTCTCAAACTTGGCAGAAATAATGCTCCCCATAGGCCACATAATTCCTGAAAACCGTTTATCGATAGGCCACTTTAATTCGGAGCACTGGATGCCTGAACTTTTTAGATTTACATGGGATTTTGTACATCTCAGGATTCATTGCTGCATTTCTTACTGTTGCCGTTTCACCCCAGTCATGCAACTTCGTCAAAAACTGTGCATATGTATAACCTATAAAATATGTAATCCGGAAAATCCTAGTCGAGTGCGCACATACCGAACGCGCAGCTTATAGGGGGAAAGGTCTATAAGGCCGTTTTTTCAACCCAGACCGAATCTTTTCTAACTCGGCAGAAATAATGCTCTACATAGGCCACATAATTCCTGAAAACCGTTTTTCGATAGGTCACTTTGATTCGGAGAACAAGATGCCTGAACTTTTTAGATTTACATGGGATTTTGTACACCTCAGGATTCATTGCTGCATTTCTGGCTGTTGCTGTTGCACCCGAGTCATGTAACTTCGTCAAAAACTGTGCATATATATAACGTATAAAATATGTCGGCCGGAAGATTCTAGTCGAGTGCGTACATACAGAACTCACACCTTATATTTAAAGATTTTTCGGTTTTTAATAGGAATGTAGGAAGAAACTCTGTTACAAGGATTTCAATATTAGTTTAATCGCTTCAAAATGTGTAAAGGGATACATTGTAAGAATTTTCTACATTAAAAATAATCTGGAAAAACTTTTTGTATGTTTTACTATTTTTATAACACTATGCGGATTAGGTCTAATATTTAGATCTAGTATGTACAAGTTTATTCAGAAGACAGAAAAGCGTATTGACAACAAGACACCAAACACTGAGGACAGAAAGGTAGAATTTCAATTCAAGAAGTGCAGGTATTGCCCTGTAAAAATGTTTAACTTAAAAGTATTGTTTTGTATTCACGAAGTATTACTGCAAATTCTGATTTTAGATTTTGTGTTTATGTGAATCCGAAGTGATTAAGACAATTAAATCCTTAGCATCGTTGCATTAGTTCTAATATATTTAGGTACAAAGTAGGAAGTTATTGTACGTTTATTTTAGATTGTTCCGCGCAATTGTGTTTGAATAACGCGCGCAGCGTCACATGAAACAAGTAGTCCGACGCTTTGCCGCTTGGTAGTGGATTACTTTCAGTTTAACTCACTGAAAGTATTTAATTACAGACTACTCTGTAGCATTAGGGCCCGCTCTACTACATACATATATTATATGTATGGATAAACACAAAATCTAAAATCAGAATTTGCAATAATACTTCGTGAATACAAAACAATACTTTTAAGTTAAACATTTTTACAGGGCAATACCTGCACTTCTTGAATTGAAATTCTACCTTTCTGTCCTCAGTGTTTGGTGTCTTGTTGTCAATACGCTTTTCTGTCTTCTGAATAAACTTGTACATACTAGATCTAAATATTAGACCTAATCCGCATAGTGTTATAAAAATAGTAAAACATACAAAAAGTTTTTCCAGATTATTTTTAATGTAGAAAATTCTTACAATGTATCCCTTTACACATTTTGAAGCGATTAAACTAATATTGAAATCCTTGTAACAGAGTTTTTTCCTACATTCCTATTAAAAACCGAAAAATCTTTAAATATAAGGTGTGAGTTCTGTATGTACGCACTCGACTAGAATCTTCCGGCCGACATATTTTATACGTTATATATATGCACAGTTTTTGACGAAGTTACATGACTGGGGTGCAACAGCAACAGCCAGAAATGCAGCAATGAATCCTGAGGTGTACAAAATCCCATGTAAATCTAAAAAGTTCAGGCATCTTGTTCTCCGAATCAAAGTGACCTATCGAAAAACGGTTTTCAGGAATTATGTGGCCTATGTAGAGCATTATTTCTGCCGAGTTAGAAAAGATTCGGTCTGGGTTGAAAAAACGGCCTTATAGACCTTTCCCCCTATAAGCTGCGCGTTCGGTATGTGCGCACTCGACTAGGATTTTCCGGATTACATATTTTATAGGTTATACATATGCACAGTTTTTGACGAAGTTGCATGACTGGGGTGAAACGGCAACAGTAAGAAATGCAGCAATGAATCCTGAGATGTACAAAATCCCATGTAAATCTAAAAAGTTCAGGCATCCAGTGCTCCGAATTAAAGTGGCCTATCGATAAACGGTTTTCAGGAATTATGTGACCTATGGGGAGCATTATTTCTGCCAAGTTTGAGAAGAATCGGTCTGGGGCAAAAAAAGGGCCTTATAGACACCCCCCCTTTCGCTTCCTTTGGTATCCGTAATCGCCAATTCGACGCGACAGTTGTTAGAGTTTTCGACGCAAATACCAATTTCCAGGCGTTTGAACGCCGTACTCGTTAGGGGATACTCGCGTCCAAGGATACGTGTCCCTCTCATTGTCGCGCGAGTCGAGGTGGTGCTGCATCAAAATGAAAAGGAACGAAATATATATTTGCACGAATAAACAAATGGAACGCGAAAAATTAGTAAAAAACAACGTTAAATAGATGCTCACTCGTTGCGATGGCGTTTGTTTTGTTGATTCTCGTACTGGTCGATGCGACGGTTGTCCATTGTACTAGTCAAACGACACTGTATGTACGAAGCGGAGAACAACGTTTACGCGATCCGACGTGCGAGCAAGTGAACAGAAAACGGTATTTTACACGTTTTTATACCAACGACAGGGGAAGCAGCAATAATTTTGTGCAATGTGGTGCAAGGATGACGCGAAATTGCACCCTCGTGATGCAACTGAGATTTTCGAGAAGCGTCTTTCTCAGGATGTGACGTATGGTGTATGAAACGTATTTATACAGCCTCGCGAGAAAGATGTTCAGTATCGAGTGTGGGATCGAAACGAAAGGAACGACAAGTGAGGAAACCCCAAAAATGTCTAAAGCGCGTGTTCCGTCTTTGCAAGAAATTGCACTCGTGAATGTCTTTCGACGCGACATTAAAGAAATGTCTCGAAGGGAGCGAGAAGCAGTGGAACAGTTTATGAAGCGTGTGTATGAAGACTGTGAGAACGACATTATGTTGTGCTGTGTGGTGGCGGATACGTGGTGCATAAGACCGATACATCGAAGAGACAAACCTCCTATCATGAGAGGATGTGTCTATAAGCCGTACGATCTGTGGCTAGATATCAAATGGGAGGACACAAAACTTCATGAAATATTTCAAGTTCCATCGTCGTCGTCCATACAGTGCATATTGGAAGAGAAACTGGATCAGCAGCAATTTCTTTCGTGTTGGAGATACAGACGAGTGTACACAACTCCAACGACTGCGTACGAACGGATACCGAACATGGAAGTATTTGACATGAAGATGCCTCCAGGGACGAAGCGGTCAGATACGTTGACCATGCGTGAAATCGCAGTACAGTACAGAGCTGCATGTCGGCAATGTAGGCAACGGAACACACAATAACGAAAAGAAAAAAGAGAAGAGTGGAAAATGAAAGCAGCAGCATCCTCTACGCGATGAAGAGTCCTTCTGCATGTAGACGGCACGGCGACGACCAGACACGAAACAATACTTACCAAAAGGAGTATGATGTCTAAAGAAAAAATATACAGAATAGAAAGTGGATGAGGAAGAAGAAACACGCATGAATCGCCGCAGTTGTGAAGCCGGTGTATGTGGTAGAACGAGAGAGAAAGAACTCGCTGCACCGAATGATGTTGGTGTGTGTGTGTACTGCCGAGCAGGAAGGACGATCAGGTCGTCGTGTGGGTTGACACGTGTAGTTTAGACTACACGCCAGATTGATCCCTCTCCTTCGGATGGTGATAAGACGGTGGAACGCTGGAAGTGGTGACTGCGCGCCTCGTCGATGATCGCCGCGTCATTTAAGCACGGTGAAGGATGCCGAAAAGGAGACCGGTGAGTATCGAGTGAGAGAAATGTAGTGAAATGAAAAGAGAAAAAAAAAGAAAACAAAATTGTAAGTAATTATTATGTGTTATCTTTACAGCAACCAACGCGACCGGACTGTGGGAGGAGGAGGCCGCAAAAGATGCGGCTTCCTCAACAAATACCAACAACGCCGGGGACGAGCGGGGGGGGAGTACGTCCCCGAAGATTGCGCGGACCCCTGGGGGTTGCGTCGTCTGTTCGCCCTGTAAGTATCTTTGATAGGTGTTTGCTTTATAGTAGAAGTGTAAACGAGAGAGAGAATAAAGTTTGTAAATAATGTTTGTTTTAATTGCAGAGAGGGCGAACAGACGACCATGTGTCCGGAGGGGTGTCCGGGCTGCGCCATGCTAGTCGAATAGTCTAGCATGGCGTAACAATCGTCGGGGACGTACTCTCCCCGTAAGTATAGTAGTATTACGAACTAAAGAAATATATATTAGCGCAATGAATACTGTAAAAACTAACGAACACACCTTTTTGTCCTGTTACAGATGATAACAAGAAGAAAAAATACAAAAAAAAAGAAGAAAGAAGAAAAAAAAAACAAAAAAAAAAAGGATTATACGTTTATATTTTTATATTTTTATATTTTTATATTTTTATATTTTTAAAAAGAATAAATATGAAAACATATATATATATATACGCGTTATATTTATTTTACCTATCACTAGCGTGTAAGGTAGAAGAAAAAATAATGAGTAACTTTCTTTTACACTTTTTTTTTTTTTTTTTTTTTTTTTTTTTTTTTATTTTAAGCAGTAAGTAAAAATACAAAATTTATGATTTTAAAAAATTGTATAATTTAAAAACGTTTTCGACCGCGCACACACCAGCATGCAAAATACAGCGGTAAGTATCGGTCACGGGGAGAGCGGCAAGTCGCGGCACAGGATGGTTGTTGTCGTCGTCGCCGCGGTGTTCAACATCATCGTCGTCGCCGCCGCGGTGTTCACCAGCATCGTCGTCGTCGTCGCCGCCGCGGTTTTCAGCATCATCGTCGTCGTCGTCGTTGTCGTCGGTGATCAGGACGACGTCGTCGTCGTCGTCGTCGCCGTACGAGGTTTCGCCGTCGTCGTCGTCGCCGTACGAGGTGTCGATATCGCCGTCGCCGCCGTCGTCGTCGTCGCCGTACGCGGTCTCGGCATCGCTGTCAGTGGACGAGGCCTCGGCATCGTCGTCGCCGTCGTAGCCGTCGCCGCCACTATACGAGGTCTCGTCGTCGTCGTCGTCGCGGTTTTCACCAGCACCACCACCACTACCACCACTGCGTGTGAGTTGGGTGTCAATGTCTATGGCAGCCACACCCGCGAGATCTTGCAACCACCGCGTTTTTTCTAAACCCTTCACTAGAACCACATCGGTGTTCGCGAGTGCGGATTGCAGCAACGGTCGCAGCTGGTCGTAGGACACGTCGCCGTCCGACCACCGAAAACCGTGATGGTGTTTCGTGAGCCAGGCCGCTTGACGCTTTTCGGCTGATGTTAAATGGTACCAGGGATACGGCGGCGCGAATATCCAATGCGATAACGCGGTACCATTCGCGAGCACTGCGACTTCCTTCGCCACGAATACGTTCGCGTCCGTTTTGAATCCCTGCAGGTCCACGATAGCTACACGACTTCGTTCCGACTGCATGCTAATGATTATGCGTCGACGTCTCGCGAGAAACTGATCGACGATTCGGCAGGACGGACGCTTCTTATGTGAGCCTGCGGACGATGTTAGTCAACGGGCTGTATTCGATGACGCGATCGTGCAGGATCAAACAGTAAGCGGTGGTGTTCGCCGGCACGTTGTCTCTGCATTCGAAATCGAGTCTAACGTCGACAGTGGCGCTCTTCACGGACTCGTTTTGGCGGGAACAATCGATTACGGCGATCGGTGCGAATTGCAGAAACTGCGCCGCGTTCAACAGCGGTTCGCCGTAACCGTAGTACGATTTTCGGAATTTCGCGTACATGTCGTACAGCGCCGCGTATCGGTTCCTGTTAAAATCCAGGTTGAGGTCGTCGTACGGATACGTCTCGGAATTGAGATAGAGTCGAACGTTCGCGAGCGTGCACGCGTCGAAGACGCTCGCGCTCGTTTCGAGATTGTTCTTGCGATTGGTTTGCATGGCGAATATGATGTAGCGCGGCTTCTCCGTTTGCGACGCGGCTTTCACGGTCCACGTGTGTTTCGTTGTCGTCTGTAGCAGCGGGTACTCGTACAGATCCCACGATCGAAAACTCATGGTGATCAGTCTGCCGCTCTCGAGAATGCGTAGCATGTGCAATTTGTTCATCTCTTCCAGCGTGACGTGCGGCATTCGCCATTGCACTTTGTGCAATTCGAGCGTCGGTTTCGCAGCCCCGGCGCGTCCACGCATCGCGTTCAAATCGAGTCGCGCGCGAATCAAAATCAGCTCGTGACGCGCGTTCAAGACGATTCGTCGGTAGTCTTCGCAAAATCCGAGCAACGCGTTCAGAGGCACGCAAAAGTTGAACGCTGCGGTATGGAACGGGTCTTTCGCGTAGTCGATGTTATAGTCCCATCCCGCGTTAGCCAACGTCTTGCTCTTCTCGGCGGACAGAGACGCGTAATTCTTTAGCGCGGTAGTCACGCCCGGATTTCGACAACGATCGATTTCCACGCCGTCGATCTCGTAGCGAATCTCGTCGAACATGAACGCGACGCAATTGTTGTCTAGAACGGCGGCGGCGATGTCGGTCGAGGTAGATTCTTCGGTTTTCGTTTCCGCGGGATGCAAGACGCGGCCTTCGATGTGTAGAAAACTATCGCACGGAAGCGTGTACAGATCCTGATGTTGTATGGGTATGCGTATCTCGTCGCTGTTGCCGTAGGTCGTGTTAGCGTACGGATTGTATGCGTGCAACTCGATCTTCGAGATACGGTCGTCGAAGACCGGCGCGGCCGTCACGTCCAAAATATTTATCATCGCGTTATCGGTGATTCAAGGGCGACGCGATTAATCCCAACGATCGAAGAAAGTGCACGTTGCGCGCACTCAGCTGATTTCTCGCGTGTTTCGGCTTCCTTCCGGATTCGTTCGCGGTGGATGCGTCGGGGAAAACAGGAGGTATTGGTAAAGAGTCGTCGTAGGCGGTGGTGTCGCGCGTCGGAGCGACTATCAACATAACACGTTCGTACTAATACGTATGCAGCGATCGTCGATGGCGACGCTGCACGTGCAGTCGAACGGTTATCTCTTCTCCGCGAAAATCGACCAGACGATCCTGTTGATCCACTATTCTTATCGTCAAGTCGTGTATTGTTCGCGCGACGAGCGGCAAGTAAATGACGTGCTGTGGCGTCTCCGAGATTTTATATCCTGGCGGTACTTGAATCGAGAATTCGTGTATCGTGTGTACCGGTTTGTGGTTGCTGTACGCGCCCGCGGTCACGTTACACTCCACCCGGAGCATGTTGACGTTTGAAATGTTTACGGGTGCGTCGGACTCGTGCCACGCGCGCGGCGATAAGATCCGCGTCGGGGAGAAGCCCAGCAACGGTCCTATGCTGTTCGGTAGCGCAAAGTTTACGCGAAACGCGCAGTACAATTCGCTCTTCATGGTGTTGTTGTTCGCGTGCAACACCAGAGGATACTTGCGATCGTCGAGGACGACGTCGTCGTCGCCGCTGGTACGGTGTTCGCGAGGTCGGCGCTTCGCTAGTTCGCGTCTCAAGTACTTGTCGATAGCGTCCAGCTCGTAAGAACCTTCGGGAATCGTAATCGCTTCGTCCGCGTCGTCGAAGTAGAAGGTGTTGTTGCTCGAGTCAACGTTCGGAATCGTGTGAAACGTCTCGAAATCGGTGAGTCCGAGTTCGTACTCGCCGTCGCTCAAATCTATCGGCGGAAAGTAATTGACCGTGAGCACGCTGCCGCGGCCCGTCAACGTAAGCGTCAACGACATGTCGGTTATCATTATCCATTTGCGTTCCGTCGAAGAAATTGCACGCACAAGTGTCCGCAATTCGACTCGTCGAAACGTTGAAAGCGGTCGTGATTGTACTTGATCGTCGCGTTCGCGCCGAAATAGCGACGCAACTCTAGCGGCGGACGCAAGTTTCCGAAACTGTCGAAATACTTTACGCGACGTCCGCGTTTCACGTACGCGACCCAATGCGTGCCGGCTCCTCGAATCTCGTCCAAATTGACGATCCCGCTCTCGTCGGTCCATGCGGCGCGCGAAGGCGGCGTGTCGCGCACAAACACCCCGCGAAAGAACGGCACGTTTCGACACAGGCGCTCTAGTTGCAGGTTGGTCAATGGTTTCGTTATCGTTTTCGGTGTCGTTTCACGACCTTGCCTCCGCCGCCGCCGCTGCGTTTGTACGGTGCGAGATACAATCCCTGCCCCCGCACGCCGCTGCCGCTGCGACGCCGCGCTCGTTCTTCCATAGCGCGGTGATGACGCAACGTTTCGTCCAGCTGTTTTCGAGCGGCTTTCGCGTCGTTGACCGCCTTGGCTATGCCTGCCGCTCCGCCGGCCAACGCACCCACGGCCGACAGAGCGGGCAGCACGAGCGCCGGCAGGAAACCGCCGCGTTTCGCGACTGGAAGCACGCGTTGTTTTCCTCCTTTTCGCTTCTGCACTTTTCTTCCCTTCGATTTGGCAACCTGTGTTTTTCTTCTTCTTCCCTTCAATCCCATACCGAGCTTCGTCTTCGCTCGCATCGCTCCCCATACGGCCGCGGCCGTGGCTTTCTCGCCCAGACTCGCGTCTCTCGCGAACACGCGTTCCTTCGCTTTGTCGCCCAGCACGCGATCCGCCGCGTGTCTTTCCTCCAAATCCTTGCGCCGCGAGTACGCGATATCGTGCTCTCGACAGGCGGCGTCCAAAGGATTCACACCCTGATCACCGCGGGCCAAACGTTTCTGCAATCGCGTTCCCGGTCCGCAAAACTGATAGCCCGGTACGTGTAATTCGAACGGCAATCGATTTATCAGATCGTTCACTAGACCCGCTCCGCTTCGTTCATTCGTTCTCGCGTACATTCGTCGCAGTCCTTTGGCATAGGCGGTGGTCCGTCCACGTTGCTGCAGTCGCGCACGTACTCTCGCTCCGCGAGAAGGACAATTCGCGAATGAGCGCTGCGTCGCGAGTCGAGGGTATAAATAGTAGCGACAAAACGCGGGAATCGTCTATTGATACCGCGTACGAGCAGCGCGCGATGCGATTCGCGCGACTCCGAGGAAACGGAATTCGCGTCGCTGCGAACAGAATGTTCGAACAATCCGCCGACGACGACCGACGTTCGCGAAAGCACGGACCGTTGTTGCCCGAGAGCGTGCGGTGCGTGATATGCGGCCCGTCCGGATGCGGCAAGACCAACGCGCTGCTAAGCCTGCTTGAGAGTCCGAACGGTCTGCGATTCGCGAACGTGTATGTGTACTCCAAGTCGTTGCAGCAGCCAAAGTATCGTTATTTAGAGAAAGTGTTGTCGTCGGTGGACGAGATCGGCTACTTTCCCTTCTCGGACAACGACGAGGTCGTTTCACCGGCGTCGGCTCTACCGAATTCGATTTTCGTGTTCGACGACGTGGCGTGCGAGAAGCAACAAGCGATTCGTGAGTACTTCTCCATGGGTCGTCACGCCGACGTGGACTGTTTCTATCTGTGCCAATCGTACGCCAGGATACCGAAACATTTGATTCGCGACAACGTAAACTTTCTCGTACTGTTCAAGCAGGATCGCAAGAATCTGCGCCACGTGTACGACGATCACGTGAACCCGGACATGACGTTCGACGAGTTCAACGAATTGTGCGCCAACTGTTGGCAACGCCGATACGGTTTCGCGGTCGTCGACAAGGACAGTCCGATGTACGAGGGTCGCTATCGACGTGGATTTAACGAGTTCGTAGTACGTTAGCGCGGTCATTCGATCGCGAAACGTGTCGCCGAGCGCATCGAGATGCAGGAACAAGAGGAGAGTGCAGCTGCAGTGCCCGCAGCCGTTCCTGGCGTCGACGTCGAAAGTAGTAGCAGCAGCAGCAACCGCGCGAAGCAGAAACGAGACGTCGAGACGAAGCGACAAATCGCCGCAACCAGCGAGGCTATACGTAAAAAATACGCGGCCTTGAAGGTGGGCAAGATGACCGAGGAAGCAGCGTTGGAGAAACGAACGCGACCGATCGTCGAGCCGCTGAAACGATTGGTCGAGAGCAGCGGCAGCGCGTTTACAACGAAACCACCGCCGCCGCGCTCGCCGTCTCCGGCGTCGTTGTACGCGTCGCCGCCTTCGTCGCCGTCGCCGTCGCCGCCGCCGCCGCCACCGCCGCGCTCGCCGTCTCCGCAGCCGTCGCCACCGCCGCCTCCGCTCGAACCAACGCCGAAGAAGAGACGACGACAACAAACGCCCATCGTCCTGCTCGGGAAACGAAGACGCGCGACGACGACGTTGCCCGACCAAGGCGAAGCTGCCGCTAACGACGTGTGGCGCGCGCTGTCCACGTACTATCCGCGAAGGAATCTCGGTCCATTGGCGCGAGACTATTTGCTACTGTTCTTCACCGATACCCAAAGACAAACGGACAACGTGTACGGCGTGTACATGGTACCCGATACCTCCAGCGGCGGCGGTCAACTCATGCTCGGCGATGCGACGTTCGGCGTGAACGACAAGGACGACGTCATCGTGGGTGACGTAACGTACAAGGGTACACCGGGTCTGTACGAGTTGCTGTTCAAGCGAATACCGGACGACGAAATATACACGAGCGACGATTTGCAAACCTATAGGACGATTTTGTTGAGAACGAACGTTCACAGACGCGACCACGCCGCGAGCGGAGCCGTGTTGGGAAACAAAGGGTACAAGTACAAGAACGTCATCATGCCGCTGATAACGACGACAACGACGAGAAGGTCGCGCGAAGGCGGTGGTCTGCCTCGCATCGTCGACGACGATAACAACTACAACGAAATGACCGTCTCCGACAACACCGTCGATTACGTCTACTGGGACGATCCGAACGAACTGGTCGACAGGTTGCGCTTGCTCGTGGCGTCGCAAGCCGCGGGTCACACGGGCCACGACAACGAGATCGTGTCGATCGTGGAGGAACTCCGCGAAGCCGGACTCGTCGTAAGTTGAACGGTTTCGCTCCGTTGGCGTCAGTTGTCGCCGAGATGTCGATCAACAAATTTGGCGCGTCCTTGCGAATGCACGCTCCTTCCGCGCCCCGCGAGGATCCGTATTCGAAGACAAACCTGCACGTCGCGAGATACGTTCGCGCCAACGCGCTGTTTCGCGAAGGGGCCGCTTTCGACGCGGGAAAACGCAAAATACGACGCGTGGCGTATCCGACGGCGGATACCGACGCGGCGACCGTGGCCTTCGTAAACGATCGGAGTCGCGAGTGCGAGCAACACGTTAAGTTGATTTTCGACGAAGCGATGCGCAACGTGTCGGAGCTGGAGGATCGTTTGATCAGTAGAATCGACGCGGTCACGACGACTCTGCGCTACGACGACGAACGCGAGCGAATCGAGCTGGAGGAGAGACTGAAACGCGCGATGCAAACTGCTATGAACCTGCACACGACCTCGATGGAAGGCAAGATAAATCCGTTCGTCGTGAAGGAGAAGTGACATTTGGCGGAGAACCTCCAGAAGCGTCGCCTCGTCTAATTATGACGCGACATCGCGGCGAAGGCCAAGACGAATACAAAGTAGAAGAAGAAGAAGAAGACGAACAAGAGTCTACGTGCACGACTTGCTGCGTTCGAGCGTTGCAAATGTTTCTGCGATTGCTTTCTCTGTTTTCTCTCGCGGCCGCGAAAGAATCAAACTCAACATAATTGATGAGCGCGGAGAAACAACGATTGGTGGACGAATTGCACGCTCCCGCGAGACGAAACTTTCCGTGGAGACGCGTCGCGATTCGCGGCTACGACGATCTCTGGCAGGCGGATTTGGTGGAGATGCGCGCATACGTGAGATACAATCGCGGTTACCAGTACATTCTCACGATCATCGACGCGTTCAGCAAGTACGCCTGGGCCGTGCCCTTGAAGACCAAGGGTGCGAGCGACGTCACCAAAGCGTTCTCGTCCGTGCTGCGGGAGAGCGGCCGGTGTCCGCGGAATCTACAGACCGACATGGGCAAGGAATTTTACAACGCCGAGTTCCAACGATGCATGAAACGACACAACATCAACCATTACTCCACCTATAGCGTGATGAAGGCGTCGATAGTCGAACGATTCAATCGCACTCTGAAAACCAACATGTGGAAACGATTCTCGATGGACGCGTCGTACCGCTGGCTGGACATGCTGCCTGCGCTCCTGCGAGACTACAATCACCGAAGGCATCGCACCATCGGCACGCGGCCCGTTGACGTCACTCCGACCAACGCTACTCAGCTGCTGTTTACCGTCCGCGACGACGCGGTTCGCTCTTTGGTTCGACGTCGACGAACGAAATTCGCGGTCGGCGACAAGGTGCGCGTGAGCAAATTCAAAACCGTGTTCGAGAAGGGATACACGCCAAACTGGTCGACCGAAGTGTTCGAGATCGTCGCGGTGCAACCTACGCGACCCGTGACTTACCTGCTTCGCGATTCCGCGAACGAGCCCGTCGCCGGCGGATTCTACGAGTACGAACTGCACGCGATCGCTAATCCGGACGTGTACTTGGTCGAGAAAATCCTGCGTCGCAAAGGAAACAAGACGCTCGTCAAGTGGTTGGGGTTCGATTCGTCGCGCAATTCGTGGATCGACGAGAAAGACATTTTATAACTATCATTATATACCTAATGTATACGTGTATTTGCAACAAATAAACAAAAACGATTTCGTTTTACATTTTCTTCTTTATTACTATTTTATCCTTACACACACACACATACTTTTATATATCTACAATACTACATATATACATATATACAATTTTATACACGCTCCTCCTCCTCCTCCTCCACCGTCTCCATGTACTCGGAAATGCGATAGTGGCCCCACGGAAGTGTGCGCACTCGATCGGGTAGGACGAATCGTTTGTCGTCGTGCGGACTGAGAGCGAGTTTTTCTTCGCTTATCGAATACACGTCGTGCAATTTTGAACGAATTAAATTTTGACGAATGTGCTTCTCCGAATCGTCGCGCAAGCAACGAACGTAGTCTTCGAAACGAATTTCGTTCGCGACTACGTTCTTTTTCACGCCTTTAATTTTTCTCGTCTCTTTCTTATTGTGCACGCGGAGAGAGTACATTTTCGCTCTCAGTCCGACGAACTCGGTCATCGGGACTCCGTTGTTCTCGTCCTTCATGAGGCCAGGCACCTTCTTGTTTACGCGCGGCATATCGTACGGATTATCCGCCTCGTAATCGCTCGTGTCGAATCGGGTGACGACGTCGCGTTTCATCGTCTCGTACGCGTCCTCGCACTCGAGTTCGTAAATCAAGCTATCGGTGTCGGTATAAAGGATTTTACAGTGTTCACCAAATTTCGGAAGCATGTACTCGTACTGGAAATCGTACAAGCATACTTTCGACACGTCCAGCACGCTCATACCGACGTATATCGGTTTATTGAATAACACTTTTAATTTGCGCAACTGGACGGCGATTACGTTTTCGGAAAAAATCGCGCGGCTGTGAAAGTTTGGCTTCGCGATCAGAGCTTCCGCGCCGTACCGACCTTCCCAGTGCGTCACCAATTTCACGTCAACGTAGTGTCGCACGTTCTCCATCGTTTTGCCGAATACCGCGTTGTTCATCAATTTGTACAAAGTTTTTTGAAAATCGCTGGTCGCGCGTGTTCTAAAACCGGTGTTCAATTCGATATATTCGCGAAGCCAATGGGATTGCTGGAATTCTAAGATGCGATGAATTTTTCGGAGTCTCAAACCGTGACGCAGACATTGCTGCAAATACCGGTAATGTACTACGTATCGTTCCTTGTCCCGTACTGTCGCGAGTAGTTTCGTCTGGTTTCCGTCGGTCGACTGTTCGCGTACCGGGCAAAACGGGAGATCCGCGGGCGAATCGTGCAGTTCCGTCGGGTACTCGAGGTCCACTTCCAGAAAGTATCCCTCGGACCCGTCGATCGGAACGGCATTGACGTCGAAATTGGCTACGCGCTCGGCGTCGTCGATCCAACGAAATCCTCCGTACGGCATGCATTGCGACATTGCCCAACCGTACAGGTTGTTCACGTCGAAATACATGAGGTACGTCGACGGTTTCGCGGGATCGTACGTGGGCAAGTACTTGTTGTTGGCGCGCGCGTAACGATGGGAACACTGGCTCAGACCGCCGCGTATTCCGCGTTCCACGAACATCACCATGTCCACGTCGGTGAGCAATTCGAAAACGATGCCCGTGTGCTTTAGCATCGCGTCCCACGTGAACCCTGGCAACGTGCAGTAATACGCGGGGTCCAGCTCGTAGCTCGCGATACACTGCGATCGGAAATTCTCGAAGACGTCCGCCAACAACAGAACGTCGGTCTTCAAGTACAGGTCGCTGTACTCGCCCAACGTCTCGACGCGAAAACTCTCCCACACGTTTAGCGCGTGCGCGTAATCCGATTCTGAAACGTGACTGTCGTTCAACCGATTGTAGAACGCTTCGCGAGGCGGTAATCGCGTCTCGTTTAGTTTATCGTACGTCGTCACGTAATCGTACGGGAAGACGTCCTTTCTGGTAAGGAGATCGAATTGTTCCTCCGAATAGTTTCGAAACTCCTTTCGCAGGATCGTCAGTTCCTCCTTGCCCAGATCGGACGACAGTTTCTGCAGACTCGAGGCCAAAAATTTATACGAGTCGATGAATCTGAATTTCACCTCCTTCTTCCCGTCGATGCCCGTCCCCTTGACATTCTTCGTGAAAGAGATGTACTTTTCTTTCGTCAATGGAAGCAGATCGACCTTTCCCTCGAACGCCGTAGCCAATTCTTTTATCACAAAGTGCGCGTCGTAACCAGATAGATTGTGAAACACGACCGGAACGGTAAATGAATCCTGGAAATTTAGATTACAGGTCGAATGAGCCGCGCCTCTGTATCTACCGGTCACGTGACAGTGATCGCGCACTTTTACGTCGGATTCGAGGAAAGGTTTTCCGCACACGTGGCATTCTGTTGCGTTGTAAAAATTGTGACGTTGCGCGATAGACATCGATTCGATCGGTATTACCGTTTTGAATATGTCATCTACGGTATCGGCCAATTTTCGCATCTCTTTCACGAACCATTGGACGCAGTCGGAGTCACCGCGGTACGTATGATACGTGCAAAGCGATTCGTCGTGCGCGCACTTCACGTAGTATCCCACGCTGAATGCCCGGTGATGCTGGTAGATGTACGAACGACGATTTTGTTGTTGTTGTTCCGGCTGCACGTCCTCCAGCAGGCACTCGAAGTCTGCGTACACTATGAACGGCACGCGTTCCTTGCGGAGGTAGTTTTTAAATTGCAGCCACTTGTTTTGCTCGGAAGGAAGCTCGACGGCGCAATCGTTTAGTCGCGCGCAATCGACGCTGTGCGCGTCCAGTTTCTCCTTCGAGTAAAAGTAATGGAGGCATCTGAAAACGATATACACTTTTAGCATTTACGCAATCCTATAGACATATTCGAAAAAAACAAACTGTTTCAAACGTACCTTTCGCAAATGAATACTTGATGTTCATGTCGTCCAACCTGTGCAGAAACCAGTCTGGACAGACTGCGGATACAGGTGAAATGATTCCTCCGCTCGTCCTGCGGATCCTGTACCAGCAGCAAGTTTGCGTGCCGCTCCCTCTTCGACGCGGTCAAATGGACCGGGACGCACTTTTCCTCCTGCCACTGGTACACATTTACGGATACGTCGTTGCACGCTTCAAATTTCTTTATTTGGTTCAGAGTCATGGGGAGATTCACACAGTCCGTACGAAGTACCCGCGAGTAATGGGGGTACGATGCTAGTCTGTCGACATGATCGGATGCTGGATAAAGGCTAGCGACGACCGACCACAGGAAACAGGCATCGTCGTTGCACTTCACATTCACCACGGCTCGCTTCGTTTGTACGGCGCGCGGCAATGGCACGTTGCATCCAACGCGAAGCGGATTGTACTTGTTGATGTTCAGCAGTAAATTGTGAACGTTGACGAGCGTCCAACCACTATCACGCTCCTGAAACTCCTCCATCGCCACAAGCAGAGGTTGCACCACGCGCGTCGTGTACCACTCGCGCAGATTCGACGTCTCAAACAGTACGTGATTTCTCGTCGTGAAACTTTTCACGTCCGTTTCGTCGTTTAGCGCAAATTCTGCGTTCAGGATCGTATTCACCGCCACGCTGGAGTGTGCGGTGATCGAGTCCGTTAGATGCGAAAGCACCAGTCGACGAGCGTCTTTGAAGAATCGACGAGGATCGAGATGTTTCACATTCACCACCATTCCCGTTGCGATGCGATTTTGAAACGCCGATTCCACGTCTTCCCATACGACACTCGGCCCGCTCGATGGTCCCGCGAGTCCATGTCCCATTCGCGAGAATTTTGCACGCACTACAGCACGTACAGTTTTTATGCGAGCGATAACGGCGGTGATGCGTTGTTTCCTGCCGCTCGACAATCGTTGGCCTCCGTGCAAATATTCATGTATGAGGCGCAAACATTCATCGCACTGCTCCATCCAGTTCCGATATTCCGTGGACGTACGCAGTAACGCCGACCTCTTCGTCAGCGTTTTCAACCTGTTCGTTGCACGCTCCATTGTTTTCTTCTTGCCGTATAACTATCACCTCGAAATCCGTTTCACAAGTGTTCGCCCCTCGCTGGAGATCGCTTATTAATACCTCCCGACAAGGGCACACGCTTTCCTCGCGTTGTGCACTTCAACGCGTGCACTTCACCGAAAAGACGCGCTTCGCGGAAATTTCTTGAATCCTCGACGCCGCCGCGCTGCGTTACAAAAGACGCGCTTCGCGGAAATTTCTTGAATCCTCGACGCCGCCGCGCTGCGTTACAAAAGACGCGCTTCGCGGAAATTTCTTGAATCCTCGACGCCGCCGCGCTGCGTTACAAAAGACGCGCTTCGCGGAAATTTCTTGAATCCTCGACGCCGCCGCGCTGCGTTACAAAAGACGCGCTTCGCGGAAATTTCTCGAATCCCGACCAGGGCAGGAGTACGGCGCATTTTTAATAGGTTGCATCATTAGCTTTCGTCGCGTTGTGCAAGAGTGCGCGTGCACTTCGCCGAAAAGACGCGCTTCGCGGAAAAGACGCGTTTCGCGGAAATTTCTCAAATCCCCGACGCTGCCGCGCTGAGTTAGAAAAGGATGGCGCGATTTGCCGCCGCGCTGCGTTAGAAAAGGATGGCGCGATTTGCGGGCGAGCGTGCGTTAGAAAAGGACGCCGCGATATAGAAAAGGATGACGCGATGCGTCCGCGCCCCGCCCCGCTTCACCTCCGCGTCCACCGCGTGCAAGTGCATGATGCGTCCGCGCCCCGCCCCGCTTCACCTCCGCGTTCACCGCGTGCAAGTGCATGATGCGTCCGCGCCCCGCCCCGCTTCACCTCCGCGTCCACCGCGTGGAGTGCATGATGCGTCTGCGCCCCGCCCCGCTTCACCTCCGCGTCCACCGCGGGCCCCCCGCCCCGCGCTCCCCTCGCCCACACTTGGTCCAGAACCGGCATAGTATAGCTACTTACGTGCGATGCATTTCGTGTGGGGGTCACGCTGTCGCGCTTCGCGATAGTTAACCGTTTCTTCAGTAGAATTAGAGATCAGGTGGTGGATGCTATTTGTCTCGCTCTGTCTCCATGTTTTTCGGGTCAGTAGAATTCGGGTCTGTGGTGTTGGAAGTGTAGTGTGTAATTAATAGCCCCCTATACCTCCCCTTTTCTACACACGCTAGCATTTGCTTGTTGCTTTGTACATAATATTTCTTCTTCATATTTCAATTTTTTCATAGTACGATGGAAACGTTTGAGAAAACAGGTCAAAAGGCTACTCGCGTTTTTCAGCTATCGTGGCAAACGAATGAGAAGTTTCGATCGTGGATTCGCGAAGTCCCTAATGATAAAAGCCTTTTCTCTTGTTCTTCATATGAGAAAACTTTTTCTTGCCGCACGTCAAGCGTTAAAAGGCATGCGGAATCAGCAAGACATAAATACCTTTCATCTAAACAAAATTCGCGAATAACTCTGCATGCTAAGGTCTCGAAAAAGCCTTTTATGCCTCAATGGCTTGAGGATTTCAAGCCCTGGTTGCATAAGGTCGACGATGATCCTTTTTCGTGTTTCTGTTCGGTTTGTAAAAAATCATTTGCTTGCGGGATATCGCAAATTCAACGTCACGCGGATTCCACGTGCCACATCAAAAACTGTGAAAAAAATGCAATAGATGTGAGGAAATCGAACGATTTCAGATCGCAATCCGAGGAATCGCCTTTGACATTTGATGAACGAAAAAAATCCGCGGAGATTCGTTTTGCTGCTTTAGTTGCCGAAAAAAATATTTCGCATCAATCCGCAGAGGCGATTCTTCAATTTTTCCAAGACGTTGGGAAAAATCCCGACGTTTTGGAACGTATGACGCTTGGTCGAACAAAGTGTTCTAATATTATATCGAACGTTCTGTGTCCTCGGGAAACAGAGCGTCTTAGTCACGTTTTGCAGAATTCGAAGTTTTCAGTTTTTATTGACGAGACATCCGACTCTACCAATGAGAAATGGATGTCGTTTATTGTTCGGTATGTCGCACCCGAGACTTTGGATGTTCGAACGGAATTAGTAGAATTAATTAATCTTGACGCGCGAGAATGTACTGCCGATAAATTATTTGCATCATTTAGGAACTCCATGTGGAGAAAGCAAATTCCGTTCCAAAACATTCTTGCTTTGTCGTGTGATAACGCTTCTGTGATGACAGGGCGTCACTCGTCATTCAAGACCAAACTTACAGAAATTTGTGGTGAAAAATTGTTCACCATGCCGTGTCCATGTCATTCCTCTGCATTGGTAGTGCGTGCAGCATGCGCTACCATTCCCGAGGTCTGCGAGGAATTATTACGGAAAGTTGCAACTTTTATTTGTAGCAGTCCCAAACGTTCGGCCATTTTTCGCGAATTTCAGCAATGTTTTCAATCTACCGACCGCAAAATTTTAAAATTGTGTACTACGCGATGGTTATCGCATTACTCATCCGTAGTTACACTTTTAGAAAATTGGGACAGTGTGTTGCACTTTCTGCAAGAATTGGTCGTAAGCGAGAAGATAAAGTCTGGGGAATATCTGCTTATCATCATGCAAAATCCAGAAGCGAAAGCGTATCTTCTGTTTTTGAAATACGTTTTAGAGTATTTCAATAACTTTAGTTTATTCTTTCAGTCGCAACAAACAAGAATCCATTTGCTTCAAAATACTGCCAAAACTCTTTTGTACAGTATATTATGTAATTTTTTGAAACCGCAGCTGTTGAAGCACATGGATTTAGTAAAATTAATAGATTTTTCAAGAGGCGATAATCAGATCGCATTTAATAGTATTCATTTAGGTCTGGATTGTGACACTTTTCTTTGCCAGGTAGTTGCGGAAGGCAAACCCGATGTCGTCCAAACCGTTCGAGAAAATTGTCTTAAGTACTACATAACGGCTGCAAACGAAATTCGTAATCGATTGCCAATCGATGACGAATTTCTGAGCAACTTATGTGTTTTCGAGCCTCATTTGGCATTAGTAGATAATGACAGAGAAACTTCCTTCAGAAGTGTTCTCTTTATTGCTCAGAAATTGGGCGGTTTCGACGAAGACGGTTTGCAAAAAGAATGGTCAACATTGCAGCTGGATTTTGCAAATGAAGACAAGCAGATGCTTTGTACATTAGCTTTTGATGAAGTTTGGAAAACGATTTTGTTAACGCGAAATGATCAAGGCTCATTTAAATATCCATGTTTACAGGAATTATTAAATTCCATTAGAAGTCTTCCAAATTCAAACGCCGATGCTGAAAGATCCTTTTCCATGCTTCCTGACATAAAGAACAAGAAAAGAAACAAATTTTATTCGACTTTGGTCAATGCCATTTGCGTAACGAAATCGGCATTAAAAGCGCACGGGGAAATAGCTCAGACCATGGAGATAAATGACAAACATCTATCTCTCATGTCATCTGAGAATTTATGTATATACAACTTCTGCGAAGAAGGAGAAGAGTAGTTTACGTTTACATGCCACTGATGGCCTCGCGGATTTTCCTTGTACGTCGGGTAATGCGAATTGGTGATGTCCAGAATATTATCAATTGCATTCATTTTCTATTTCATTCGATTTTTGGACATCGCTAATATGAAAATAGTTATTCGATTTACCTCACACAATTCTTGTTCTATCTTTGCAATAAATTCGATTGCTTGCTGTAAATATGATTTATAGAGAGAATTTCGAAATAATTGTACAAATAAATGTATACTCTTAATTATATTCATTTTATATGTAACAATTATCTCGAAATTCGGTCGCATGTATTATAGTAAATTCCTCTGCTTGCTTTCTATCCTTTGAAAATGTAAACAATTGTAGTATTATTTTAGTCTTAAATCTAAGTCTTTACGTGTTGTCTTTCTTTTCTATTTTTGTAATGTCTTTATATATTTTAATGTACTGTATGTTAGCTTTGCTTAACCAATTGTTTACATTTCCCTCCCGATGGAAGAGACCACCACCTTCCCGTGGGGTCCATCGAGCGGTAGCGTGCACGTTGCGCGTAATTAATTTGTAAATAGTGCGTGATTCTTTATCGCAACTTGATATAACTATTATCGAAAAATCTAGCGAGAAATGTGATTACGTTTAGATTTTAGATTATACTCTAAAAAAATGTTTTTTATCGAAGGCTGCTACAGCGTGTACGGTACTGACCAAGAGTGGACTCTGATTTTAATAAAGTTCGCCAATTTACAGTATCAAAATATTAATTTTTTAATAAAAAATTCATTTTAAGGTTTGAAACATAGAAATAGCTCAAATAAAAAGTACGGAACCTTAAAATGAAAACAAGAAATTATGAATGTCAATTTTTCTTTGTTAAAGTAGTTACAGAAGAACTTTAGTTAACTATTTTTGTATAGAATTTAGTTCGTATATCTGAAAAATCGAAGAACCATAACGGGTAATTATCATTGCCCGTGGCCTGATTTTACTCAAAATCTAATCGGATCTTAAGACGAGAATATAAAATCTAAATATAAAATTTTATTGAAATCCATTTTTCCGTTTAAACGTAATCGTGTTAACAAATATACGAGACATTTAAAAAAAAGCTCTTTTCTAAATAGTCAAAACGTGATCAGGAGGTCTTAAAACGTGTTTTTCCGTAACAAAATTTTTTTCGAAATTTTTTTTCATTACAAGAGTATTGTACATATGTCAGAAAGTGAAAAAGGAATCTGTAGGCAGCAAGATCGCGCACGACGCATGCCGCTTGCACCTCACCCCGAAACGCAGCGTTTCAAGAGCGAGAGAGAAAGACACGCATTCGCTTTCTCTCTCGTCTTCCCGACGTTGTCCGAAGCGCCGAGCTCACGGACACGCAACTAGTACATGTAGTGTGCATGCGAGGTGGGGGAAATTCTCGGTGGCACCCGTCCCGAATCTGGCATCTCTGCCTCAGCCTTCGAGGTTCTGAGGACCGAGCCGGCGGAATCCGAGGCGATAAATACAGCGCCCTACACCCATCAGTGCAAGCGAGATGGGGCAGTTGGGTCTGTACAGATGTCCCTAGGGCGGATTTTGAAACGATAACAAAAAAATACGAGATATATGGTTGTTTCGAGTCGCAGAAAATACCTGAATCCTGAAATAGTGTTGGTGATGGCCGAAGTGGCGAACAGAAGAGGCAGATACTATGCAAAGACACAGGGTTTGGTTGGTATGGCGTTAACCTGCCTAGGAGCAGGTGTGTCAATGCTGTTAAAAGAACAGGAAGAGCAGATTGACAAATTAACCTTGGTACAAAGACTGTGCAAAAGTCCTGTCAATAGCGCATTTTAAGCTATTAAAAGCAAGGAAGGGGAACATTATCCCGTCTTTGGATGAAAAAGTGGTAGTTACCATAGAAGCGTCAAAGCCAGACGAATACGCTTTCGGAAAGAACTTGGGAGAGAAAATCAGAGAATCGAGATCCTTGAAGAAATTGTCCGCAACCAGAGACAAGAAAGCCGTTGGTAACAAGAGGAAAGCCAGCTTTAAACTGGCAGGGCCCGCCAGCGAAAAGGCAGAGCGCTTGGCAGACGGGCTACAAACAACCAAGTCGCAGCCGGAGAGGAATCAATTACAGAACAAGGGGACAACAGGTTTCAGGGTAATCAGGGAGCGAGGAGAGAGAATCAGAGTTAGAGATAAACGTAAGCCCAATTGCAGGACGTTTAGCTCTATTTTCGGAAACCTGGTCAGAGATTACTAAAGACAAGTTCATGCTAGGTTGTGTTAAGAAGGGATATAGAATAATATTCTCTAAGAAAGTAATATATAGAAAAGAGATTGTGCCGATAATTAAGGGAGTCCAGGAAGTATCAGATACGCAGAATGCTATTGTTACGTCGAGCGTTGTTTTGTGACGCTCGCGCTTTTATATACTCTACCTAGATCCGTTGCTCCCTCAAAGTGCTGATGCACACCTTGACCTAGCTTTATTCGAAAATAAAAATAATAATAAGGATAGTAGGAAGGAGATTGAAAAGAGGAGCGAGGTGAAGAGACTGTTTCCCTTTAAAGTTCCATATATTGTAAAAACGAAAAGAATACAGACTTCGCGTGTCAAGGGCGCGGACTCTCAGTCATACATACGCACACTCGCTCGGTTCAGTTTGACTCACACAATTACTGCTAGGTGAAGGGCCGTGTCAGGGAGGGCTCGACACCGTCGCTGTCTACTTGTGCGGTTGTCCTTGGCTCTGGTCCTTGGAAGCTCAGGCACCCTCTTTGATGGTGTTGGTCTCGTGCAGGGCGGAAGGGATTCTCGGGCTTTGCTGAGGGTTCTGTTTGGACCCAGTCGCAGCGGTGGGGGGATCACTCGCAATTCAGACAAACCAAGCACGATCATGACGTTTACTCCTGACTCACGGAACAGGCGCGGTATTCGGATCCGGACTCGTAATTCGCGCCGCAACGGTTGACACTCCCGAGCGTTCACTCGCTCGTAATTTGGAGAACAAAGTACTGACTCGCGTCGCGGCTTCGTGATCCCTTAAATACCTCGAAATCGGGTTGCGCATAGCTGTTTGGCACTTGACTAATAATCTTACGAAATCGCGAATCGCGTAGCCTAATTCTTTCTCAATCGGGCAATGTCCTACTCGGGCGTCCATCGAGGTCGTTGCACAATCAGCCGTCAGCGATCCGGATTCCGCTTCCGACTTCGCGTTCTCGGATGTCGTCACTCGCGTCTTTCGAGGTGCGATTCCGCTAGATCGCCGCTGGGATTACGGTCGCGGGTTGATGTTGCGAAAAGAGCAAAAAGGGATAATGAAATATAAAGGTTATGTTACACTATCTTAAGCTGGGGTCCCACTAGAGAAGAGCGCAGCGCGCACGGTCCTGAAGACCAGCTGAAAAGGTCGATTTTCATGAGCAGACTCATCCTGAAGTACCTAAAGTACTCTGTTAAGACGCGCTTGGTACTTCAGGATGAGTCTGGTCGTAAAAATCGATTTTTTCATGTGATTTCCAGGGCCGCGCACGCCGCGCTTTTCTCTAATAGGACCCCAGCTTTAGAGTTAGTAACGAAAGGCGCAGTTAAGTCTTTTAGGAATTTAAGGTATGTAAACAATTTTATTACTACAGAACACTTCAAATTAGAGGACCTGAGAGTGGCATTGAGGTTAGTACAACCAGATGACTTTATGGTGTCTGTGGATTTAGAAGACGCCTATTTTACAGTCCGCGTGCATAAGGAGAGCAGTGAATACCTTAGATTCAGGTTTAAGGACAGTCTATTCGAATTTACGTGTCTAACATTTGTATTATGTGTTAGTCCCTACGTGTTCACAAAGATAATGAAACCTGTAGTGAGTTATCTGCGAGCCAGAGGGTGGCTTTCCACAATTTCTTTGGATGATATGATATTATCTGTCGTTAACGTATTTTATAACTTGTTCCATCTACGGGCTTATTAACCGTAT
Source organism: Perdita meconis (assembly GCA_030770465.2). Taxonomy (NCBI): domain Eukaryota; kingdom Metazoa; phylum Arthropoda; class Insecta; order Hymenoptera; family Andrenidae; genus Perdita; species Perdita meconis. The sequence goes on along the minus strand of JASKOS020000013.1, from coordinate 10,117,400 downwards.
GGTACCAAATGATTGATCGGGAAGTATACTATCTAATTCATTAAATGTCTCACGAGCAATTTTGTGTACGTGATTTGGAAATTCCTTGCGTTGGGATTATTATTAAATCCTCCTTGACTACGTACAGCCTTGAAGAATGCTTCCAGATGGTCCTGGTTTACTTTGTAAGACAACAAATGTGTAAGTTTTTTCTATTGTTGTTTCCTATTTCTCTTCCAGATATCTCCTTGAACACTGCAGGAAGTTTAGTCTACATAAAAACATGTATAATTCATTATTTAAGTACATAAATAATAATTATTAATTACTAAATCACGCAATTACTAATTATGTAATTACTTCTTTCTAATTACATAATTGGTAACTGGTTTTTACTCCATGACATGAAATATAAAATTAGAATGTACCGAAATAAAAGATTTTTATGCAAATTAATTAATCTATTATGTAGGTTGTAACATACAGGATGTGTGTTTTATCTGGAAATATGTACAGACTATGTAATTTAAGCATGACCTTCATACAGCTTTTGAAGGTTTTTATCATAGCACACTGTGTTACAACCTAATATGTGCAATTGAAATGTTTCGTTATTACAATATACAATTTTTCCATTAGTTATTTACAAAGTGAAAAGTACCCTTAAATTTTCAGCAGCTGTTTCCAATATTAGATTTTTTTTCTTCAAGCACTTCATAGTACCCTCCATTACTCTTATGCAAGTAATCAATCTTGTTGAGTAATCAATTTTGTGAAGAAAAAAAGTATGGGTGAAATTTTCTTGTAGCTAGTATAGGGAAATGATACGGAAAAATAACATATCTTAAATTTATATTGGAATGGCAAAACCAGATAAAGGTTTTGCGATTGTATCGAATTTAATTTCCAAGTGATTTATAAAGGAGATCCTAATTTTACGTGTAACTAAATGCACGCATTCGCGTGAATGTAAAGGATTCGCGTAATCTTTAATACACAGGTAAACAGCCTCCCCTGTAACTCAAAGAGGTTTACGAACAAGGGTGAAGGGAGAAACGGAATTTCGGAGTAACGTGTGACAGTTCCCTGCGAGTGATCCCCTACTCACCGTTCATGACTGCATTGTTTCGCGGACAGGTGGCAACCGTCAGCGTTGAGGGCGAGGAGATTACCTCGCGGACCCTTACCGATGGCGGGGCGACTGGGTGCACCGATGCTTTACTCCAGGGGCCCATAAACGATGAGCTGGGGAACACTCGCGGGGAATCGTCGCGTGCTACTCCGAAATACTGTTTCTTTTCCCTCAACCTTTCCTGAACCTCTTCGAGCTATTGGAAACGCTTACCTGGGCGCTATTACGATTTACGATCCTTTGGCTACATTTTCGAAAAAGTGGAAGAAAACATTTAGCGACCAAATGCGGTGCACAGTAAACGATTAACCGTTAGTTTCCTTCATGTCCATCAATGAATTGTTAAAGAAAACTAACGATGGAAAACGGCACTTGAGGAAAACGGCACTATGCTAAAAAAAAATTAATTGGATACATGATTTAAGAACTACAAACTTGAAGCCACAAAATAGCTGGTTTCAATATTTCTTATACTTATTTTTCACGGAGCCACTTGCAAATGACCAAATTTTTCGAAAAATAGTAGTGCTCCGCAGTGTAGGAACAGTACGGAAATAAATGTAACAATGAAGAAAGTTGTGTGATGGCATACGCTTACACGAACATCAGAAGGTCACTACATCTTCAGTGTGATAAAAAGCAAGACTCGGTCGCAGGATGCAGACATCGAAGTAATTAAATGGATGAGAATACAATTTCTGTATTTTCCCCTCGGCACGGTGTTAGTCCGTGCGAGACATCCGTTGACCAAATGTTTGACGGCGAAAGACTTTCCCCAATTCGCTTTTTAATAACGGGGAATTTCATATTTCATCCCTCCGAATGCGTCGAAAGGACTTTAACAGTAAGCTCCATGCGCCCTCGCAGTCTTCGGCCTCGGGTGCCGATGGTTCCTTCCAAATTGCAGGACGATACTCATGATCATAAACGGCCGCATCTGCGAGACATTCATACCACCTCCGAGCTAATCCCTCGTATATCGTTTCCTTGTACCCTAAATTTTTCCACTACCTTTTCGATCTGGAGGAGACACTTCCACCTCCACGAAAAAGGCTGTTCGAGGAAAGCGCTCCCTCATTGTTGTCAATTAACAAATCAACTTCGAGTATTTCGACGAAGCTACACCCCGAAAAGTCACGCTGGAGGGATGCGAGGGCAGAAGGAAAGAGACTTCGAAAAAAATCGTTAGTATCGATCATGATTTCCGCCGCTGAGGACTTCAACAACTTCTTTTTCTTCGCTGCAGATTGCCGAGACAACGCGGAATCCGCGGAATGGATGTATCGCGAGAAGTACCCGCACCGACCGCCGCGAACTGCATTGAATTATTTTTAAACGTAGGAACTATCTCGTTCCAAAATGATTCAACACCGTGGGGATTTTAATTCGGTGTGTTCCGCGGTTATAAGTGATTAGTAGCTCAAATGCCCTTTCAATGAAGTGATCAGTGTTGGTGAACGCGGAGTGTGGTAAACGTAAGGTGTATTTCTGTGGCACCGAATACCTGCGACCAGCAGGACCTGCGGTTTGCATCATCCCCTAACGACCGGGATCGGCCACTGACCCAGAGGGATCGGTGTTCAAGCAGTAGGTGAATTCCTCTCCGAATGGGTGAGTCTCATCGATAATAATTGCATGCCTACTTACTCACTATTCCATAAGGGGTACAATCAAATGAGAGGGTCATACTATTAACCTCAATTTATTTAAACATATTTTACTTTAGTACGTCATAATTAAAAAAAATAAAAACCGATGTTTCCGTACTTTTTACCGATTACAGCAAGTAACATGTATAATTTTCGTGCATTCCTTACGCAATAAGTATTTTTGTACAATTTCCAATGTTTTGTTACATAGTAGAATAATTTACAATCCGTAGGAAGTTGGGAAACATTGCTTTTTACATTTTTATTATGACGTATGAAGTTAAAGAATCTGAAAAAAATTGAGAACAATGATATTAGTGGTATTTATGTACTGAATTAATATGATCATACATCCAGTTTTACTACAATACAAAATCATTTTTTTTTCAATTTTTTTCACAAATCTGAAAAAATTCCATAATATGTGTCGCGATAGCTGACGTGTCCCTAATTTTTTTTCATAACTTTTTAACCAATAGTTTAAGAGAAATCGGCCAATAACCGTGTTTTCTCTCGTTTTTTATTTTTGCGACGTTGCTAATGAACTTAAAAATTTGAAAAAATTCCATAATGTGTCGCGATAACTACCGGGTCCCTGATTTTTTTCATAATTTTTCATCCAATAGTTTAGGAGAAATTGGCCAATAACGTAAAGATCTTGAGTTGTACAAGCCTCGGACTTGTGCACCGTCACTGGCCGGCCGAACGCTCGCTATTCGCGTTCTCTGATTGGTCGGGGTTTTTCGTTAATAACTCGTTAACAAAGCTTCGGAGGACATTTTTGCAAAGGAAAATGTTATTCAGAATCACCCCAGGAATCTACCCTTTCCGGGTCCCGCACTTAGTTTGGGACACCCTGTATAAGGGAAATCAGAGCTTTATTCAATCTGAACACGGCGAGAATTAGAATGGACAATGGTAGAGAATTTATGTCAAACACATTTAAGAATTTCTGCAGAGATACAGGTATTCGAATGGAATAGACAAGTCTACACCCAGAAGCTGCTTTGAAAGGTACCACTTAACCCGTGGCCCGTCTCTTCACGTCTGTTGGAGCGGGCTCATCTCGACTACGCGGGCCCTTTCGGCGGTCAATAACTGCTCGTCTTCGTGGACGCCTACTCCAAATTTTTGGAAGTGGCACTCACACCCAGGATCTGGGTGAGCCGCACTGTGGAGCTGTGTCGAGAAATCTTCGCGAGATGCGGACCTCCAGACATCATCGTCACTGACCATGGAACGCAGTTCATTGCTCAAGCATTTGCGTTCCTTTGCAAAGAGATATTACGCATCTCTTGTCCGCAGTGAACCACTCACAATCAAACGGTCAGGTCGAAAGGATGGTCGACACGGTCAAACGAGCCATCGCCAAAAATCTTTCTAACTGGAGGAAACAACAGCTCCAGGAATTTTTATACAGCTACCGCTATATGCCATCCTCAGCGACTTACAACGGGAGATCACTCGCTCATGACATCTCTCGGAGGGGGATCGGATAGTGCTTCGCGGTGCTCCCAGCTCTGCGGGACCCCAGCGCGCGTCTCGCGCCCCGCGGCTCCCCATGTGTGACGCGTAACTCACTTCGCGACCACGGGGCGATCGTGATCGCCCCGCGACTTCTCGCGCGAGAAGTTGCATAAGACGCGAATATAAGTCGCGTCGCCAGGCACAATCGGGGATACGATGCCTCCGTACCCGAGCCGCGCGGCCAACTTTGGTTTCAAGCCTTCAGTGCCATCCCCATCGCCACTACCGCGCCTGGCAGCTCCGTCGCCGTGACAGCCAGTGATGCCACCTCTACGGATTTTTCCGTAGATCTACGGATTTTTGACCCTGTCTACGGACCTACGGATTTTGAACCAAAATCTACGGATTTTTGGTACTTTCCCTTTTTCTCCTTTATATTGTTTTTCTGTTTTCAATTTTATTGTTTGTATAATCAACAAATTGGTATTGGTATTTATTTTTATCTTTGATTATACCAAATACAGTATACACAGAATTTTCTATTCCAAAAGACGGCGTTGTAGTCAGCAAATGACTCATTTTTTTGAAGATTGAAGCAACATTTGTCTTTTGTTTCCACTAGTTTCCGGACCGGGTCCGAGTAACTGAGTCTTGTTGCGTGTGATTTTGTATAGCGTCCAAGCGTCCATGATAGCGTTTATTCTTGCAGCGTAGTATAGCGTTTGTTTCGTGCATAACAGTACAACGAGAATTTCAAAAATAAGGAAAATGGATACAGATACTGATTCAGACAGCCACTACAAAAACGGTATTCCACATAAGAAACGAAAAGTAGTTAGATACAATCAAAAATATTATAACTCATGGGAGGAAGAGAAAGTATTTAAAGGTTGGTTAAATAAAAGTAGTAAAGGCGATGCGTATTTTTACTGCGAGGCATGCATGAATGATTTAAAGTGTTCTGGTGGTGGTGAAAAAATGTCGAGAAACATGCAATCAGTGAAAAACATATAAAGCACGCTAAAGGTTAGTTTTTCCTTTTGGTTATTAATCTGCACTCTGCGATGTATTCATTATAAGCATGACAAAGACAGTTTTAGATTTGGTCCTTTTCCTTTGTGCCCCCTAGCGAGAGAATCATTCCGTGTAATGATATTTCAAAATTCAAATATATGTATATATATTTTGCACCTATTGCACACCAACCACTGATAACATCTAAAGTACCAGAATCATCAAAAAATTTTAAAAATGAAGTAAAAGCTGCAGAAATAAAAATGGCCTGTTTCCTTGCGGAACACAATATTCCTTTTAATGTAGCAGATCATTTAAAAAATTTAATTTAAAATATTTGCTCAAACCCGAAAGTTACACAAGAATTAACATTTGAAAAGACAAAAGCACAAGCCATCATTACAAATGTAACTGGTCAGGCTGCAGAAAATAAATTAATAACAATGTTACAAAAAATAAATTTTCTTTGATAGTAGATGAAAGTACAGATGAATCAAAAACTAAACATTTAGCTCTGATTGCAAGAACTTCAATAGAATTCAATGTAAAAGATAATTTTTTATGTTTGTTACCTATCACGGATGGATCAGCCACAACTTTGCACAGTGAAACAATAGAATATTTTAACAAAAACAATATTCCATATAAGGAAAACATGATAGATTTCGCTTCCGATGGGGCAAATGCAACGTTTGGAGAACACCATTCATTATCTGCTTTATTTTCAAAAGAAATTCCCCATTTATTTAAAATGAAATGCATATGCCACTCATTTCATTTATGTGCATCATATGCATGCGAGAAATTACCAACAGGAGTTGAGGATTTTGCAAGGGATGTGTACAATTATATACAGAACAGTCCCAAACGTATTGGGGACTATTAAAGACTTCCAATGTTTTCTAAATATAAAACCCCATAAATTGTTACATCCTGCTCAGACCAGATGATTATCGCTCATCCCTGTAGTAAGAAGACTGTTGGAACAATTATCAGTTTTAAACCTGTATTTTACAAATGCAGTGCTTTCTGATCGTTTGCTATCAGCAGAAACAATTTTAAACAAATGTACAGAACCTAGTAGAGTTATATTTAGAATTTTTGAATTTCGTATTGCCATATTTCCACGATTTAAACAAAGAAATGCAAGCAGAGCAGCTAAAACTTTACCTTTTACATAATAAAATTTTTACAACCTATAAAACACTTTTGGACTGTTTTATAAAATATGAGCATTTAGAATTAAAAACAGAAGAAATAGACCCAAATATTGATGAAGACCTTGCATTAGAAAATAAGATATTAAATATTCCATTTGAAGAAACGAAATACCATTTGGAATTAAAGGATATTTATTTAGGAGGCAACATAGTACTGATTACATCAAGAGACAATTTGTCACAAGAATGTTTAACATAGTTTCGGCAGAAATGTATTGCATTTTATATTGCAGCAGTAAAACAAATTAAAATGAGGTATCCTTTCAAAGAAAAAGAACAAATAAAAAGTCTTGTGTTCTTAAATCCAAAAATTTTACTTGATTCTAATCTAAAAAAGAATGTGTCGTCTATAGCACATTTAAGATGATTATTTCCACGTATGTACTTTATATTTGTTTTATATCATCCCATCTTTATCATAATATACTATATATTTAAACATTTTTATTTTCAGAATTATGTCCAAAAAATGTTACCGAATTAGATAGAGAATGGAGGTTACTGAGAAATACGAAATTATCATTCTTGGAAACGGAAGATATAAAAGTTAATGAATTTTGGCACTCTGTTTCAAAAATTAAGAGTGGCGATGGATGCCAAATGTTTCCACTCATATCTGAATTGGCTCAAACACCTCTGTGCTTACCGCACAGTAGTGGGAATGTAGAACGATTATTTTCTGCCATAAACATAATGAAAACAAAAACTAGCTGGTTATTGTTGCTCACTCGCTCGCTTCGCTCGCTCGCTCGTGAGGAGAGTTATTGTTACTCGCTCGCTTCGCTCGCTCACGAGTGGAGTTATTGTTGCTCGCTCGCTACACTCGTTCGCGAGTAGTGATACCTATAGCTATTCATGTTTATTTTGTGTGTGACCCTTTACGGGCCACGCAAAGAACTTCCCGATTTGCGAGTTGTAATTTATTATTACCATGATTAATTGTTACTAATTAGAAAATTATTCGTATTCGGAGAAATTTAATAGTTTTCTACTTATCAACATTGTTGCTATATGACGTCGCATTAAACGAACATCTATATATATATATATAGGGAGTGTCCCATTTTAATCCGCCACTGCGGACAACTTAAGAAATATGCATTGGATCAAAAAACATCCCGAATAAAAGTTTGATGGTTTGGAGGGGGACATCTGACCCTGTTAAAAAATTTCATCCCTACCCCCCCTGGGGTATATATGTATGTATGTGTGTGCTCTGTATACGGATATTATGTATATTCATTTGTTTTCAATATGTAGTTATTGAGTATATATATATTTATACGTGTATAAATATACTCATATATATGTATTTATCACAATTATATTATTATAATTATATATTGTATATATTATGTGTGTGTGTGTGTGTGTGTGCGTGCGTGTGTGTGTGTGCGTGCGTGCGTGCGTGCGTGCGTGCGTGTGTGTGTGTGTGTGTGTGTGTGTGTTATATACATATAAATATAATAATAACGAGATAGGCGAAAAATCGAAATTTCGCGATTACAGCGCCACCTATCGCGAATGAAAAAAAATCTATGAAATAAAACCTACATATTTTGTGGCGTGGAATCCGAATCTGCAATAAAAAGTAGGTGATCCTATTTAAAATTTTAAAGTAACCCCCCTCCCCCCCAGGGGGGTAGGGGTGAAATTTTTGACAGGATCAGATGTCCCCCTTCAAACCATCAAACTTTTGTTCGGGATGTTTTTTGATCCGATGCATATTTCTTAAGTTAGCCGTGGTGGCGGATCAAAATGGGACACCATGTATATATACATATATATATATATATATATCTGTGTGTGTTATATAAATATAATAATAGTAATAATATATGTATATATATTATTTTAGTTTAGTTATTCTCTCATAAATTCTCCCATTTAGATTGCGTTATTCTGTTAGGTTTTCTTAAAAAAACTAAAAAACTACTGGACCGAATTAGAACAAAATCTATTCAGCTCTAAGTTACATTGATACACATCGATTGCATCATCGACCATTTTGATCTCACTATTAGTTTTTTTAGAAAACGTTAATGAAAAATTTGATCACACACACACACACACGCACGCACGCACGCACGCACGCACGCACGCACGCACGCACACACACACACACACACACACGAACAATTTGTTAAAAATAGCCTAAAATTACTCCAATGACCTTGAAACATGGAGATCTGCTAAAAAATCGATTTTCCATTTTAGGGGCAAACTCAATAACTTCCCTATAAATCGGAAAGTTAATAAGAAATAAATTGAACTCAAATACGTTAACAGGATTACTATATACAAAAGGTGCAATGGAAGTACCTTGTTATCAAGTTGAAATAACAGAGGAACATAAAAAATGATTTAGTAATAGCATGTATGATTTTAAGAAGAAAGTAGATGATGTAAATGATGAAAGTGACTAACTTTTATATTTTATATTATTAAAAACATTTTTTTAAGCATATAAAGCAATGATTTCAGAATCCTACAATAACGATTAAATCAATAAAATATATTTCTAGTATGTATATATTTATAGAATGTTCATCTTAAAACGAGCCCCTTAAAATATCTAATACTTATACATATATGTTCTATACGGTTAGTAATATATGTTCTATATCGGTTGACCCGCCACAGTGTCGAATTTGCCGCTGTACCCGTTCTCTGATTGGTCGGTGCTTTTCCTTCATAACTCGTTAACAAAGCCGCAGCGAACATTTTCATTAAGAAAAAAGTTGTTTAGAATCACCCCTTTCGGCTCTTACACCTTGTTAGGTACACCCTGTATAATGTATTGTAATGACCAACACTAAAAAAAGGAAATCCGTAGATCTACAGATTTTCCACTAGAGAATCTACGGAATTCTACGGACTTTTTAAGTCCGCCCTACGGACATTTCAAAATTCAGGGTGGCAACACTGGTGACAGCCACTATAATACAGCTGGTTCCCACCGGCACGCTGCGTCCACATCCGCACCCCGTCTCACACAATGCTCGGCTTCCTTACCGACGACCCGGCGCGGCGCGACGGTAGCACACTCGCACGCAGCACTCACACATATCCTCTCAGGTCTCAAACCCAAGGGAAATCGTTCCCTCCGCGCTACCGCGCGCAGGTCACTAAAGAAGGGGTGCTGTGGCGGTCGGGATCATAACCACCACCACTGGCGCGAGAGGGACTCCGGACTCCTTCCCTTCTCGCGTGTGGTCAGTTCGGCCTTCGTTTGTATATAAGCTTCGTTCCCTATCCTTCGACTATCCCAGTGTCTAAGGCAGGGGTCCGCTGGTCAGCCTTTCTGGCGAATCCTCCGGCGGATCCCGGGACGAAACGCTGCTCTCCCTTCCTTTTCCTCATATCTCTCATTTTCTTAGCAAAACAACATTTCTCCAAATTGTCAATCACAAAACCGACAGTCTGGCTGGTCGGAACTTTTGCGTTTAGCGGGGGCGTGCACCCAAAGGTGTCCAATTTCAAGGGGTAAAAATTTCATTTCATTAGGGCTGAAAATTTGTTTGTTTGTACTACATGATGCTACGAAAGACAAGATACTATTGCCAGACTATTTGATCCTTGCTAAAGTACTGCCAGACTGAGTTAAAAGTGCCTATGAAGTGCATAAAAGTGTTTTTAATGAGTTATATCTTTAGGAAGGCATTTTAGAAAAAAATGTCTTAGACGAAAGTTGTAGGAGTAAGAGGGACACATCCAAGGGTGTCCCTGACTTTGACCTTGGTGTTAAATTTAGAGGTCATTCAGGGTCAACTTATTTTTTTTTTAATGAAACCCCATTTTTTAATTCATTGATCGGTGCAGTTCGCCATTCCCTGTAAAAAATTGTTAACCTACTTATGTCGAAAAACCGTTAGTTTGAAAGAATTTTAACTTTTACTACAAGACAAGTTTCCACTGGGTTAATTTCATTGTTAATTTGGTTAACTTCGTTCCTGCACTACTAATTATACTATAAAAATTATTGTTGTAGGTCACATCCAAACAACTAAAACTGTTTTTATAAATGATTTTATTATTAGTAATATATACTTTAAATAGCAGATTACACTTCTGATGTCAGAAGTCATTTAAATATACATACTGTAGGCATGATGCGTATTTTATGCACAAATGACCCACACAATAATTAATTTTACTGCGTAAATTTTTCAATTCGTAGCGTAGTTTAAATAAATGTTGCTTTTGTCGTTTGTGTTTTGCCGCATGGCGCAACATCGTTTGACTGTGGACAAGCTCGAATATTCGAGCAGCTCGAAATTCGAACCGAGCCGGGACTCGGTTCCGATCCGATCCGAGTACTCGAATGAAGTGAGCTGCTCGAAAAAAGCGAGCGGCTCGCATTGGAGGCGAGCAGCTCGAAAAAAGCGAGCCGCTCGAAAGAAGCGAGCGGCTCGGAAAGAACCGAGTAGCTCGAATTATTTCGAGCAGCTTGAAACGTTGGAATGGTTCAGATCAGGATCAGTTCAGTTCAGACTTCAGACGGTCCGAATTCCGAATAACCGAATAGGTCGTACATCTTTCTTAGCATTATTTATTAAGAACATTACTTTCTTATGCATTTATGTATTTTTTTACCTTCTTTTTTTCACTTTCTTGTTTTTCTTGTACGTTTTTTATCTTTTAGCATTTTATTTCGTTTGTGTTAATATTATATAGTAAAAACTGATAATTGCAACGAACAAAGTAAATAGATTTTATCTATTACATAATTTTGAATTAGTTGTAAATGTTCAGTAAACTTGTTTATAAGCAATGAAAAAAAAATTCTCACATAAGCGGGTATTCTAATCTAGAAGTTTGGAAAAATCAATTTTATTTCTGTTACAAAATTACAAGTGCTTAAATAGCACAACCCATGATTGAATGAAATAGCCAGTAAAATGTGAACACGTTTTTCTTGAAAACTCATGTTGCAACTGATGTGAATTGTACACGATACCTAAAGTTTTTTAGATTGAAAAAGATTTTTCATGTACTGCGAAATCCGTTTTTTTTTTCTTTTGTATAAGCCCTTCAGGATTGCAATTATTAAATACGCTAAGAATAAGAATGTGGTTCAATTTCGAGTACAACTGGAACTGTTATTTGAGTTTTCATTTTAATATCAAACTGGTTAATCGAAGCGCTACTGTACAGTATAAGTAAGCAAAAGCCTCAGAAATCGGTATTTGAAATTGAAAATATCACTATTTTTTGAATTATCATTATTTTTAAATCATTGTGGTTTACACGATAGACTCATTGGTACTAACAAACTTAAAATTTAATTTTTATTTGTTATAGTAACAGAATGCTGAAACAATTCTGCAATCTTGCAGAAACAAGACACTTTTTTTTAAGTTTTATTAAGACAAAACAATTCGCACTAAACACTATGCACATATTATATTCATATTTACATTTTATAATAGTTTTCGTAATGTATATTGTTATCGTAACAGTAATCGTATCGTAATCGTAACAGAAGCGGTACAATTAGTCCAAATGATTCGTGACGGTTACTAGAAAATCACTAGGAGCCCATTCCTACTATTTTATATAAAAAATAAAGTATGTAAATATACACATTTTTTAATATTTGCCGCCGTAATTGGAGCAGACGGTCCATCATTGCAAATTGAGAGTTGACGAGTTAACGCAGTCCTTAAGGACCAATGGCAAATTTCCGTTTTCCACACCGAATTCAATTGTCCGGAATGTGAAATTCAAGTGTCGGTGAATCAGTAATCAGTGGTGAATTCAGTAAAACATTTTGAAAGTTGGATTTCCCTACCTTCGGTGTGGTGAATAATAATGAATTTGAAGGTGAAAGTGTTAGCGAAGCAGCTGAAGAACCAGTTACCGCGGAGACTTTGATTACAAATGAAAGACTGCGAAAAAACTCGAGCTTTGTGTGGAAATGGTTCACCAAGCGCAACAGAGAGGAGAGCATGTGTAATATATGCCAAAAAAAGTTTAAGAACACAAGTGCAAGTACAACTGCCCTTAGGAGGCATGTTGAGAAGCAGCATCACGATATATACGTAACTTCGGAGGATGCTGCTAGTACGAACAGCCCAGGTCCAGGGTCAAGCAGAACTGAAGTGATGCCACTTCCGGAGAATTCAGCGAGAGTCAAGACCATCACCCGTGCTATCGCCCAAATGATTGTCACAGATTGCCGACCATTATCTATAGTTTCAGATACGGGATTTAGAAATTGAATGAAAACTTTGGAACCTGGCTATAGAATTCCTCATCGTACAACATTTTCAGAAAATATCGTTCCGGAGTGGTATGAAATGCAAAGGAAAAAAATTAAGGAAATTATAGCAAAAGATGCAGAAACGGTAAGTCAAGTGAGACTTTGAATCTGACTTTTTTATACGGTCAAAAACCAGTGTCCGATTTGTTTTACATTAAAACCTAAATTTTAATTACATTTATAGCGTGAGAGCGAATTTTCTAGAAACAAAACGATTAGCTTCGCGAAATGACGGAATTGATCGAAAGAATCTTCTAGAATCGGCTAGATTCAGATTTGCGAAACTTCCAGAAATTCGTAATCTCGCGCCTAGCGACGATGTTGTTGATTTCGCTGTTCGCCGATATAAATTAAAGAACAAAAGTGATTTGCAATATACAGTGGTGCATAAAATTAAGGGTACACTAAAATATATCAAAAAATTTGATAATTTTCAAGTTGCTGTATCTCAGCGAAAAATATTGAAAGCATCCATTTTGTAGCTTGAAGTTTCTAGTTCTTAAATCATCTATTCAATTAAATTTTTTTGCAGTATAGTGCCAATTTTTTTCAAGATAAAGTGCAAGAAACTAATTTTTTAGATATACAGAACATGTACAAATATGTTTTTTATTTTTTCGAATAGACGCGAACATTCGCCTTTACCATGGACGGGTGGACATCCAGGGCCAACGATAATTACATGTCGGTCACCGTTCATTATCTGAATGCAATATTCAAAATTAAAAATTTAACTTTGAAAATTCACGCACTGGAAGAATCTCATATGAGTGAAAATTTAAATGAATTTTTAATGAATACGTTAGAGGAATGGGGTTTAAGTGACACTAAATATATCTTTTTTATAACGGACAACGCAGCCAATATAGTGAAAGCTGTGAAATTAACTAATACGTGGAACCGTATTCCATGCTTTTCTCACACACTGCAGGTACACAGACAATGATTATTATTCAACTTATAGTTAATTATTTTTATTCATAGATTAATTACACTGTGGAACAAAAAAAAATTTTTTTTCTGTTTTGTAATATACATTGGGTGATTTCTATAGGTCTACTCGCCCTAAAAACGAATCCGGAAGCAGAATTGCTCTATCACCCTCAGTTTTCAAAAAACACGAGTTTTTGTAAAAACGCGGTCTTTCCGGCAAAAATGAGTTATTACGTGAACACTAAAAATGCTAGAACATTCAAACTTATCTTAAATGAAAGGGCAAAGTTTCCTGCATATGATAATGCCCACACTTATAATTGTTTATGGTTTTGAATGGTTGTAAATGAGCATCGAAGTTTGAAAAAAGGCCGATATCCGCAGTTTGTACACGCTATTCATTCATTTTTAAGAGAAGCTGTTTATTTCACACGAATTTGCTACACACTACCGGATTCTGTAGACATTTCTGAAGAAGAAACAGTCTGCAAAAAGTCTCAGAACGGCTTTTAACTCGAACAGGTTGAGAAAATATTAATCGGCAGCGTACGCGTGGCGTTTTGCCGCCGCGTGGCCATTACTCGTCTGTCGTGACTCGTCAGTGCCGTAACTACCCTCAATCGGCACGAATAAAGGTGTCCAACAGGGGCCCACTTTTTATATCTATGAGATCCATTGATTTTACAATTTGATCAACTTTTTTTCCTTTATACTTCTTTTTTCTATAGAAACGATATCAAGGGAAGGAGAAGATTGCAGTGCTTGCAGATAGAAGTGTTGAACATGTATTTATGTAACTGCATAACATTCAATATGCGTTTATACCTATTACTTTATAAATAGCTAAACATGTTTAAATAATTATCAGAGTGAATGACTCCCATGTTTATATGTTAATAATGATCAAAGTAAAAAAGCACATATTTTTTCTGATATCTTCAAATTTATTTAAAAAACTAAGGGACTACAGGAAAATCTAATCATAGCATGCTATAGAGTACATTTTTTTGCAACAGAAAGCATCAAGGAGAAATACAAAGTCGCTTTTGCTTTAAATATGGAAGCGAAATAGTTCGGGAAAACGTCAATCAAAAACAATTTAACAGTTCTTTACCATTCGATGACTAATAGCAAGGAATGCATGAAAAAATGAAATAAAATAAAGAGTTAAAAAAAATCATACGTTAGATATTAAAAGTGGGCCCCTGTTGGACACCTTTATTCGTGCCGATTGAGGGTAGTTACGGCACTGACGAGTCACGACAGACGAGCAATGGCCATGCGGCGGCAAAACGCCACGCGTACGCTGCCGATTAATATTTTCTCAACCTGTTCGAGTTAAAAGCCGTTCTGAGACTTTTTGCAGACTGGGACAGACCGCAATTCGTGTGAAATAAACAGCTTCTCTTGAAAATGAATGAATAGCGTGTACAAACTGCGGATATCGGCCTTTTTTCAAACTTTAATGCTCATTTACAACCATTCAAAACCATAAACAATTATAAGTGTGGGCATTATCATATGCAGGAAACTTTCCCCTTTCATTTAAGACAAGTTTGAATGTTCTAGCATTTTTAGTGTTCACGTAATAACTCATTTTTGCCGGAAAGACCGCGTTTTTATAAAAACTCGTGTTTTTTGAAAACTGAGGGTGATAGAGCAATTCTGCTTCCGGATTCGTTTTTAGGGCGAGTAACCCTATAAAAATCACCTAGTGGTTATTACAAAACAAAATTCGTGTTGAACAGTGTTATTCACTGTAATAGTGTCCTATTTTAATGTAAAAATTTCTTTGTAGCTGGTCCTTAAGGACTGCGTTAACTCGTCAACTCAATTAAGCAACATTTTAAGGAAGTGCCGAGCGATTGTGGCATTCTTTCATCGTTCTGCATCCGCAGACAAAAAGTTAAAGGAAACGCAGACTTATACCCAGCAAAAACCATTCAAATTGATTGGGGACGTAGAGACAAGGTGGAACTCTCAATTTGCAATGATGGACCGCCTGCTCCAATTACGGCGGGCTTTAAATACAATATACGAGCCGCGAATGCCGGACATGCTGACCAATCTGGAATGGTCCATGCTCGAGAACTATTGTAGATGCTTAAAGATTTTTAAAGAAGCAACAGACATTATGACTCTTGAGAACGTCCCAACATTGCCGCGATATATCCCCACCATTTATGGGATAAAAGACACACTAACGGATTTAATAACACGGAACAAAAATCCGGAAATATTAACTTTTTTAAATTGTTTGCTGGTACAATTGCATACTAGGTTCAAATTTGCTGCAAAGTCTGAATCATTAATATTAGCCATGATATTGGATCCCCAAATCAAAGATTACTTACTATCGGAAGAAGAAAAGACTCATGCTTCCGACTTGCTGCATGCAGCGACAACCACATATATGGCACATATAATACCAGGTGCGTATAAAAGTATTTGAAAATTATGTAACATTGTATTTAATGTTGTATGCTTAAGATTGTATGTTTTTCTTTACAGAATCAGCATCATTGGCATCAGCATCGTCCTCATTCTCATCATCCTCGTCATCGTCATCTGGAACGGAAGCAGGGAGTCTATTCACATTTTTTAAAAATATTTCTGCCGGTCAAGCGGAAACTTCACCTGACTATTTAAGGAAACAAATTTTGTCCTATACATCGGAAAAATTAATTCCATCGGAAACGTGTATTTTGGAGTGGTGGGAGGAAAACAGAAATAGATACCCATATTTGGTAGAAGTCAAAGCACTTTATTGCAATACCAGCCACCCAAGTATATAGTGAACGATTATCATTGTCCAACAAATTTTAACTTTTTTCTTGTGTTCCGATATTCATTATACTTTTCTTATAGAATTTTGTGCGCTGATCACGAATCTGAAATCCGTTTTTTTCTATCACCCTCAGTTTTTGAGAAATTTAATTTTTTAAAAATTACACATTTTTCAACTTTGAACTAATTTTGTGACGTTATTACAAAAGGTATTTCAGTTTTGTTTATATATAATGATTCTGTAGACTTTCCTCTATACACTGATATCAATTTTTATTGTATTCTGAATGATTATATATATCTAAACAGTCATTAAATGTAAAGTGACACCGATTTGACACCAATTTTTTGAGGTTTTTTGAGTATATCTTAAAAAGTAAGGGTCCAGCGTAAAATCCAACCACGCCACGCGATAGAGCGGACTTTTTTCTCAAGGAAACGTTCTGGAAAAGTGGGAACAGAAATAGTTTTTCCAAAGTAGGAAGCAAAATTGGTCCGTAGGCGCCGAATTGCCGACAGTGGTGCTCAGAAACAGCGAGCGCTCGACGCGACGTGACGTGCCGCGATGCGACGCAAGGTCTCATTGAATACAATGCTATCGTGTTATCTACGAATCCTACTTTAATAGTATACTTATTGTCAGTATATTATATATACTGACTATTTGTTGGAGAATGAATTCGAATCTCGCGCCTCGCGCCGCCGTTACAGCCGGGCGACTCGAACTCCGACCAATCAGCGGCCGATCGCGCGACGCGATCTCGACCAATGAGAGGCCGACAGCGCGACGCCGTCTCTCCACGCGCGATCGCGCGTTACCGGCGTCGGCCATTACTCGTGCGTCTTCGGAAACGAACGAACCGCGGAGTGCTTTTTGGTGTTATTGTGAATCTCTGAACGCTGTAAATAGACTCTGGACACTGTAAGGCTCTCCTTTATATCACATTTAATCACACCTTCACTCTACCGCACTCTCTAACACACTCTCGCCGGTTCAGGTGAATTCTTGACTCGCGACGCAACACGTGGTTGCAGACACGTGCTGCATCGTTCGCTTCAACTCTTGCACGCTCGCATGCTTTGCATGGTAAATTCGCTATTCCGCACGCGCTAATACGCCCTCAACAGGAACTCTTAGACTCGCTCAGTAGACTCGCTTTAGAATTCACCTGAACCCACGCGCTCGAACATAACCTAACACACACACACCCACACACACATGATTTTAATAAACTGACACCAGTTCACCGGACACCCTGTTTTTTCTTTCACCCTTTTCCAGCGCTCCAGCCCACTCTCTCCTGCACACTATTATATATACTATATTTCCACTCGGCTAGTATACTTATTATTTATTAAAGACGTTGTAGAAAGAAGACATTCAAGTTACTAAACATACATACCTAAAATTTTTTTCTTGTCGATTGCCGCTTATGCAATGTACTCGTTTCAGCCATTAAATTCCAACAATAGTCCGCAAGCATAGTTGCACTATCTTTCCCAAAATACCTCTTCTCCATAACAGAAACATCTTGATGAAATCTTTCGCCATGTTCATCACTTACACTACCAAGATTAGACGGAAAAAAGTCCAAGTGTGAACGTAAAAAATGCATTTTTAGTGACATATTGCATCCTATTACATGATAAGCGTCTATTAATTCTTCTACTATTTGAACATAGTTTGATGAGCGGTGTGTCCCAAGAAAATGTTTACATATGTTCTCAAATGCTATCCAGGCTCTCTTTTCTGGTTCGGTCATAGTAAGGAGAAATTCTTCGTTTCCTATTAAATTTCGAATTTGCGGTCCGATGAAAATTCCCTCTTTTACTTTCGCTTGTGATAATGCAGGAAATTTTTTTTGTAAATACTGAAGGGCATCTGCATTATTTTTTGTACCTTTTACGAACGCTTTTATAAGACCTAATTTTATGTGGAGTGGAGGCAAATATATTTTATTGGGATCGATTAAATTCTTGTATTTTATATTCTTCTGGCCTGGAATGAAATGTTCTCTTGTTGGCCATGTTTTGATTTTATAATGTTCTGATCGCGCTCGGCTATCCCATTGGCATAAAAAACAACAGTATTTCGTATAGCCACTTTGTAAACCCATAAGAATTCCAACAACTTTCAAATCCCCACATATACACCAATTATATTGTTCATAATTTATTTTTTCCAAAAGTATTTTAAATGTATCGTAAGATTCTTTCAATTTAACACCATAAGCAACAGGAATTGAGGGATAAATATTGCCATTATGCAGTAATACCGCTTTCAAACTGTTTGTAGACGAATCGATGAATAACCTCCATTCTTCCGGTCGGTGTTGGAATCCTAATTTTGCATATAAAGATGTTATGTCACAACAGTAACAGAAGTTTTCGCTGCTTGAAAAATATGCTTTTAAATCGTTGCTTCGCTTTCGGAAATGAGAAATAGTTGTCCCTTGTTTAAGTAGATTCCATTCTTGTAATCGGGAACCTAAAATTTCTGCTTTTTCTTTGGTGAGATCTAAATCTCGCACCAAGTCATTTAATTCTTCTTTACTAATTAAATGAATTTGTGTATTAAAACAAATTTCCGAATCTGGATTGCTAGAAGTGCTTCCATTTAAATTTAAATTTTCTATTTGCTGGTCGGTTATAGAAATTTCAGGTGGTATGGTGTGTAGTGGTTCTTCTAATACTGGTCGCATTGCAAATGAAACAGTCGGATATACGATTTTCTTCTTATTTTTTTTACTACAACCAGTAAAACTGCTTAAACAAAAATAGCAATCACTTGCATGGTCTAATGGTTCTCGCCATATCATTGGTACATTAAAAGGCATTTTTCTTTCCCGATTTTTACACCACGCAAGCAGCGTTGTAGCACATCTTCGACAAGACACATGAGGCGCCCAATATTTGTCTTGGTCCGCAAGCTTGCATCCAAAATATTGTTCGTATGCTTCTTTGATTGATGTTGTAATATTTCTTCGTGAATTCTTAAAAACTATTTCTCCACACACGTAACAAAACGAATTTGGACTGTTTATACATCTACGCAACATTATGGATATAATAAGTTAGAAACTTGTAACGAAGTATCGCGTTCCGCCGAGCTCCCCCTCCTCCACGACCGTCCGACGCGAGCGTCCCACCGCCGCGATCGCGTGATGCGCCCCACTCCGCGGATTCCCGTCACGCGTCTTGCGCTCCGCGGCCGCGGACGAACCCCGCCTCGCGCCCCGCGGATATCCACACCACCGGACTTATATCGCGGCCGCGACCGTCTCGCGACTTCTCGCGCGTGAGATTACGCCACGCGCGTATATAAGTCGCATCGGGAGGCACAATCGGGGAGACGATACGAACTGGCAGGCCAGGGAGCCACTCTATACAGAACTCGTAGATGACTCTCCAGCTCGAGCAAGTGCCACGTGCCTTCTTGAAGCCAAATCTCTCCTCGATACCTCCTGGAGGTCGATTATCATTTAGGCCTCGGCCTGGGTAATCGTGACACCTCGATCCTTGCCAGAGACCCTGGTTTCGACCGGTTACCGGCATCCCGGACCGTAGGGTGGATTCTTGCTTCTGGAGCATGTCCACTCTACATTAAGGTCACCCCACGCCTCCGAAAGCGGGTTAGCTTCAGGGCCCCTGCCGGTTGAGGGGTTCCGTCCCACCGCCCGATATTCCCTCGGGAACGCCGCCGAGCTCACCGCGCCGTCGAATACTCCGCGCCGCCGATTACCTCGCGCCGCCGAATACTCCGCGCCGCCGATAGTTTAAACCGCGCCCGATAGTTTTAAGTCGCGCCCGATAGTTGTAAGCTCCGCTAACATTAAGCCGCGTTATGTCGCGCCGATTACGCCGCGTTAGGATTAAGCTCCGCTAATATTAAGCCGCGTTATGTCGCGCCGATTACGCCGCGTTAGGATTAAGCCGCACTAACGGTAAGCCGCGAGTTGATGTGAGCCGTTCCGACCGGCCGATAATGTTTTTGTTCAGTTACTTAGAATAAAGTTTATGTTTATGTTAGAAAGAAAATTCAGCTGACTCGACTAGCTCATTTGTGAATCCTGGCGACCGACTGAGTCGGCATGAATCCCGCTTCCCAGGTCCTTAAGACCGACCAACGAACCAGTGTTCGTTACAAACTAACTAAACTAAGTTCACTATATTATGTATATTCTTACACTATGAAGTACAAACAATAAACACTAAAATACATACACGCAAACTAGGCTATCTTAAAAATTTATACACTAAACGCACTGTTAGGCAACGTAGTCGAAGCGTCTCAAACAGAGCGACTGAAAAAATGGAACAAATGATAGCTTGAAACAAATGAATCGCGCGTAGCGAGCAGCCAACCGTTTGGCTGCCACATTCAGTAGATCGTCTTGAACTCTTTCAAATACATAATAAATCTAGTACATAAAAAGCAAAGTAACAAAATACAAAGGTAATAATTAACAAGGCGGACGCGTTCTCAATTTTGATGATTTTAAAATATGTGACAGAAATCAATATTTCCAACAACTTTTTGCTATACATGTAACCGTCAGACCTTATTATTCGAGATATTCGCGAAAAAAAGTTTAAATATTTTAAAAAGTGATCGGAAAAGGTCTAGATTAGATTACTTAGTGAGGAGGGGGAATTGAAAATTGATGAATTCCTACCTGATGTGGAGTAGGTACTTAAAACTTGAAACTAATACTTAAAAGTATTTGATACGCCATGAAATGGCAAACACTTTTTATAGGAAGAGGTATACTATGAAACCAAGTATCCTTCTCTATGCATCATAAATATTTAAGTATTAGATTCAAGTACCTACACCACATCAGGTAAAAATTCGTCAAAGTTGTTCAAAATGTTCATTCCTACAACATATTTAAAAATCGAGAACGAGTCCGCTTTCTAAATAATTACCTAAACAAATTACGATACTGTATGTCCTCTTAAAAATCAAGGAACATCTGTTTAAAACATTTTTTCTTACCACAAATAATGCATCAATTACTTGATACTTGTCACATTACGAGATTCACTCTGTATATATGCATAATAATCAGAAAATAAATACATTATACAGGGTGTTTGGGATAGTATAGGCAAGCTTTGGAGGGGTGATAGATCACGTAAAAACAAACAAAAAACTTCGATATGACTTGGGTCCAAAACTCAACCATTTTTGAAAAAAACTGTCATAAACATTTAAGCTATAAACCGCTATAATTTAAAATAGGAACGTTTTTCTTAAGCAATTTCTTCGCTAAAATAAAGATTACGATCTTGTTAATCCAATAAGTACAGTAACTGTGATATTGTTACCTTGTACCGCGAAAAAATAATATTTTTCTAACCCCTTAAATTATCGCGATTTTAAAGGTAATTTAGGGGGTTAGAAAAATACTATTTTTTTGCGATACGAGGTAACAATATCACAGTTACTGTACTTATTGGATTAACAAGATCGTAATCTTTATTTTAGCGAAGAAATTGCTTACGAAAAACGTTCCTAGTTTGAATTATAGCGGTTTATAGCTTAAATGCTTATGACAGTTTTTTTAAACAATGGTTGGGTTTTGGACCCAAGTCATATAAGTTTTTTGTTTGTTTTTACGTGATCTATCACCCCTCCAAAGCTTGCCTATACTATCCCAAACACCCTGTATACGATTTCTAAAAAATACGAAATACATATTGAATGACCCGTTTCTTTTTAAAAACTTATACCGACTTTTTACTTTTTAAATGACTTTCCATCGCATTTCATTTTGTAATGAATCATTTTTGGCTTAAGTTATACCAAAACATGAATCACATTTTAAATCAATGAACAATACTTTGATTCCAAAAGTATGTAAAAAATTCAGTGTTGCATGTATATAACATAGATTACATAGAACATAATAATATTCTTTTTCAAAAATCAGCATTTCCGTCATATAATTTGAAAAAACAGTATAAATAATGTAAAATTTGTTTACTCACAATCAGCAGGAGTGTACACAAAATGGACTTGTATATTGACAAAATCAGTGCGATTGATCACTCTGATACAAATATACAAAAACACGAGAGCGCGTGGATGTGCTCCGGGATAGAAATCAAAATTAGTGGTCGTGTTTTGATGTGTAGTGGTTAATACATCAACGAAAGAAATGAAGAAAAGAACCTCGTCATGGCTCGGATCGGAGACGACCTGGTTATGTATTGTGACGTGCTTTTCGTCCTCGAGCCGTGATTCGAGGCCGGAAGCACGCCGCAAGCCTTTGCCGATCTCTCCACGCCTTTTCGAGAACCGAAGAAGGTTCTCGAGCGCCAGGTATCCGAAGATACCGGCGTGGAGAGAAGCAACTCGCGAAGGTCTTCGGACCGGCTAGCTCGTACGAACTCGCGGAGAGACGGGCGTGGGTTGGAACGAGGAATCAGGATCCGCAGAATTTAGTTCCCACGGCGGAAGGCGAATAAATCAGAGACACGTTTTCGTAACACAAAAGAATCTATTGAGGCCTCGAGAAATTAAGACGTAACAAAAGAAGTGTGCACACCTTGGCGCCGGTCGCCACGCGGCAGGATCGTCTCGCCGGATATTTTACAGATTTGCGAATCACGCCTCGATACCCGTGATCTCCCGTTTTGCGCGACCACCGAAAAGCCCCGACGACGCAGCAGCTCGATAACCACCCGGGAAGGCAGAAGGAGGTCCTTACCAGTCGAAATCTCAAGAGGAACAGGACGAGCCGTTGCGACAGCTCGCGCTAGATCACGATCGCGCTCCCCCCTCCTTGGGCCTTCCCGTATTGGTTCTACGCGCGCGACATCGATTATCGCCCAATTAGATCGATCCGCGGAAGACGGTGTCGGCTGCTGGCTCTCTCTGGCTCCTCTTCTCGCAAGCAGGCCGCGGTTTCGGCCAGTCCGAGCGCCCTAGGCTTCTGCTCGGCGGGAGAGAAACGTCGGGACGGAGTGGCCAATTCCCCCCCCCCCCCCCCCCCCCCCCCCCCGACGCAGACGACGCAGATCCGAGATCCGTGGCCCTGCCGTTCTCCTGCGACGACCTCTAAGACCTCACTCCTCGGGAAAATCATCCGAGGCAGGTTTGCCCTGGTTGCCTGCCCCCGACAGGCAACGTCCTCCCCGAACCACGCCGGTTGCCGGAGGAGCCCTGGCCAGCAGATTGGTGGCACGACGTCGGTTCGTCCTTTCCCTTCCCCGACGTTTTCATTGCCATGCGACTGATCTGCTGCCGCTGTTGGTCTGACTTCCTTGCCGTCTTGGTGTTCCGGGTTCGCAATTGTCGATGCCGCACGCATGTCAAACAGATTTTCTGTCAGTTTTTAAGCTACGTTCGAGACTCCCGGTGGTGCACGCCAAGCCTGGATAACCTCTGCTCCTCTGCCCTCCCCCTCGGAGAGCGCACACTTGTGACACGACAAAATGTCACGTCACAGTATAAATCGGGCTTTACTAACAAGAGAAGGACTCCAACTGTGCCATTTCGATTTTAACGATTTTTCGTAGGATAATAGAATACATATATCTAATGATATCTGTAAAATATTAGCCGCAGGTACTTGATAGTTTTAAAGATATAATTAATTGAAGGTACATAGCCTGTTTATCTACTGTAATGTAGACATGTATTTCTGTAATACAGAATAGTGATATGGTATGGTGTGTGGCTCGTGAACTTGATTCACATTGAAAAATATTATAAATATATATTTAATCACATTTGTATAAATCGGTCTTGCAATTGGTTTCAATTAAGTCGTGCAGTTTTATCTAATCGGATCGTTTTGTAACATCGTGGCCGGTTAAGTGGAATTCATTATTCTAGAATCGTGCTATATAATTTTTCACTATAATAATTACCATCCTGAATCGTGTACAATATCATCGTAATAATATTAAAGAGGAAGAAGAAAAAACGAAGAAAAAAAAATGTGTATTAACCGATCCCATTTCGATCGCTGACCCACCGGATTATGAGTTACGCTCATACCACCTCGCTATTCTGTATTACAGGAGCATATGTCTACATTACAGTAGATAAACAGGGCATGTACCTTCAATTAATTATATCTTTAAAATGATCAAGTATCTATGGTTAATATTTTACACATATCATTAGATATATGTATTCTATCATCCTACGAAACATCGTTAAAATTGAAGTGGTTCTTCGGGGTCCTTCCTTGTGAAACGCGGAGAACGCTCGCGTAGAGATAGAGAACAACAACGTATCGATAATCGATGCCTCATCTACGACAAATGAAGATCGTGCCAACGATTCCGTCACTGTTAGACTGTTACCGAGCTCCTATTAGGCGTGCAACGTCCAACAAACGTAAAAAATCTTTTATCTATTATTTCTGTACTAGATTTATTAGATACTATATTTTCAGAATTTTCTGAAATCTAAATATAAATATATAAATATATTTAGATAGGAATCTAAATATATTTAGATGTAGTAGATATTTTTGTGCGGCTTTTTGCGTTTCTTTTCCGTTGCTCGTTGCAGATATTTTAGAAATGGATTCGACGAGGAAAATGCAACAATGGCCGACATCTAGGGCATCAGCTGCATTATTTTCCAAAAGAAGATAACCCACTTCGTCAGGAATGGATCTCAAGAGTTGGTAAGTACAGACAGATACATGTATTATTGCAATCTTTCACGGAAGGTAATGACTTTCTTAGCAGCTCGTTGAACTTGTTTTAATATGCACTATTATACATGCTCGAAAAAAATTAAGGGATCATCTCAAGGAACACAAAAAATGAAGCGAAGTTTAACTAATCAGAACTCTTATATAAATGATCGTATCGACATCTTTATATACTTTTTTAAGATTTCGCCTATATTGTTTTTTGATGAAGTCATAGTAATATAAAGAGCACTTTACACATTTCACAAAATGTTTTACATCTTTTTAGTACTCTATGGGGTAAACCAGATTTTTTTAAAACATAGTATCGCATTTATTATAATTGTAAACGACTACATTCCTCTGTAAAGAAAGTGCTCGTCGTGTGTTGTACGCTTTATTTTCATGAAGTTATTTAATTCCGAAGTAAAAATCGGCTTTTTTACTTTGATTGACTCTGAAAAGGGATAGAATCATCGCGGAACGTAGGTAGAGAAAACAATACAACGTTTAGAGAAACAATTTTTCATCAAATTTAATAGAGTAACTGGATTAAACGTTTTTTTTTTTATTTCTTACAACTATTCATTTTTAAAACTTATTCAAATGTGAATGCACACTTGTTACGTCGAGCGTTGCTTTGGGACGCTCGCTTTTCCGTATACTTTACCTGGATCCGTTGCTCCCTCTAAGTGCTGACGCACACCTTGACTCAGCTTTACTCGCTATAGAAATAATGATAAGGACGGGAGGAAGGAGATTGAAAAGAAGGGCGAGGTGGAGAGACTGTTTCCCTTGGAATCTAATATATTAAGAAACGAAAGAATACAGGTTTTCGCGGGTATACGGCGCGCGACTCTCACTCATACATAAGCACACTCGCTTGGTTCAGTTCGACTAGCGCAGCTCGTAGATACGGTTGGTTGGGGACGGCTCGTCGGGACGATGTCTGCTCGAGCCGGTTGACCGTGGTCCTCGGTCCTTGTACTTCAGGCGTCCTCTCTGCTTGATCTCGTTCAGGGCGGAAGGGATTTCCCGGGGTAGAGCCGGGGGTTCCACACGAACCTATTCACGGCACACCGAGATATCGCTCGCCACACTCAAATGACACGTAATCGGGGCGTTGTTTCCTGACTTCCGGGACAGGCGCGGCGCTTTGTCGGAACGCGGACTTCGGGCGTCGACGGCAACTCCCCGACGGTATCTGCTCGCGGTTCGCGAGGACGAAAATCTGACGAGGTCGCGGCTTCGCGAAGGTCTTAAATACCGAAAAATGGGGTGACGCGTCGCTGGGCGGTAGCGCGATTAATTAATTGGGCAATCGATGGTTGCGTGGCCGATCATCGCTTGATCGGGCGTCGTCCCGTCGGTCGTTGATCGGGGCCGTTGCACAGTAGGTCAGTGCACGGTCAGCCGTCAGCGATTCGGATTTCGCTTCCGACTTCCCGATCTCCGGTGTCGCAACTCGCGTGCTGCGAAGTGCGATTTCGCTGAATCGCCGCTGGGATTACGGTCGCGGGTTGAAGAAATGAAAAGAGCAAAAAGCGACAATGAAGTATAAAGATTACGTTACACCCCCCTCCTCAAACCCGAAATAATCTCGAGAGACTAGTTCGGTTATGGTGTTCCCTTTTTACTATTTTCGTTGGTCGGAAAAATACGAACTTATTACTAAAGATAACTTACTCACTAAGCCGCAGAGGGGAAGGTCCTTCAAGTAAAGGAACGCGGATTTACATTTTCCCTTCCTGTGGGTCACTTGCCTCTTTAGGGTTCCTTTATTTCTCCCTTTTTACAGTGAAGAAAGAAGGGGGGGGGTCAGCGAATCCTAGGCGTCTGGCCCGGGCACCGCCCTCAAACATGGCCGCCCCGGGAGATCCTCTCTCCTCGTCCGGTTGAACACCCCGATGCACCTGACGCAGTCTCCCGGTTGGCGAATGGCGAGCACTCTTTCCATGCACCACTCGCACTTTGACTTGGCCACTGCAATGGCCTCCCGCACCAGGAAGTGCACGGGCTGGCTGAAGTACCCCGCTCGGTCCTCGGGGCAATAACCCACCTACAGACAGGCGGCGCAGATCACTTGTAAGGTCCGGGGGTTGAAGGAGATAGGTCCTGCGGAGCTGAGGCAGCGTTGCCGAAAAAAGGGCGCCAAGTCCTCCCGTGGCAGGACCCTCTCTGCCAGGGTGATTGGCGGTAACTCCGGGGCGACGTAGCCAGGGTGCTCCAAGGTTTGTGTTGCGCGGTCGCACTTCATAGTGGCTTGTTTAATGTTTTTTCCTTTGACCCGTCACTTTTCAAAGTTCGAATGCGTTTGTCCGTCCCGCCGGACGGCGAGGAGGTAAGAGCTTCGGTCGTCCATTGGTTCTTGAGGGTGGGTGTTGTGTGGAAATTTCCCAGTCTTAGAAAACGACCATGCCTTGCAAGGAGTCGGTCCCCGAGTCCGGGGCAAAATCGCTGATGGTCATCAAACTTCGGTTGCCAATTTCCTTTGCCGCGATACCGGGTGTTCCGGTTGAAAGGTCCGTTATGGTGAGGAGAATAGGCGCGGAGATGGTGACGGGGTTAATTCCGGGGTTGCTAACGAAGGCTTGTGGGTTGTTCCTGCGACGTTACTTTCTGCGGCAACGGAGGGCAATCCATCCGATGGTTATGACTCCCGCGACGCCTAAGAGAGTAGAGGCCCCGTACGTGACATACTCGATCGTCTGTTCGGCGCGATGATTTGTAGCCAGGTTCTGGGCCTTGGATTCCAAATCGTTTAGCGCTAGAGAATGATCCCCGGAATGCAAGTGGAGGTTTAGAGTCTGTTTATCCTGGTGTTCTGCTAGTATCTTCAAATGGTGTTCGTTGAGGTCTGGCATAAGCTGAGAGAAGTTGATTCCCAGAGGCGGTTTGAAGGTCAAATTCAAGGTTTCTGTTATCATTCCCGAGGCCGTGATTTTAGTAGTTCCGAGGGTTGCTTGGCATCCTGCTCGGAGTTTCAGGATTCCTGCCCCTTGGAGTGTTTCGTATCCCGCCGCCCTTCTGTCGCATTTTACTTGCAGGGGCGTTATATCCGCGATGGAATACAGCTAGGTATTAGTGGCTATTAACTCCCGAACGAAGGGGTATCCTGTTGATAACGCATGGACGTTGCATCCTGACCATCGGATCTTTTGGGGTTGCGTCAGTAAGTCCGTTTCGCAACAGGACGTTTTGTCCAAGGAGTGAATAGGTATGGAGGCCCTGCAGATATAATTGAGGGGATGTTGTCGGCAGGATTCTAGGTATCGGGAAGCAACCGGGAAGTATTCATTTGCTCCTTGGTTTATGGCTAAGTAGTCGGTCTGAGGTTGTATGAAGATGGGAATTGAAAGGTTGTTTCGGGGATTATATCGGGGTTGTATCGGGGTCCCATGGAATATGCTACATTTAATTTTGTCACACCCCGTAGTTGTTCCGAATGAATTTCTTCCGTAGTCAGCGGAAAGTCGAATGGCGTGACTTTTTTTGCCTTCTCGCAGGAATTCGCGGGTTGCCGAGGGGAGAGTATGGCCGGGTGTAAAATTCCGAGTTTCGCGAAGGCGATTGCATCGGTCAGCGTTACCAGGGCCGTAGTATATTCGTCCACTTCCCGGGTGATCTGGTACATCCAGCCCGTGATGGCTATCTCGAGCTGAAGTACCCTTTCTCTGTCCTCCAGTTTCAGGGTTCTGGCAGCTGTCTCTTGGATCCGATTATGCATGATTATGGTGTCGTTGGCCAAGGTCCTCAGATCGTCGTGTATGTTCTGGAATTAGGACCGGACAATGTGGGTTTGGTTTCCGATTATTTCCGAAAGTTGTCTTTGATCGGCGTATACTTTATCCAATTCCTGATTGAAATAATGCGCATCGTCCTCGGAGAGAGTGCCAAAGATCGTTCGACTGAGGCTGCCGATGAATCCTAGGGGCGCGCTTCTGCTGGTCCGGCGTGATTTGCCTAAATAATCGCACAGAAGCTCCTCGTACTTCCTTGAGTCGGTAAGTTTCCGTTCCAAGTCGATTTTAAGGGAGTCGACCGGGCAAGGGTTCCAATTCCACGCTGTGCAGCGCGATTTTACTTCTTGCATCTGACTGCTGATTTCGGGTCGCGAATCCAGAATTCGAGAGATTTCCAAGGCGGTTACGATCTTCCATGAAGTATGATACGTGCGGATGGGTTTTGTGATTTCAAAATACAGTCCAGGGTTGTGTCTAAACGTGGTTACTTGATAATCGTCTTCGAAGGTGTTCTCAGCCAAACACGCGCCGAGTGTTTCGAACAAAATCCAAATCTCAATCTTCATTGTCGTATTGGCCTAAAAATAGTTTATCGTTTTTTTTTTTTTTGACTTTCGGTTTTCGTGGTTACACTCCCCTCCTTAGACTCGAAATGGTTTCGAGAGGCTATATCTAGTGACGCCACACGGTGATGTGCTACGAAAAGTAGATATATTTCTTACTGAGGCACTGAACCACAAAAGAGGAAAATTTTGTTTGTGTTATAACCTACTTATCTCTAGGTATACATAGTTAATGCTGTATAAAATATAAAAGAAAAGAGAAGAATTATTTCTATAACCTAAATATCATTCAACACACGATACGTCCCTGCCGCGATAGCTTGGATCCGGGAATTCGCTGACGGTGTACCTTAGCGTTGCGCGTGGCATGAGTTTTACGCGCGCGTGCGGTGGTTATCACGTGGCGTTATGCTGGGCGATCGGTTGTGCTCAGGTTTCCGTCCGGTGGTCTTTTGCGTATGTGCGCTCGTTTTAATTTATCGCAATGTTTTACGAATTTTTCGCCCTTGTCCGTAATTAATATTGCGTTACTGTTGTCGGTAATGGAATGTATGGTAAATGGACCTACATAATGCGCGTCTAATTTTCCGAAGCGTGGTTCTTTTAATACGTAAACGAGATCGTTCGGTTCGAAATTTACTTGATGGCTTTTTCTGTCGTATATTTCTTTTGATCGCAATTTGTTGGAGTCTAAATTTTCTCGCGTCGTCATTCGTATTTTGTCTAATTTTTGGACGAGGTCTTGGACGTAGGCTGAATAAGTTAGAAGGTCTTCCTCGGACATAGGAGTAAAAGGGTCTCTGGCTAGCTGGCCGAATACTACCTCATACGGAGTGAAATTAGTCGCCTCATGTACCGAGGTGTTATAAGAACAGGTAGCGAACGGGAGAAGTAGATCCCAGTCACTATACTCTTCTAAATAATGTTTTAAGTATTCTGTCAGGACTATGTGACTCCTTTCCAAGGATCCGTTCGTTTAAGGTCGGTAACCGGAAATGGTCACGTGTTTTATCCGGAAAGTACTTGCTATTCCCTGTATAGTGTTGTTTATGAATGTTTTTCCCCTATCGGTCAGAATTACTCGCGGTGCGCCAAAAATGGTGATAAAATAACGCGACAGGGCATCGGCGACGGTGGTGGCTCGTATGTCGGGCAATGGAACAGCCATACAAAATTTTGAGAGTTGACATTGCATAGTGAGGACGTGTCTGTTTCCGCTAGGGGTTTCAGGCAGCGGTCCGACGGTGTCTAGTGCAATTTTGTCAAAGGGTTTGGCGGGGGTATCCCTAATGAGCATCGGTTCCCGGGTCTTGATCCTGACTAATTTTTGCTCCTGGCAACTCTGGCAAGTTCGTATGTAATCTTTGATTTCCCGGTGCATACGAGGCCACTCAAAAAGGCTCCGAATGCGTCTGTAGGTTTTGGTCACTCCTTTGTGGCCGCCCACCAGGCTTTCGTGATAATACCGGATGATTTCCTCTCGTTTTTCCTCGGGCGGTTGTTTAATTTCTCCGGTGCATATAGTAATTTTGACGGGGATGGTCCGGAAGATTTTGTCTAAGTGAGATTTCAGATGGTCTGCGTTGAATTTGTGTAAAGTTTCGCCGTGAGAGGCAATGCGGAATGAACCGATTCCTTCGGATAGTACTGTGGTTCGGAGTTCGATAAGCAGACTTCGGAGCTGATCATCTGTTATCTCATGATAAAAGTGTTGAGTTCCAATGATACTGAGAATTTTTCCTTCTGAGTTTCGAGAAACTACGACATGCCCTATTTTCATATTATCCGATGAGAAACTAATTTCGTTAAGCAAGCCTAGCGCCGTTAAGGTTTTGCAGGAAGGGCATATGAATACTCTATCCGCTGGAACGAAGTGCACATAATTCCCAGGTGCGGCACAGAGCGTGAGTTTGGAAATTTGCAAGTTGTAACGCGTCGATTGTTGATACGGGATTTCGAATTCCGGGGAAGATCTCGTAGGTTCGCGAGAATCTATGAAAGCGTCGTAATCGATTGTGATTTTGTCGGGAGTCGTCTCGTCTGGTGGTGATTTTTCCAGATTCGAGCGGATCACGGAACTGGTTTCGTGACTCGCGAATTCGTACATCAGGTCTTCACAGGCGGGATTAATCATGGTTGATTGCGGCACTCCTTTTATTTTTTCAGGAGATGGTATTTGCGACGATATACGTTTCTTCTTGGTTTTGATCGGTGAAAAGGTTTTCGGGGCTTCAGGGTTGGTAACAGGCTGCTCGAAGGCAGTCGGTGGCGGTTCTTCGGTCGGGATGTTGGTTTCGTCAAATCCGTGCTCTCCCGCGGCGTTTTCCGTGTAGTTCGTAGAGTTTGCCTGCGGTCCGGTGTCGTCTAGGTCGATTATTTCATTTGGGCCCAGATTCCTTTCCGTCGGAGGTCTCGTTGTCTCCTCTAAGTCTTCGAGGATAAAGGATGGTGGTTCTTCGTAATTAGGTCGAGGTTGTTCGTTTCGGCGCTCTCTAACGCGCTGCGCGATTCCTTGTGCCGAAGGACCTGGTTTACTGGCGGGTTCGGCAACGTTATTGTTTCCCGGTGTCGCTGGGAAGGCTCGGGCGACAGGGTGTCGTGATAGCGCGTCTGCGTTCGCGTTCACTCGGCCCGGTTTGTAAACAATTTCGTAATCATAATCCGCGAGGAGAATTCTCCAACGAGCTAATCGCGAAACTGGATCTTTAACGGACATCAGCCACCGGAGAGGCCGATGATCGGTTACTAAGAGAAATTTACGTCCGTAAATGTAGGTACGGAAGTGTTTCACGGCGTAAATAATCGCGAGACATTCCTTTTCCGTAGCTGAATAATTTTTCTCGCTAGCCGAGAGGACTTGAGAGGCGTATGCAATCGGCGGATCTTCTCCGATTTTTCCTTGACTCAAAACTGCCCCAACGGCCACGTCCGATGCATCCGTTGTGATGATAAAACGTTCGTCGTAATTCGGGTAACGCAAAACGGGTTCATTGCACAGAGCTTGTCTCAGGTCTTCGAAACTCGCCTGTTGGTTTGTAGACCACACGAAAGGAATTTTAGTGCTTGTAATTTCGGTTAATGGTTTAGCTCGTTTGGCCATATTAGGAATAAATCGTCTATAATAATTTACCAGACCCAAAAATTGTTTAACAGATTTTCGGTCTTTAGGTACGGGGAATTTTGCGACGGCCTTGCTTTTTTCTGTGTTAGGCTTCACACCATCAGCTGATATGATGTGACCTAGATAGCTGACCTCGGTTTTAAAGAACTCGGCCTTGTCCGTCTGTAAGGTGAGGCGGTGCTTGCGTAGTCGGTCGAAGAATCTCCTGAGTCGGCGTCCGTGCTCCTCGAGCGTATCCGAATACACAACAACGTCGTCCAAGTAGACATATAATTCCTTTCCTATCAGTGCCTTGAGCGCTTGGTTCATTAACCGTTGGAAGGTGGCTGGTGCGTTCTTTAGTCCGAAGGGCATGCGCACGTATTCGTAATGTCCCTCTGGTGTGGAGAAGGCCGTCTTTTTCCGATCTTCGGATCCCATGGGGATTTGGTGAAATCCATTGGCCAGGTCGAATATCGAGAAATACTTGGCCCCGCCCAGTCTGTCCAAAATATCCGAAATTCGCAGTAACGGAAAACGATCATCTACGGTTTTTTCGTTTAATTTGCGAAAATCTACAACCATTCTCCAGCGTTTGTTACCTTGCGAATCGGGTTTCTTCGGAACTATCCAGAGGGGTGAATTGTACGGAGAGTTGGAGGGAACTATAATGCCTAGCTCTTCTAAATTCTTAATTTGTTTTCTGATTTCCTCTTCCTGGGTGGGGTGGAAGGGATACTGTCGCGTGAACACGGGGTTCGGTTCTGTTGTCGGAATCGTATGTTCTACTGCGTCTGTTTGTCCGAGGGGATCGCCGGGTATAAAAAAAACGGTCCGCGTTATTGCCAACTATGTTTTCGACCACGCGACGTTCCTTAGGGGACAAATGACTCAGTTTCAGGGTGTCCATGATAAGGTTCAGTCGAGTGCTGCGATTGTATTGCACGATCTTGTAGTCACCCAAATCGTTCTCCTCGTACGCGGAAAAATCCTCGTTAGGAGGTAGGTTGGTAGGAGGGGCCGCGATAGGCGAATCTACTGTACCTCCCGCGGGGGTTTCGTCTTCGAGTTCGGGGTGTTGTGCCAGGAACGACCGGAGAGCGTTCTGGGTATGATTGTAAAGGCGAAGATACTTCTCAAGTTGCCTGCCGTTGGAAAAGGGAACCGGACGAATAGGGCGGTTGGACGTTACTAAGGTGCGATAATAATACGATATTATGGCTTCTTCCTGCAGTAGATAGGAGCTCCCAATCAGGCCTGCAAGTTCATTGCCTAGGCCCAGCGGGTCTACCACATAGAACATAGCCCAGCTACCGTTTATTTTCATGCAAGTCGCGCCCAAGGTGGTCACCGTGCCGTTTATTCCCGAAATATCAATCCTTTCCTCGTTTACAATTGGCACATCTTCGTGAATGTATTTCCAATCTAATAAGTTTAATACGGTGCCCGTGTCGACAATGAATTCTCCCTCACCGTTCGCCAGTTCTTTTGCCTTGAGCCGGATTCGCGGGGAGGGCGCTTGTCCGATGTACGGGATTGGTCCTGTTTGAATGCTACGGTTTTTTGCACGGGTGATGTATGGTCGCCCGACTCGTTCCGATGGGACGAGCGGGCGCCCTGGTAGTTTAAATGGTCCTGTTCGGAGGGTGAATTTGTTCGGGAGCCAGAGTTGTCCCTACTTCTCGGCCGATCTCGCGGTAATCCTCGATAGGGAGATGCGCTACGATCGCGTCGTCGTCCGTGTTTCCGGTCTCGTCCACGACGGCAATCGCAGGTATCGGAATCGTCGTCATCCGTCGCTCGGTCACGATTTTTGGTAACGGAAGAATACGAAGAGTACGAGGTTCGGGGGTATTCGAAATCCCGTTCCTCCGGGGTCTCCCGCCATTCGGTCTATTTCCGGTCGCGATCGTACGGTGCGGGAGATCTCGACGCGGGCCTAAACGATCCTGAATCGTGACGATATTCGGCCGGGGCAAGTTTTTCCTCTTTTGCCGCGCTTAGGGCTTCGTCAAAGAGTACCGTCAGGCGACTAGGGGGGTCGATATAGAGAAGGCGAGAAATAGAACTCGGGAGCCCTGCAATGAAGGCCCTTCCGGGACAGGCGCGGCGCTTGGTCGGAACGCGGACTTCGGGCGTCGACGGCAACTCTCCGACGGTATCTGCTCGCGGTTCGCGAGGACGAAAACCTGACGAGGTCGCGGCTTCGCGAAGGTCTTAAATACCGAAAAATGGGGTGACGCGTCGCTGGACGGTAGCGCGATTAATTACTTGGGCAATCGATGGTTGCGTGGCCGATCATCGCTTGATCGGGCGTCGTCCCGTCGGTCGTTGATCGGGGCCGTTGCACAGTAGGTCAGTGCACGGTCAGCCGTCAGCGATTCGGATTTCGCTTCCGACTTCCCGATCTCCGGTGTCGCAACTCGCGTGCTGCGAAGTGCGATTTCGCTGAATCGCCGCTGGGATTACGGTCGCGGGTTGAAGAAATGAAAAGAGCAAAAAGGGACAATGAAGTATAAAGGTTACGTTACACACTAATAGGTGCAGGCTCATTTACAGGAACCATTACCCTAGGCGTAATCGTAAAAAAGTACATAAAAGTAGAAAGGGTATAAACGAATAGGAAGGTGAAAAGTGCCCCTAAATCAAATTGAACTTTTCAATATCAATTGTTAATTTTCATATATCAATTGTTAACTCTCCACAAGAAAACAGTTTCTGCCAAAATTCAACCCAAATTAATGTGAATTATTTACTAGAGTACCTTTATTACTGCCTACTCACTACGTGGCGATCAAGCCGCGGTTCCTTCAGGACTCTTGAAAAGGCCAGCTGGCAATAAAATCCGCATCATACCACTAAATACAGTCCACTCATTTTCACACAGACTTCAACAATTTCAATTAAAAAATTTACTTTTCTAAAATTTTCTAATTTTTTACAATTCAAATTTCGAGCAAAAAAATCCGAAAAAATTTTCCAATACATATCTCAGTAAGTAGAATACTCTAAATTTTTTGTATATTTTTCCTTGTAATAAAAGAAGAGTAATAACAACTAAACTAAAAATTACGTTTTACCCTGTTATTACCCCCCTGGGTCATTCCACGCGAACTCGGACACTTTTTGGAGTAACATCTCGAATTTTACTGAATTTTTGATATGTTGTTTTTAGGGATGTTTTTAGGGATGTTTTTAGGGAAACGTGTGCGAAAGGATTTTTGAAAATTGTTAATTTTAGAACTCTTTAAAGTTTACTGTTCACTTTTTTCTATTAATTCTAGCTCTTAAACTAGCAAACGGATAAATATGTGCTTTTGGGTGCTGATAGAGCAGGGTCTGCTCAGCAGACATAGCAGTACCTAATAAAAATTATTTCAGTTGGAAGAAAAACTTTTTTAACCATTTATTTTGCAATTGTTGTTAACAAATGCAAGTTTTTCATAGCGGGGAATTATTTAAAAAATCGAAAAAATTGAGAATGTAGCTCTGTTTGTCCTATTTACGAACCACTTTTCAAAAATACGGACACTTTAAAATTGACCATAGGAAAATTAATTGAATTGTCGGCTTCAACTAAAAGCGGCTGCAATTAAATTAATTGAATTGGACGGCTGGCCGAATTTCGACGCGCAGCGTACAATTCATTTAATTTTTTTATGGCCAATTTTAGTGTCCGTATTTTTGAAAAGTGGTCCGTAAAGGGGACAAATAGGGCTACATTTTCAATTTTTTCGATTTTTTAAATAATTCCCCGCTATGAAAAACCTGCATTTATTAACAACGATTGCAAAATAAATGGTTAAAAAAGTTTTTCTTCCAACTGAAACAATTTTTATTAGGTACTGCTATGTCTGTCGTATCAGCACCCAAAATCATATTTTTATCAGTTTGCTAGTTTAAGAGCTAAAATTTATAGAAAAAAAGTGAAAAGTAAACTTCAAGGAGCTCTAAAATTAACAATTTTCAAAATTTTTAAAAATCCTTTCGCACACGTTTATTTATCCCTAAAAACTACAGTATATCCAAAATTCAACAAAATCCGCGATGTTACTCCAAAAAGTGTCCGAGTTCGCGTGGAATGACCCCCCTGTACTAAAGATAGAGATCATAGATATAAGATAGATCATTTATATCACAGTTATATCAGAGATCATTATATCGTGTTCGTTGAGGTGATCCTTTCATTTTTTTCAGGAGTGTATTATACACAAAAAAATTCAACGTTTTATTAAAAAAATTAAATTAACATTACAATCTTGTCTAGTATACCAACTACATAATAAAAAAATAATGAGTTAATCGAATACTTGCAACTCTTTTAATAGATAATCCGGCTTTCAATTGTTAATAATGATGATAAATAATTGAAAAAATATAATATTTTGAAATATTTGAAAAAATAATGAAAATACAGTAGACTCCCGTATAACGCGAGTTCTTACAACGCGAATTCCTATAACGCGCCAAAGATATTGCGACTAGGTACTGTTTTCATATAACGCGATTGTTCGTACAACGTGCCAAATAATAAAACATAGAACATATTTATTTATACATATTTGATATTTCAACATATTTGATAAAACATAGAAAATAAAAGTTAGCATAGCAATAATTATTTCAAACATGTTACTTATTTAGATTATACGCGTTATACGAGAAAAATTCCCGTCCAGCAAGATTTCTTATAGCACATAATGTATTGACCGCATTATACGGGAGCTTACTGTATTTGATATTTTAACATAGTGGCCTAGCTGGAGTTTTCGCCGCCCCGGGCGCTTCCTAATTTTTCCACCCACCCGCAACCCATCAATTTCGCAAACGTATTAAAAATACTACAAAATAATCAAAATAGCGTATACGGAATAAAAATGAAACATTTATTTTGCAAATTAAAACATTTTTATTCTGAAAAATGAAACTTTAATTCTAACGTTTTACAATCTTATTTTTCTTACTTTCCTATTTGCAAAATCATTGATGACATTGTCGAAATCTGTGTCATTATATACTGAGTTGATGTTCTGTGGACAGTACGGCGAGATTTCTTAAATGTAAAGTACTTATTGTGGATCTTAGATAATTTTTAATTAATTTCAATTTAGAAAAGCTCCTCTCACAACTACCGACACGTACAGCAACCGTGAGAAAGATTTGCAGTAATATGACAATATTTTGAACTGAGTTTTCAATACTTGAGATAGATGCTATTGTTCAATGTTAAAAAACAAAATTGTCTTGCATGAAAAGTACCACCAGGGTCTGAAAAGGTTCCACAAATTACTGTTATTTAAGTGTTATATAAAGGTTCTAACTGAAAGAGTTATGAAGAACTGAAATGGTATTATAACTGTTATGAGGGGAAAAAGGTTCTAGGTAATATCGATTCCGGTTACAGTTAATGTATTGTGGTTAACTACAATATATCGGTTCTAAAACGGTTCTGAAACGGTTCTATATCAATTCTATATCAGTTTCAACACAGTTACGTATTGGGGATGGAGCGATAGCTACGAGGGGCGAAGCCGCTTCCGGGGAGCTAAGCTAAAGGGACGTGGTACTTTGGTGCCGTATTGGTGCTTGGTTGTAATCGCGCAAGCGCAATTGCGTAGTAAATTTGCGTCCTAATTTAGTACTATCCGACCCAGGATTTTCTTACACTTGCAAATGTACACTTCGAAACAAAATGATAGCACACTTGTACGATCTTTAATTTCTCATATTAAGATAATGCTAGCGTGAAAACTCTGAATTATAGTATATTGTTTAGGATTAGGACTATTAGATTATAAGCAATTTCTTATTCTTAATTCTGCGAGCTTTTCTTTATTATTTCTTTGGTGTTGGGTCTAGTATAAGATATTCTAAATTAACAATTCTTAGTTCTTAAGGTTTCTACACTGGTTTTATCTCTGTGAGTGCGAGCTTCCTCTTGTAATTCGCGCTCCGCGGAGCGTGTATCGATCGCTCTCATCGATCGTTGCGTCGCGAAGTTGGCTTCCCCCACTCTTGTACTTAGCACTGGTTCGAATTCCGGGAACGTTAAATCGCCCCAGTCGATCGTCGACCTAAACAAGAAACAGCTGACTCGTCGCGCTCGCGCTCCCAAAAACTCGCTCGCTTACGCGCTTACAATAAACTCTACTACAAATTTCGAGTTCTAACTCCTCGAGTATTTCACTCCTCCTTTCCTACACTTAAACCGCTACATATATAAACCGTACCTTTTACGAGTATGTAAACATAACATATAGATTGACTTTACTTTAATGTTCTGTTAGTTGAAAGAGAAATACTTCTTTTAATGAAAGGTATAAAGAGTCTAGCCAGATATGAAGGGGAAAAAATGCCCCCAAGCCAAATTAAACTTTATATATACCAGTCGATAGATCTCTCAAAAAACCCCTTTCTACCAAGTATGAACCTGGTACCCCCATTATTGGGGTAGTTTCGGGGTAAAACGTAATTTACAGTTTATGCTTAATTGCTTCTGTTCCCAGCAATAGAAAATTATGAAAGAAATCAGCAATATTTTACTCCAGTGGATGCATGTTTGCGAATTTTTTCAGAATTTTTACTTGCAAAACCGATTTTTTAAAAATTGAAAAAGGTTAAAAATGCCGATTTTTGCACATTTATATTTTTACAGTTTTAGTGCCTTTTTATGGTTATTAACATATATTTTTTGCACATTTTTTGAAATGGTCAAACATACTTGAAAAAATTAATAACCGATTTTTCAGTGTATTTTGGTATTCACAGAAATGGCATGCTTCTATAATAATCGATACATTCCGCTTGTTAAATAGGTATTATATACAATTATAAGTACTTTTATATGTAATATACGAACCAATGTATTTAATTTGTAAACATCTTATCTTTAGTAAGAACGGATTCTTAAGGAGGAGCCTCGTTTGGAACGCTAAAATAACGATGGTTTATAAGAATTGTTTTCTTAGCAAAGATAGAGCGAATCTTTTCAAACCTTTAGGGGTGTTTTATTCTACATTCAGACAATAAAACAAATTGTTGTGTTGACAATTAATTTATTTAATATTGCTATATTTATGTATATCGGTAACGCCGCGTCGTCGGAGTTGCAAAATTGTGTACAATGTAGCTACGTCACACATTCAATTTTTGCCTGAAACACAAAAACCAATGTTTTTCTTCTAAATCTAATGTAATTACATTGTCAATGAACTAAAAAAAGAGCAACCTCCTCGCGTTGTACATCGGGTAACGCTAATGCCGGCGGCACATAAGATTCCTCATTTAATATCTCTAGATTGATTAGCGCAAAATGCATGTGTAGAGTGTTTTGAAAACGTTTTAATGTCAACTATATGAATATAAAATAAAAAATATAGCGTTCCATTAAAAAATGTACCCGTGACCTTCACACAGCTTTTCAAAGTCACCACAGGGTCAATTTGATATAGGCATCATATGTGCCCCTTTGAATCCTACCAGTTTTGCCTTAACTATTTTTTTGTATCATCAATATTTCTCCACATATTTAAGTGTTCATAAATAAAACACACACCCTGTAGAACCGATATGGAAGTGATAAAGAACCGATAAAGAACCGATATATAACCGACATAGAAGCGATATAGAACCGATATAGAACCGATATAGAACCGATATAGAACCCGTATAGGGAACCGTAATCAGAATCGATATTACCAAGAACCTTTTTCCACTCATAACAGTTATAACATCATTTCAGTTCTTCATAACTGTTTCTGGAACCGGAACCGACATTATGACAGTTATCGATCCCTGGCCCCCACGCCCTCCCTAGCTACGCCACTGTTTTAACATATTTGATAAAACATAGAAAACAAAAGTTGGCATAGCAATCATTATTTCAAACATGTTAGTTATTTAGATTACGCGCGTTAAAAATTCCCGTACAGGACGATTTCTTATATAACGCGATTTACTATAGCGCGTAACGTATTAACCGCGTTATACGGAGGTCTAGTAATAAAATTTAACAAATTATATTAAACAAAAAGGAGGTGAATAGGAAATAGAGAAAGAACATGAGGAAGAGGACGAAAAAGAAGATGAAAGAGAACAGGAAGGAGACAACGAAGAACAAGAAGGACAAAGAGATCAACATTGCCACCAATACCAACTGCATGAAGAAATAGAAGAAGAAATAGAGGAAGAAAGAGGGGAAGAAGAAAGCAACGTAGAAGAAGAACGAGAAAGATATCAACACTACCACCAATACCAGCTACATGAAGAAATAGAAGAGGAGATAGAGGAAGAATGAGAAGAAGAAGCAGAAGGCAACCAAGAAGAAGAACGACAAAGACATCAATACCAGCAACATGAAGAAATAGAAAAGGAGATAGATCAAGAGGAAAGAGAACTATTTGTTAATAAGCCGGTATTGGATTACACAAGAGTGCCATTAACTTTTTCTGAGAATGAAGACGATTCAATGGAATGGATGACAATGGAACCAGATACAAGTGCAGGAATACAAATTGAAAGTCCCGTAAAGAAAACCCTGAACGAAATGAAGTTGGAAAATGAAAATGCGCAGCTTTTAAAAGACAATAAGCATTTAAAGAAACAAGTGAAATATATAAATCGAAAAGTCAAAAGAATGAGAGAATGCAGGAATCGTTTTTCCAATTCACACAAAACCAAGACTGTGGATGGATTCTTAACTAGACACGGATGCAAAAATGACACTGCAAGAACCTTAGTTAAATTGCAGCTAAAACATGAAAATGTGCCGTATACATCAGAAGAAAGAGACTTGGCCAAAATGATGTTTTACAACTCTGCATCGGCTTACATCAAGTTAAGAAAAAGCGGCTGTCATCTACCAGCTGATAGTACAGTGCGTAAGTGGATTGCAGCGTATAATTTAGAAACGGGATTTTCACTTGATATTTTCAACGAAATTAAGCTCCGCTTATCAGAGTTGCCAGAGGATCAAAGATTATGTGCCCTGAAGTGGGACGAAATGTCTATAAAATCATGGGAGGAGTATTCTGCATCCTTAGATTATGTGGAAGGATTAGTCGACGTAGGAAATTTGGGTCGACGTGATCAAAAAGCACGGTACGTATTTGTATTTTGTGCAGATAGCATCAATGCTGAGAAGCGATGGAAACAGCCGCTAGCATATTTCCTACCAGGGACAGGAGGAATGAGAAATGATGAAATAATCGCATTATTAAAAATATGTCTCCAACGATTAAAAGACAGTGGAGCACATGTAAAACTTTTAACATGTGATCAGTGCACAACGAATCAAAAAGTGTACAGAGAATTAGGCATAACGGAAGAAAATCCATTTTTCGTTCACGAGGGTGCAACGTATTATGCGACTTTTGATTTCCCACATTTAATCAAGCGATTAGTGGCACAGTTAAGAAATCATAAAAATATCTATGTTGGAAACCAAAGCATAGTTTCATTTAGTGATATGTACGAGACGTGGAATTACGATAAAACGATAAATTCGTCAAGATTATTACCACATATCACTGAAATACACTTGTATCCAAATGCATTCCAATCAATGAATGTAAAACGGGCATTTCAAATTTTTGGAAGAAGATTTGCTGCAGGACGCAGGAAGTCGCAGGACATGATCCGAGAGGATTAATGAACAGCAGTAGCACATGGCCACAAACAGTGCACTTCATAAAAAAGTTAGACAAAGTGATCGATTACTGTAATTGTTATTATATTAATAACACTTCTAAGAAGAGACCTTTGTCTAATACAGAGAACGACGTGTATAATGTATTAATGGAATTTATGGAGTGGTCTACAAAATGAAGTTTAAAACCATATCCATTAGAAGAAATGGGACATGCAAGGCAAAAAAATACTACACGAGCCCCCTGTTTCAAAGGACTATCCATGACGCTTCGCGCATTTTTAAATGTATATGACTCCATAAGAAAAGAGGAAACACTGCACGATTCGCAATGGGATTAGCAAATCAAGATTCAGTGGAGCATCTATTTTCAAAATTGCGGCAACGAGGAGGATTTAATTTCAATCCCACATCGTGTATGGTACGCTTAAATTTACGTCACATTTTGTTTTCAAAATTAATTAAAATTGGAGAGAGGACTAACACACAGGAACAAGAGAAGGAAACCTGTACCTTAACTGGACAAGAAAGTAGCATTCCTGTGCAACTGAATGCAGAAATTAATGAAAACGAAGAGGACGATGCCGACGATGGTGCACTAAATTGTGCAATGGACTTGTGTGAAAATATCGAAAACGGAAATGCTAGTGTCGAAATGGATGACAATTTAAAAGATGCATCATTTTATGAAAA
This sequence comes from Perdita meconis, assembly GCA_030770465.2. NCBI lineage: Eukaryota > Metazoa > Arthropoda > Insecta > Hymenoptera > Andrenidae > Perdita > Perdita meconis. The sequence goes on along the minus strand of JASKOS020000013.1, from coordinate 10,074,549 downwards.
ATCATCAATAACATATTTTGCGGGCTATATCGTACATCATATAATGAAAAAATACGATTGCACTGAATGCCGAGATAAAATGATGAAAACTCCTATGGATTATGTTCAACATGTAGAACAATACATTGAAGACCGCGAATATTCGGATGAAGACGAAGATGCTCCATCAATTACCAAGTTGTCAAGACCAACCGCAGAATTTGTGAATATTATTGCGTTTCAACTTGAAGTGTTTAATGAATACTGGAAGAGTTTTTGGTGCTCACGCAATGTGTTGCACAATTTATACACAAAAGATCTTGAAAAAACCAATATGCAACATCCGGCTTGGTTTAAAAAAGGAGAAAATTGCTACGAACATCGAGTAGCAGGTTTGAAACACCTATACAAGGTGAAACTACACGACCAAGCACGGAAGAGAAACGAAGAACAGAGATGCATAAAAAAGGTGTGCAAAAAGCAGAAATCAAGAAATATATTGCATCAGTGAACCAATATATGGAAAAAACAAAACAGCGCAAATGAAGAGCTGTTACATTATTTATGGCAACTGCACCGGCGAGTGCAAAACAGCGCAAATGAAGAGCTGTTTTATTATTTATTGCAATTGCACCGGGGAGTGCAAAACAGCGCAAATGAAGAGCTGTTTCATTTTATTCCCCTCCGACGGTGAGCCACCTTGTCGTGGTGGAGGGGCTCAGGGAATGTCCTGCTAAGAGCTCACCATAGTAGTAAAAAAAAAAGAAAAAAACAAATAAATATGCGACTGTGTTAATAATTTTTTGTGTATTTTATAACTTTCCATCCAAAATTTTTTTTCCTTTTTTTATTATTTTATTCCTTTTATTCATTTTTTATATGTATCACACATTAATTTTTGCAATAGAAATGTAATGTCATATATATTAATGTATTGTATTGTATTCTGCGTGCTACATACTGTAACAACTTTTTCAAATTATTACTTCTACGAACGTTTTTATATTATTATACTGGGGAAATGTTCTTCTCCGTAAATTCTTCATCAGACGTCGAAACTTTCGATATGAATATGTATATGTATATAAGAAATTACATTTCTATTGCAAAAATTAATGTATAATATATAAAAAAAGGAACAAAAACATTTCACGCACATTACGCTGATTTGAACCCTAGTCTCACTACGTGGTAATCCCATATCATAACGCCATAGCTATGAAGCACTCTTTTTTGTACAGAGTGTATAAAAAAATCATGGATACCCGTGATTGGGGTGAAACTAGACCTCGTGGTTGATGGAGATTTGTAAAAGAAACGCACCGCAAAATTGTTTATAACAATGAAAATTGTTGTTAAACTTTTTTATTGCACGAATCTATTCTACTCAACGAATTGAGAAAAAGTCTCAAAGGAGCCATATGCCGGAAATGCACCGTTTGGATGCTATAAAGCGTCAAAGTTTACGCAAAATTGTGATTGCAGCGCTACACACGCAAAGCGAAGCGCGTTCGTATACGAGGGACACGGCAGTTCAGACCTACCTCACAGAGCTAGAAAATCGATATCGACGGAAGGATTCTTCCGCTCTCTCTTTCTTAGTGATTCCTGTCTTTCTCGATCGTACGCACACGCGTGACTCTTGACCTCCGAGAGACGAAGCGGTCCTCCTTCTCTTTCTTGGTGGGCCCTGCTTCTCTCGCTTGCACTTATAGAAACCAAGAGGTTTTCATTATTTGTTTGATTAGCTCCCGTATCCTCTCACCGCCGCGGCGCGGCGGTCAACAACAGTGAGAACCGCTTGGTTTCTATAAGTGCGAGAGAGAGAGAAGCAGGGACCACTAAGAGAGAGAGAGAGAGGGAGAATCCTTCCATCGATATCAATTTTCTAGCTCGTAAACGAATGCGCTTCGCTTTGCGTGTGTAGCGCTACAATTACAATTTTGCGTAAACTTTGACGCTTTATAGCGTCCAAACGGTGCATTTCCGGCATATGGCTCCTTTGAGACTTTTGCTCAACTCGTCGAGTAGAATAGATTCGTGCAATAGAAAAGTTTAACAACAAGTTTCATTGTTATAAACAATTTTGCGGTGCGTTTCTTTTACAAATCTCCATCAACCACGAGGTCTAGTTTCACCCCAATCACGGGTGTCCATGATTTTTTATACACTACAATTAATCAAATGTACTAGAAACTTTAAATTAAAATATTTTAAAAACTATACGCTACAACTTCCATATAGTGCCGTTCCAAATGCCATTTCCACACCGTGCCTTCCCCTTTTAAGAGGGGAATTATGTATATATGTATGATTACAAATCACATAATACACTTACTGTGCGAAGGAAATGTAAAAATCATATGTATTAATGCTGTTTCTACCAGAAATCTCCCGAAAAAATCGATCTTTGATTTTTTTAACTATGGCGCATATGATAAAAAAATCTGATACAAATTGTAAATAATACTTGTACCAATATGTTGCTACTGTAAAAATAAAAAAGTAATGTCTCTAAAATTTCACTACAAAATTTCCATTTTTCTGCGTTTTTTTGAGTTTTTGATTTTTCATACTTATTAGGATTTACATTTGAAAAATCTGAAAAAATTCTGACACGCGACATCGCGACATCACAAGCAACGCGATCCACTCCAATTGGCGGCTTGTCACTTGTTTCCCAAGCGCAAAGAACCGCTGGCGACTCGATGACCGCAACAATCATTCCAAAAATTGCCGTGCATCGACACACATCGTAAGTACCTCACACATTTCGACAATTATTTAGAAAGCAGACACGTTTTCAATTTTACTGATTATTAAATATGTTATAGAAGTCGAAATTTTAAACAATTTTTTTGTAAATATAATTATTGTATAATAATTCACTTGCATCTAGATGGACGATAGCACAACAAAGCCGCAGCCACAGCCGCAGCCGCAACCAGGTTCGTCGTCGGCTTCTCAATGTTCTCAACCGGATCCGTCGACGACTTCGCAGTCCCGGAAAGGCGAACGTCGACGAACTCGACGGTCGCCATCCCGGGAAGACGAATGTCAACGAACTCGACGGTCGCCATCCCGGGAAGACGAACGTCGACGGACTCGACGGTCGCCATTCCGGGAAGACGAACGACAATGGACTCGGTCGCCATCCTGGTCTTCAACTTCAACTTTGTCCTCGGAGGAGTGGCGTCGCCTCCCCCCCCCCCCAGGCTCTGCCCTTAATGAACAAAGTACATATACATATATACATGTACCTTCAGCCTTCAGATAATAAATACCATTCTTGTTATAATTTATACTTTATACTATTATATTAGTGGCTTGTGTAAAAGAGATGTATCATTTTCTAATACTGATTCACTTCACCGAACTTTTATCAATTCTTTTTAAAATCATAATTAGTTCAGTATAATCTCAGACAACTTTCTAGACTTGTAAAAAGGAGTACGTTTCGTCAAGTATATAAAGTTGTAATAATTTACAAAAATATTTTAAAAAGTTCTAGTTCAATATTTCTTATTAATCGTGAGTACTATTTGTACTAATTATGTATACTTTTCATGTTACAGATGCAAAAGATGAAACGCCAATTAAAACTTTTCAAGTATTTGAATAGACCAGGAGGGCGAGGAGGCAGAGGAGGACGAGGAGGACGAGCAGGAAGAGGCAGAGGAGGCAGAGGGCGGGGGGGGGGGGGGGAGTAGAGGAAAAAATGTACTCTACTTTAACGTACATTAAAAAACTAGTCCGTGTTGCTCGCTCGCTTCGCGAGCTCGCGGGTGGAGTCCGTGTTGCTCGCTCGCTTCGCGAGCTCGCGAGTGGAGTTATTGTAGCTCGCTCGCTACACTCGCTCACGAGTAGTGATGCCTGTAGCTATTCATGTTTATTTTGTGTGTGACCCTTTACGGGCCACGCAAAGAACTTCCCGATTTGCGAGTTGTAATTTATTATTACCATTATTAATTGTCACTAATTAGAAAATTATTCGTATTCGGAGAAATTTAATAGTTTTCTACTTATCAACATTGTTGCTATATGACGTCGCATTAAACGAACATCTATATATATAGGGAGAGTGTCCCATTTTAATCCACCACTACGGACAACTTAAGAAATATGCATTGGATCAAAAAACATCCTGAATAAAAGTTTGATGGTTTGGAGGGGGACATCTGACCCTGTTAAAAAATTTCATCCCTACCCCCTGGGGTATATATGTATGTATGTGTGTGCTGTGTATATGGATATTATGTATATTCATTTGTTTTCAATATGTAGTTATTAAGTATATATATATTTATACGTGTATAAATATACTCATATATATGTATTTATCACAATTATATCATTATAATTATATATTGTAATATATATATAGGCGAAAAATCGAGATAGGCGAAAAATCGAAATTTCGCGATTACAGCGCCACCTATCGCGAATGAAAAAAAATGTTTGAAATAAAACCTACATATTTTGTGGCCTGGAATCCGAATCTGCAATAAAAAGTAGGTGGTCCTATTTAAAATTTTAAAGTATCCCCCCCTCCCCCCAGGGGGGTAGGGGTGAAATTTTTTTGACAGGATCAGATGTCCCCCTCCAAACCATCAAACTTTTGTTCGGGATGTTTTTTGATCCGATGCATATTTCTTAAGTTAGCCGTGGTGGCGGATTAAAATGGGACACCCTGTATATATACATATATATATATATATATATATATATATATATATATATATATATATATATATATATATATATATATATATATATATGTGTGTGTTTGTGTGTGTGTGTTATATAAATATAATAATAGTAATAATATATGTATATATATTATTTCAGTTTAGTTATTCTCTCATAAATTTATATTCTCCCATTTAGATTGCGTTATTCTGTTAAGTTTTCTTAAAAAAACTAAAAAACTACTGGACCGAATTAGAAAAAAATCTATTCAGCTCTAAGTTACATTGATACACATCGATTGCATCATCAACCATTTTGATCTGACTATTAGTTTTTTAGAAAACGTTAACGAAAAATTTGATCACATACGTACGTACGTACGTACGTACGCACACACACACACACACACACACGAACAATTTGTTAAAAATAGTCTAAAATTATTCCAATGACCTTGAAACATGGAGATCTGTTAAAAAATCGATTTTTCATATTAGGGGCAAATACAATAACTTCCCTATAAATCGGGAAGTTAATAAAATATATGTTTTATAAAAATATAATGATTAGTTATTAGTTTTCTACCCTTTCTAATATAATAAATTGTTATTTTAACTTTATAATATTGCAAAAAGCCGCAATAGGTCTGTTTCGATCTATCGCGATCGTCGTGTCGGAGAGTTAATACACTCTGGTTAATATAGTGACACAATATCATTGTAACGCGGGGGAATCACATAAATATAAACATTTACATCAAGATTGACGTAGTCGAGTAGTTGAAAAATTCGAGGAAACTTATTCTTGACACAATGAGGCTATCCACGTTATTATACAGTCATGTGCAAGGTCCTGCCAGAAGTCCTGCAAAGCGAAATATTGCCACACACATCACACATGCAACTGCATTTAGTAAATTAGTAACACATCATAAATGTATATTACATACGTGTTATGCGCATAACGGAATTTAATACATGCGATATATGTTATATCAGGTTATATGTAAAATGTCTTGCATTCAATGTTCCTTACGTAGTACCAGCTGATAGTACCATTGATTTTAATTTCCACCACCGATAGCACTATGATGTAAAACCAGTCCCAATTGATACAGTCGAATGTGACATGAAATGGTAAGGGGGCACTAGTGATACAAAACACGTTGAACTAAATAGGTTCTTGTATATGCTAGCGTTGAACTAAATAGGTTCTTGTCTTTGCTAGCGTTGAACTACAACCGTTAGATTCCTACTATTTTGCTATGATTGGCCGCTTGGTGCAGCACTTGTACTCGGGGACAACGAAACCCTGGGCGTGAGCACTCTCATTTCCTCTCTGCTAATAGCATTTTCCCCGTGCCTTTAGTGCAATATACAGTATTGCCCAAAGTAGAGTATAAATGTATATTCAACGTTAAATACATATATACAGATATTTTTTCTCTTTCCAATGTTTTATTAGCTATAAGATTCCTTTGTGAGCCTGCCGACTAAGGCCTTATTGGAAATATTTTATATTAAGGTGTTCTTTATTTAAGTTTATTTCCACCTGTTATTGGAATAATGTTAAAGCTATTTTTTGAATAAACTTTATAAAAAAAAGCAACACCGGTTCCCGTAATATCACCGAAGTTAAGCTGCCTGGTTGGGGTTCCCGGAAAGGATGGTAGGACCTTTCTTGCCGTGCGTCGATGCTGCTGATACAGGAATAAGAGAAACTATATGAAATTGGATAAAGAGGAAAAACGCCCATTGGGCAAAAAGGAAAGAGTGGGAGAAAATAATTGGCAGTATTCGTTCGTTGGGCAATATGAAGGACTCTGTCTCTCGAAAACGCCATCTTCAGATACATTGCAGGTGCGCATGATCTGGAGAAAAGCATATAACCATAACCATAACCATAACCATAACCATAATAAATATAATAATGTGAATATGCCGACGTTGGTCCTATGCCGTTCGTGTGCTGTGTTGTTTGGTGTGCAACGGCCTTTAGATTTCAATACAGATGGCTCATCAATACTTTAGATAAGTCAGGCAGTATTTACATATGGCCTATTTACTGCCGAATTGTGAATATCCTGAATTTAAAACCATTAGTAGTAATATACAAAGGTAACGAAAAGCCACGTGAACCGAACATTTTCTTCGAAAAGTTTGTTACTGACATTAGAACTATTATTTCTAATGGAGGTAAAAGCTTACGTGGCCAAAGGATACCCATTAAATTAAGATGCTTCATAGCTGATGCACCAGTTCGTGCTTTTATTCTTAATCATTGTGGAGATACATTTGCCCACCCATATTCTAAATGTAAAATTTCTGGCGTACAAGCAAGAAATCGTGTTTTCAATAGCATTAGTTCTCCCCTTCGAACTGATCAGGAATATGTTATGCTAAGATGTTCAGATAAAGATCATCACGAACAAGGTGCAAGTCCATTATTTTCACTACCAATGGGAATGGTTTCGCAAGTTCCCTTCGAATACATGCACCTTGTATGTTTAGGCATTGTAAAGAAACTTTTATCTGCGTGGATATATGGCAAATATTCACATTCTTCCAAATTGTCTGCAACTCAAATTTCTCTACTGTCTTCAATGTAACATAACCTTTATATTTCATTGTCCCTTTTTGCTCTTTTCGTTTCTTCAACCCGCGACCGTAATCCCAGCGGCGATTCAGCGGAATCGCACTTCGCGGCACGCGAGTTGCGACACCGGAGATCGGGAAGTCGGAAGCGAAATCCGAATCGCTGACAGCTGACCGTGCACTGACCTACTGTGCAACAGCCCCGATCAACGACCGACGGGACGACGCCCGATCAAGCGATAATCGGCCACGCAACCATCGATTGCCCAATTAATTAATCGCGCTACCGCCCAGCGACGCGTCACCCCATTCTCGGTATTTAAGACCTTCGCGAAGCCGCGACCTTGTCAGTTCTTTCGTCTTCCAATCGCGAGTAGATATCGTCGGAGAGTGGCCGTCGACGATCGTGTCTCCGTGTCCGACCGAGTCCCGCGCCTGTCCCGGAGATCAGGAAACAACGCCCCGATCGCGTTTCGGCTAAGTTCGGCGAACGGTATATCGACGCGCTGTGAATAGGTTCGTGCGAAACCCCCAGCGAGTTCCCGAATATCCCTACCACCCTGAACGAGACCAACGCCATCAAGGAGGGTGCCTGAACTGCCAGGACCAAGGACCAAGGACCCCGCTTAACAGGACACCACCGACAGCGCGACGAGCCCTCCCTAAACGACCGTGTCTCCCGATTGCGTGAGTCGAACTGTACCGAGCGAGTGTGCGTATGTTTGAGTGAGAGTCGCGCGCCGTAGACCCGCGAAAACCTGTACTCTTTTCGTATAGCAATATATTAGATTGAAAGGGAAACAGTCTCTCCACCTCGCCCTTCTTTTCAACCTCCTTCATCCTGTCCTTTTCATTATTTCTATTGCGAATAAAGCCGAGTCAAGGTGTGCATCAGCACTTAGAGGGAGCAACGGATCCAGGTAAAGTATACGGAAGAGCGAGCGTCCCAAAGCAGAGAATACAAAGAATCAATATTTTAAGTGCTTGTTGTCCTTCTGAGTTTGCTAGACGTCCTAGGTCTATTGAAATGTGTAGTAAATATAAAGGTACAGAATTTCGTCAATTCCTCCTGTACATAGGTCCACTAGTTACATGTGGCGTACTAAATGACAGATTATACACACATTTCTTATTATTACATGCAGCAATTCGAATTTTGCTTTCACCATCCCCATCACCTGAATAGTTATATTTTGCAGGGGTAGTGCTGCAGAAGTTTGTTTTGCGCAGTAAAGAATTTTACGGATCAACCTCCAACACATACAATGCACATGGTCCTCTTCATTTAACTACAGATGTTAGACAGCTCGGTAACTTAGATTAATTTTCAACTTTCCCATATGAAAGCAATATGTCCATTTTCAAGAAACATTGTAGAAAGCTTGGTCTCCCGCTCCAACAATTTTCTAATAGAATGGCAAAAATGCAATTTCATGAAAACTCCCTTCAGCATGATATAAATAACTGTATTCACCCATCTATACCATCTAGTATTGGTACTACCTCCTCGTAGTGCCGGAAATTACAAATACATGGTTTATCGCTAGGTGTAGATACACGCAATAATTGCTGTATTTTGCATGATGGATCTATTTGTATAATTTGTGACATTGTTAGGGACAGTAATTCGGTCCGTGTAGGTATCAGAAGGTTTCTAGACGTCAGTGATTTTTATGATATTGGTATTATGTCCTCAGTTCTACAAATATACAAATGCTAGGGGTGGACGGGTATGCGACATTTCGGGTTCGGGTCGGGACCCGAAAATTGGTGATACTCAGGTACCCGGAAATTTCCTCGATCATTCACCGAAAGCCTACAAACATTAGTCAAATTTTATGATTCTACCTTCCACACGAACTCTGCCTAAATATCGAATTGAGGGGCCGCGGTGGTGATAGGTTTCGGTATGCGGGGTAAGCGGACGGATGAATAGTTCTCTCCAGGGGCCCGATTTTTGAATCGTGTGAGAATTCTCGCATGTGGGATCACTAGCATGACCTGTTCCCCATCTCAAAGTTTATGTTTATAGGCGTTCGAGTAAACATACGAGAATATACGAGATTTCACACCTATGAACCATAGACATAGGAAAATAGAGACAGAGCATAAACCTTTACTTTACGCGAAGGGTATCATACATGTTACAAGGGGAAACTATGCCACAATTTGATTGGTTGCATTTCTACGTATGCGCTACCCTGCGAATTATGAAATAGTGCTAAGGGGAGAGACTGTTTCGAGGGTACCTTCGAATCGATATGGCATTATATTACAATTTCACACACGTTGGATGCATGGTTGAATGTCGATTCCGGTTCTGATTCTTTCTGTTGATTTTGTTCAACCTCCAAATCTTTCTTTTCTGTTACTTCTGTTGTCATTTGAGCATCTGGCAATTCTGGCATTATATCACACTTCACATTGCATACAAGACGACTGAATTCAATGCTATGCGCTTACGCACAACAGCAGCCTATAGCAATGGGGCATCGTATACCTCGTCCCCTTCCCGCAAATGAAACTGCCACGGCAACGATGAGTTCTGTCCAGGGTAGGTCCACTCCTATAGCAAAACTGTTAACATGGATTTTAGTACTCACACTTTTTGTAAGAGGTCTCTTCAAGCGTAATTAATTCTCAAATTTCGCTCTAGATGGCACTATTGACTGCTTTGACAAAGAGAACAAAGAAGCTGAAAAATGTAAGCGTTCTTTCGGTAAATTTTTTGGAGATCGTTCTCTTGTTTTCCGGACGTCGTATAGTGAAGATCGTGTAAACTTTCTAATACAGTATTCGGAATTCTGAGTTTTAAAGTGTTTTTTCTTGTACTGCATTTACGTTGGTGTGATACAATAGGTATATTATTGATATACAGGGTGGGGCAATAACTTGTGACGCACACAACCCGAACCGTGAGATAGTGCAACACATAGGAATGTGCACGCGTAGCATTGAGCAACGGCCTTCCGAGGCAGCGGCACCTCAAAAGTGCAGACGCGGATTTTCGTAATCTAGGTCAATCCCCGCGAGCAAGGGCGCTGACCACCGGGCCACCGCCTTGCCACACTATTCATTCCCACGCACATAAAACGCACGCGGAAGAACTGCGGGCAGCTCTTCAGTCAATAAGACGCAGCTCCGAACAGCTGACCAGCGCGCGACCCACCATCTATCGCGGCGCAGAGTCCAGTACAGTGTCTATTTAATAAAACGTTGTTAATCGTTTACGGCGAGTTCCAACTCCTTAACCAGCAAAGATCCTAACTACCCTCGGATTACCCGAGATTCTCCTTCGACGACCCATTCCGAAGATTATTTTGGTTGCGACCAACCGGCCAAGGGCAACGGCGCAACAAAAATTGGTGGCAGCAGTGGGATCCAGCCAATGTAAGACGAGTAAAACAACTATTATCAACTGGACAAGGAGTCTACAACGCAGAGTCCGAGAATTCTACGTTAGCGGGGACCGAACTACGGGGACCCCCAGGACAACCTTGCCGATCGTATCGAGAGCCATCGACGAGTTCCGGTAAATAGCTAGCAGAGGACGCCAACGAAGCCTTTTTACCGTTGAGGCAGCCAGCTGAGCGACGAAGGACGTTCGACTCGACAACAGACACCGACTAAGGTCAGCAGTTCGTCAAACTGTAAGCGAACTATTGTTTCAACTGAGCAAAAAGTTTTTTTTTTCTTGTACCACATGTTCAAACGACTGTTCAAACATAAGAGAGACAGTACTCTGCGACGAGCCGTCTCTTGTAGCGAGCTTCTGAAATCTCCCGGCGAACGGAATAGACTTAGAAGGGCGAGGTCAAGTATTCCCCAACGGGAATATTTTCTTGTTCACGACGGATCGACTAGCGTAGTACAACCTGTACACACCGCCGTCGTAGACATAAACGAACGAACTCAGAACGCGTTAGATCAAACCGCGTTATCTAGCCATACTAGTTTCGGACATCCGAGTCACGTCGTCAGCGAGCGACATATTTCATTTGACGATATCGATAATAGCCTATTAACCATGGCATCCAGAGGCCAAACTGCACAAGCAGAAAATCGCAACCAGGAACGACCGCTTCCTCCGCGACCCGACGATAGAATCGGAAGGATAGAATCAACATTAGCGAATTTAGCAACTCAAGTACAAAGTATTTTGCAAATCCAAATGCGTAATAGCAATCCTGTCACAAACGGAGAAATAAGCCCAGGTAGAGTAGATCGAGAGATAGAACTAATGTGACAATCGATAGGAGCAACCGATAACAATCGAGAGAATCGAGACAGGGAACACGGACATTCGGTGCGATTCGAGACGAGTAGCGAAGGGGGCGAACCCCCAAGACGCCCGAGTACCTTTTTTCCGCCCGAATACAATCCGCAACAACGCGACTCGATAGAAAGCGAATTCGATAATCTACCATCGGGAAGAAGAAATATTTATCATGCGTTAACACTAATAACCGCATTTGACGGCACCAAGCCGACGGAATTAAAATCATTTCTAAAGGCGTGCGAATTTACCCTTGCTAATGCAGGAACGGAAGATGATCGGAATAAACTATTATCAGCGATAAAGTCTACTAAGATTAAAGGAAGAGCGTTAGATGAAGTAGAGTCAAGACGAATAAGGACATTTGAGGAACTTAGGGATATGTTAGAATCGCGTTATAAACCAGTACGGTCAAGCGCGGCTATACAATTCGATTTATTACAATGTAGACAGGGAAAATACGAAGACGCACATGCATATGGGATACGATTTTCAAATTTGTTAGGAGAGTTAGTACCGTCATTGATAGACGACACAATGACAGCAACAGAAAAAGCAACGGTTAGTAAAACCACAGAAAAAATGGCTAACAACGTATTTTTAGAAGGGCTACATGATGACATTAAAACTATAGTAAAATCGCAGAAACCGAGAGCATTGAACGAGGAAATCTCAATAGCGATAGAGGAAGAACGAGTGACGCGCCGTAAAACTGTAACGCGATACTCGTCTCATTCATCCTCATCGTGGGACACACGCTCCTCGCAGACCTATAGCTCCGCGAATAATTTTCCAAAGTATTGCAGCAAGTGTAGAAAGAATGGGCATTATACAAAAGATTGCTGGAAAGACCAGAGAAATAATAATAATAATAATCATAATAGCAACTATAATAACTATAATAATAATAATAATTATAGACGATCATTCTCTCCAAATAATAAACGCAGAATGACGCCCATACAAGGTAGAAATAATCGCGAGGAAGAAAATAATATTCCGCGAGAACACGAAAACCAACGTTACAATCAAGCGTCCTCGCAAAATCGTGGAAATAGAAGTGCGTCGTACGCAGAAAACCGAACGCGCGGTCGAGCAGCCTCGCCTGAGCGTATACGCGGCGAAAATACGCCAGCGAAACGCGACACTACCGTACGTTCCGTTTTTATTCGAACAATCGCAGAAAAATTCGCGAAATCATACGGCGTAAAAATTTTTTTGGAAGAAATAAAGACATCCTCGGTTTGGATGACAATCGACACAGCAGCTGAAGTATCATTAATAGCACAAAGTAAATTAAAGGATAATATTAAATTAAATGCAAACGATATAAGGTTAACCGCTTTTGCAGGAGAAGAAATAAATCCAATAGGAAAAATAGAAGCAACTTTCCCCGTTTTCGGGAAAAATATTAAACAAACGTTGTACGTAGCAGAAGATTCATATCTATGGGAGACAGATGGTATTCTAGGATTAGATTTCCTTACAAAAATAAATGCAGGAATCCTTTTGCAAGAACGCGAATTGAGAATAGGAAATAAGAAATGGAAATCATTGATAGCAGTCGATGAGGTATCAGTAACTATACCCCCGCGTACCAAAAGTATTTTGGAATTTAAAACCAAGAACAAAGAAATAGGGATAACAAAGAAACAATTCATAGGAGAAGGAGTGATTGTAGGAGAATGTTTAGTGAAACCTGAAAATAATAGATGTTTGGCACCGGTCATTAACATTACGGAGATAGACCAGACAGTAACCTTACCATGGATAAAATTAGAGGAGATAGATCGCGTGCGTGATAGACACCCGAGTAGAGATGCAGCTAACATCCGATATACAGGTGTAAAAGAGTCACTTACGACATGAGTGGCACGTGTGCTAGAACAGGTAAATCTGACGCACAGCAATAAAGAAGAAAGGGATAGTATTACGGAAATTTACAGAAATTTCGTAGATGTTTTTCACTTATCAGGTGATAAATTAACTGTAACTAACGCAGCGAGTCATTCAATTCCATTAGAAAAAGATATACTACCACGGCACGTAAAGCCATATAGATTGCCTGAAAAACATAAACTAGAAGTGCAGAAACAAATTGATCAAATGTTAGAAGAAAACGTCATTCAAGAAAATATGAGTCCATGGAATGCACCTCTGTTAGTAGTTCCTAAAAAACCCGACGCGTCAGGAAACGCAAAATATAGAATAGTAGTAGATTTCAGAAAACTGAATGAAGTAACAACAGGAGACTCATTCCCCTTACCGAATATTACAGAAATTTTAGATCAATTAGGAAAAGCCCAGTATTTCACAACCTTGGATCTTGCTTCTGGGTACCATCAAATTCCTATGGCAACAGAAGATAAGGCTAAGACAGCTTTTTCAACGCCTCAAGGTCATTACGAATTTAATCGAATGCCTTTCGGATTGAAAAACGCGCCAGCTACGTTCCTCGGGTTGATGAACGCGGCACTGATAGGATTACAGGGAATAGATTGTTTCGTATATATAGACGATTTCGTCATTCATGGAGCATCGTTGAAAGAACATAATACACGATTAATTAAAGTGCTACAGAAATTACGAGCATATAACCTGAAATTACAACCTGAAAAATGTTCATTTCTGAGAAAGGAAGAAGGATTTCTAGGACATATAGTTACATCCACATTTATCAAACCAGATCCAGAAAAAATCAGAGTGGTTAAAGATTTTCCTAAACCAACCAAACTTAAAGAATTGCAATCATTCTTAGGTTTAGCCGGTTATTATAGAAGATTCATAAATGATTATTCAAAAATTGCAAAGCCATTATCAATTCTCACTAGTGATAAAACAGAATTTAGATGGGAAAGCGAACAGCAATTAGCATTCGAAACGTTGAAAGAAGTGCTGACGACAGCACCAGTGTTAGCATATCCAGACTTTACAAAAGAATTCATAATAACGACAAACGCATCAGATAAAGCGATAGGCGCGATACTCTCACAAGGAGAAATAAGCAAGGATAGGCCAATAGCTTATGCAAGTAGGGTAATAAACACCGCAGAAAAAAATTACACGACGACAGAGAAGGAACTGTTAGCAATAGTGTGGGCAGTAAAGCATTTTAGACCATATGTTTATGGAACGCATTTTAAAATAGTAACAGATCATAAAGCATTAGTGTGATTATTTAAGGTACAGGACCCAGGATCTAGATTAATGAGATGGAAACTTCAATTAGCAGAACACGACTATGAAATTTTACATAAAGCAGGAAAGAATAACACAAACGCTGACGCATTAAGTAGGAACATTTTCGCATTAGGAATGCACGACGCTGCAGAAGTAGAATCGAACGAAGCCGAAACAGAACAGAAAAATGAAATAATGAAAGTAAATTCAGAAAAGGATCGCGAACAAATTTTATACGAATATCACGTAGCACCACTTGGAGGACATCAAGGAATACAACGGACAAAGCAAAGAATTAAATAAAAATATACATGGTCAGGAATAGATAAGGATATAGAAAATTATATTAAAAAATGTACATTTTGTCAGAAAAATAAATTAGGAGCGAAAACAAAAGCACCAATGCAAATAACAGACACACCGACCAGAGCATTTGAAAAAGGAGCATTAGATATTGTAGGGCCTTTACCGGAAACGAAACAAGGAAATAAATATATTTTAACTTTTCAAGATCATTTAACAAAGTTTAGTAAAGCGATAGCATTGCCGAACCAGGAAGCAAACACAATAGTGTAACGAACTGTGCATCTATTTTTATTAATTGTCACTTATGTCGTTACACGATCCTGGACAGAGCGGCTTGCCAAGGATCTTAGGGTTCTTTGGGATACGTGTACTAAATGAGGCTGAGACCTTTTCTTTTATGAATAACAAAATAACAATTTATTCAATAATACTTAATTCTATATTACAACTAATCCTTATAGTCCTCTAAGGTAATACGGGAAATAGTCTTTTACAAATAATTAGTCTTTGAGAAGGGGTAGATCTTCCGTGAAGAGTTTTGTGATATTTGAATATGATTTGGCCTTGGTATAGTCGAGCGATTTGACTGGCTCGGATAACGCTGGCACTGACTCACCCGGTTTAGCGTGGCACGACTCACTTCAGCACTGACGCGGTCGATAACTCGACTCGGTCGGTAACTTAATCGATACTGTCTCGATTACTAACTGGCACTGACTCGAATGACATCTGGTGTGTCTAAATAGAGTTCGTAATACAGACTCAGTCGATAAGAGAGTCCTGTATTGACGCGACGTACTTTTCTCGTCGCGGTAGCACCTTCTTTTCTTGGTGAGATTGATGAGGATATAGGAATCTCAAGGAGCTGGCTAAAGCTACCTCGAGGGTGAATAACCCAGGAGCTGGTTAAAGCTACCTAGGTCGGTAGGAATCCAGGAGCTGGTTAAAGCTACCTAGTTTTAGGTTAGGAGTCAGTTGCCGAGTGCTGGCAAGGTCGGATGCTTTGCTGACCGGTGAGTGCTCTTGGCCAGGAGGGGCACTCTCTCTATGTTTTAGGTTATGACTGGGTTGGTATAAGGAGCGCACCAGAAGCTGGTTAAAGCTACCTAGGCAGGATCTCAAGGAGCTGGTTAAAGCTACCTCGGAAGGTTGTTCAAGGAGCTGGTTAAAGCTACCTCGACTGGAGGATCTCAAGGAGCTGGTTAAAGCTACCTCGAGAGGTAAATCAAGGAGCTGGCTAAAGCTACCTCGATTGGGAGGATCTCAAGGAGCTGGCTAAAGCTACCTCGAGAGGTAAGTCAAGGAGCTGGTTAAAGCTACCTCGACTGATGGAACCCAGGAGCTGGCTAAAGCTACCTAGGCAGGATTTGGAATAGTAGGTTATGAGTAGGCTTCAGAGAGTGGTTCCCAAGGCTTTGGCTGGTGTACAGTCGAAGTCTTGCTTCTGTTCTCTGACTGTGTGACTGACTCTGGCTTGGTTGACGGGCCTCCATTTATACCCGGAATTTCCAATGGGGCCTTGGTGGGGATTCCTTCTGGAAGTTTCGATGTCTCTTCTGGAAGCTTCGGTGTTCCTTCTAGAAGCTTCGGTGTTCCTTCTAGAAGCTTCGATATGACGAAGTCGTGGAAGGGGGTTTCTTCTCGATGCTTCGATGCGAGGGGATTGTGGAGGGGGGTTTCTGCTCGATGCTTCGTTGCGAGGGGGTTGTGGAGGGGATTTCTTCTCGATGCTTCGTTGCGAGGGGGTCGTGGAGGGGATTTCTTCTCTGGGCGCCATATTGGATCCAGCGCGGCGGGTATGCAGCACGGCGGGGGCCTAGCACGGCGGGTGCCTAGCATGGCAGGCGCTTACGCGAATGTAGGATTTACAAATGTGAACGGGACTTATGGTTAACAAATGTGAACGCTTTATATATCGAAATAAACCTAACCTATTTATTAATACTTAATTTACATTTTGTTGTCGCACGGATTCAGTTCATCATTCGTTACAATATCGAAAGCATTAGTAACCAAAATAATTTGTGAACACGGAATTCCAGACAAAATATTAACAGAACAAGGGACAAATTTTTTAAGCGACATATTTAAAAACATATGTAAATTGTTAAGAATTACAAAAATACAAACATCAGCATATCACCCAGAATCAAACGGAGCGTTAGAACAATCACATAGGACATTAGCAGAATATTTAAAAAATTACATAGACAATGAACAGACAGACTAGGACGAATGGTTACCATACGCAATGTTCACATACAATACCACCCCACATACAGCGACAGGTTATACACTACACGAATTAGTTTACGGACGACAAGCAGAATTACCGATAGCATTAAAACTTCCACCAACACATACGTACAATTACGACGATTACGCATTTGAAGTTAGAGAAAGGTTAAGGACAGCAAACGAAACGGCACGGAATAGATTAAAAATGACAAAAGAAAAGACAAAAGAATACTACGACAAAAAGACAAAACAAGTAGAATACAAAATAGGAGATAAAGTATTATTATATGACGAAGCAGTTAGAAGAGGTAGATCAAAGAAACTAGACAGTAAATGGATAGGACCATACACAATAACAAAAAGAAATTCTAATGTAAATTACACGATACAAAAGGGACGGAAAACATTACTAACGCATGTAAATAGATTGAAGCATTACATTGAATAAACAAAACAAAACATAAATAAATAACAGAACAGTAACAAAAATTAAAATAGATAGTAGAATATAGAAAGCGAAATAACAGTAAACAAAGCAAAAGCTATAAATTAGTAAGCGTAATAAAAAATCGGACATAAACTAACGAAAAAACAGAAGTATAAATAACAATAAAGAATAACTAATACAAAGCTAAGCAGCGAAAAATACTACTAATAAAAAATAAAAGTAAATTAAGGAATTAAAGATAAAAGAAACTAAGTTAAGAAGAGAGGTAATAATAAAATTAACTAATCAGAAATAATTATAAAAAATTGAAAATAAAGTAAAGGAAAAGATATAGTAGTAGTAACAAACTAATAAACTAACTAGCAAAAGAAGGAAAATCAAATAATAATGAAAACAAACAAAACTAACTAATCTTAAAACTAACGAACAGGTAAGGAAAAAGGAACGGATTGGAATAAATGAGGGATAGTCAAAGACACGTAAAAGCTCAGTCGAGTTCAATTAAAATATATTAAAATAAGATAAACATATTACAAGAGTTATGAGTTATGATAAAAAATATATATATATAAAATAGGGTATCAATGGGGTTTGGGAGGGCCGCCACGTGATAGGGAGCATTCCCCCCAAGGGAGCCAGATGTCGGCACACTATAACAGAAAGAAAAAATTCAAATTAAAAACGAATCAACAGAAAAATCAAATAATTAAACAATAACAATAACGCAAATACTCACAGGAAAGGGCTCCTCGCCAAAAAGGCGACGAAGGCCAAGGCAGTTCCCCCGAGCCCAGCAGGCAGGTACCCCCCTCCTGCCAAAGTTCGTCGAGGGCACCGCGTAGGTAGCGGCGGGCACACCGCCTCCAAAATGCGACCATCCGTCCCTGCCAGTTCTCCGCAAAGAACCGGGACGGACACTAAATACAAAAAAAAAACAAAATTAAACACACCAAAACTAATAAAAAATCAAGATAAGAATAAAAATAATTAAGAAAAGTACTTACACCGCAGGTATGACAGGTAGCATTGTTCTTCAAATTAAAGGAATGCATGGCGAAAACTTTTCCTCTGTTTCGAAACTTCGAAAACGTGAAAAAAAATTGAACGTATATTGAGACCGCGGCACGAAACACGCACTTATATAGGCCACAATTTTGCGAACAACGCGATTTGTAAAGAGAAACGAAGACAGCATGTTAAACCTGTCCTCCTTTGCAATGTAACGATGGTAGGGAGCTCAGCACAGGTAGAGCCCCGCGCGAAACTGCGAAACAAAATCGATAAAGCAGATCACACAAAAAACTTTACCATAATCAATTAGGAAGTAACACTTCATTATCAACTCACGGGAACATTCAGACAGGTAGAGACGCGAATGATAAAAATTACGCCAAGCCTAAAAACACGTTAAAAGCATATAGAAAATTTGAAAACCATATCCCACATAGCAAAAAGCATTAAAATAGAATAAGCAGATAGGAACAATACATAGGGAAGTAGATACATCAGAAATAGAATTACTAGAGAAACAACATTGCATACACAGTTTAGATTAAGCGAACAAATCCAAATAGTTTTAAGAAACGATTATATTACAACATTATAAAAACGGGAAAAACATGTAAATCAAGATAATCTTAAAAAACGATTGTAAAAACACATTATATTCGGGATAAAAAATTGTATACACTGGACTCTGACGTATACGTAAACATTACCGATACGATCCACCCACCGAACCTTCTTCTAAGGGGGGGGGGGGGGGGGGGGAATGTTGTGACGCACACAACCCGAACCGTGAGATAGTGCAACACATAGGAATGTGCACGCGTAGCATTGAGCAACAGCCTTCCAAGGCAGCGGCACCTCAAAAGTGCA
The DNA here is from genome assembly GCA_030770465.2 of Perdita meconis. Taxonomy (NCBI): domain Eukaryota; kingdom Metazoa; phylum Arthropoda; class Insecta; order Hymenoptera; family Andrenidae; genus Perdita; species Perdita meconis. The sequence goes on along the minus strand of JASKOS020000013.1, from coordinate 10,054,961 downwards.
GACGCGAATTTTCGTAATCTAGGTCAATCCCCGCGAGCAAGGGCGCTGACCACCGGGCCACCGCCTTGCCGCGCTATTCATTCCCACGCACATAAAACGCACGCGGAAGAACCGCGGGCAGCTCTTTAGTCAACAAGACTCAGCTCCGAACAGCTGACCAGCGCGCGACCCACCATCTATCGCGGCGCAGAGTCTAGTACAGTGTCTATTTAATAAAACGTTGTTAATCGTTTACGGCGAGTTCCAACTCCTTAACCGGCAAAGATCCCAACTACCCTCGGATTACCCGAGATTCTCCTTCGACGATCAATTCCGAAGATTATTTTGGTTGCGACCAACCGGCCAAGGGCAACGGCGCAACAGCAGGTATGGTGGGGAATCGCTGTCTGCCGGCTCGGTGGAAAAGCCGTGAGGGGAACAAGTGACTTCAAGGTCGGGAGCCACAGTTCGCCACCCCTGATGTATAGTAATGTGACACATAACATAAAATTAATAAATACAAATTAAAATTATTAGTACTTATTATTTAGTTCTTAGTGAAGTGAATCAATTGGAAAAGAATAAAAGAGCTAAAATTATATTATTTTTTATAAGAAAGAGTAAAATAAAATGAAAGATGTCATTAAGAAGTGAAATGGAAATGGCAAGCATTCACAGAGACGAAAAAGAGATTCTGTAACCTGCATTTGTGAGGGTATGAAAATATCATTATGAAAGTTTCAATACATATTGTTAGAGATAAAACAAGGTATAAGCAAAACTCCCTACATGAGTGTTGGCTGCACGTCAATCGTGCACGGGCGAATCGATATATCGATTCGCAAGCTGCGTAGAACACGCGCATGTGCGTTGTGAGAACGTTGTGTGATGCAATCTATAGAAGTTCCTAATTATGTTATATCATAATATTCTTAAAGTTTATTCAGTATTATACAGTTTATTCAAAATATATCTAATGTTAAAACCTAAATCTCGTCTGTTCATTGAATCCACGCAACACATATTATTATTATTGTAAGCTTTGACAGTGAATAAAACACTTACGGCACATATTTAATCAGTGAAATAAAAGAGAATTTATTTCCACATTGCTTATCCAATGTGTGAATACTTGCAATAGTACAATGAGATGTATAAAGAAATAATAAAATAATACTTTTAACTTTTTGCACGCGGATCACGCATCTCACGCGTCTCACTCTCATCACGCGCTCTACCGCCATGACAGACATACAGACACGCACATTCGCTCAGGCATTCATTCGTTTGGCGCCAACTTTGAGATTACTTTCCAACACTTTCCCTTAATCTCAAAATAAACAAAAATTCAGTCTTACTCGCTTAATGATAAGAAAAATAAAATTAGCACATTTGTTCTTTTTAACGGACGACTAGCCTGCTTAAATCTACGACTTAAATCTACTTGACTAACATTTCTTTACATTTTTTAAACTTAGTAACACCGAGAGGCTTTGTAAAAATATCTGCCACCTGTTCGTTCGTGTTGCAATATTTAACTTTAATATTATCTTTAATCTTTTCGCTTATGAAATGAAAGCACACATCTATGTACTTAGATCTACGTTTGAATACTCCCGTTTTTATGAGTTTAATTGCACTTTGATTGTCTATGTTTAACTCACAGTCAATGTCTTTATCTATTAGTTCACTTATCAGCGTTTTTATGTACAGCAGCTCTTTACAGCAGTCCGCTGCAGATATGAATTCAGCCTCTGTGCTCGATAGGGCCACGACGGGTTGTTTGCGCGATGCCCAGCTGACTGGTCCTCCGAGGAATTTTATCAAATACCCTGTGGTGCTTTTACACGTTTCAGGGTCACCCGCAAAGTTAGCATCGCAGTAGCCTTGAAGTGTATACGAACTTTCCTATTTTTGATACATGATGCCTTGATCTTTTGTTCCCTGCAAATACTTTAAAATTCTTTTAACGTTACTCACGTCATTTTTAGTCGAGTTTTGTACTTTTCTGCTGCTGTAGATAACGGCATAACTCAGATCCGGCCTTGTTTTAGCTGTCAGGTATATCAAGCTTCCGACAGCTTCTTGGTAAGGAAACTTTGTGTTGCCTTCCTCTACTTCAGTGTCGGAGCTGTTCGCCAACATTGGAGTGTCCACTGGTTTTGCATTTTTCATTTGATAGGTTTCCAAAATCTTTTTTGAGTAGCTCCCTTGCGTCAGTCTTAGATTTCCTTGTCTTTCGATTTCTAAACCTATAAAAGAACTGGGATTTAAATTAGACATGATGTCAAACATATTCTTCAGCTGATTGATTAGTCTGACTAGATCGTTCTTGTTTCCTCCGAAAAGTATTCCGTCATTTACGTGTATAGCCAGAATAGTTTTTCCATCCGGTTTTTTAAAGATGCACTTTTCGGTTCTTAGTTGTCTTAAACCGTAGGTTTTTAGAGCACCTGTAAATTTCTTATTCCAACTATTCGGTGCTTGCTTTAATCCGTATAGTGCCTTTTTTAGTTTGCACAGTTTTTCTTTTCCTTCGAACCCTTCTGGCAGTTTTATGTAGATGTCCTCTTCGATTTCTCCATAGAGAAATGCAGTTTTAACGTCGAATTTTACGTATTGCCAATTATTTTTATTTGCCAGGGCAAACAGAATGCGCAGAGCTGCGGTCTTAACGACTGGGCAGTACAGCTTTTCGTAGTCTATTTCCTCCTTCTGTTCGCAACCTCTGGCGACCAACCGTGCTTTGTATGCACCGTTGTCCTTTCTTCTTAATACCCATCTGCTTGACAGGCATTTCTTTCCTGTAACTTCTTCTTTTACTGAGATCCAAGTCTTATTACGCTGCAGTGCTTCTTTTTCTTCGTTTATTGCTTTTGTCCAGTGTTCTTTTTCTTCGCTTTCCATTGCTTCCTTGTACGTCAGAAAAACGAAGTCCGTATATTTTACCGGATATTTTCTGTCTCGTTGCGATCTTCTTGGCATGTTTGTTTTCGTTATAGTTTCGTCGAGTTGTTCCTGACTGTCTTCAGGAGCACTTTCCATTTCTTCACTGCTGGTATCTTCATTGTCGTTGTCTTCATTGTCGATATCTTCAAGCGATGCTTCTTCTTCGCTGTCGTTTGCGTCTTGCATTATGTTCAATTTCTTACTTTTTAGTTTTATGTCTTCTTCAACAAAGTGTACATCGCGCGACACTATGATTTTCCTTTTTTCTTTGTCCCAAAGTCTGTATCCTGTGTTCGTATAACCTACAAATTTTGTAGTTTTACTTCGGTTGTCAAGTTTTTTTATTTGTTCGAGATTTTTTGCAAATGCTTTGCAACCGAACACTTTAATGTTTTTTAGATTTGGCTTTTTTCCATTCCACATTTCGTATGCAGTCTTTTTATTTACTTTAGTAGGACTTCTGTTGTATAGATAGGCTGCCACTTTTACAGCCTCTTCTCAGAGATATTTGTCTTCCTTATTGTTAGTGATCATAGCTCTCGTTTTTTCGACTAAAGTCCTATTTAGTCTTTCGGCCTTGCCGTTCAGCTGCAGAATATGTAGTGGTGTAAAATTGATTCTTATGCCCTTGTTTTTACATCACGTCTGTAAAGCTTTATTGGCATACTCTCTTCCATTGTCGCATCGAAGTTCTTCAGTCTTGAGATTCTATTTATTCTCCGCTTCATTTATAAACTCTTTGACTTTTTCAAACACTTTTGTCTTCTCTTCCAGAAGATATACCATTCCATAGTTGGTATAATCATCTAAGAATGTTAAGAAATATCTTTTATTGTCCCATGTATTTGGAGATATGGGACCACATACATCGGTGTGTATGATTTTCAATGGTCGATCGGCTCTTTCCCTGCATTCATCAAAGGACGTCCTTGTTTGCTTGGCTTGAATGCATGTTTCGCAGTGTTTTAAGTTGTCACTTATGTTCTGTTGTTTTAAATTGATTCCCTCTGATAGCTTGAGTAGCTTCCTCATATTGTCTACACCCAGGTGTCCCAGACGTTTGTGCCATAGCATCGCTGTTTCTTCTTGTGTAGCGTTGAGTGTTGTTTCATTCGCGTTGCCTCCTATATTGTATAGTCCCACTGCGTTTTTCTTTCCTTGGAGTACTACATTGGTTCCTCTGCTTACGATGACTTTTTCCTTACTGAAGATTACTGTTCCATTTCGCTTTGTAATCTCATTTACGGACATCAGATTCTTTTTTAAATTTGGAATGTACAGTACATTGTTTAATGTACAGCCTCCTAGATCCACTGTTCCTTCCTTTTCTGCTCGCATAGATCCTTTGTTACTTGCCATTCCTACTGATGCGTTTATGGATCGACTCTTCCGTAGGAGCTCTTTGTTGTTAGTCATATGAGACGAAGCTCCCGAGTCTAATATCTATTCATCATGTGTGTTATCGCTACATAGAAAGGCTATTTTACTTACTTCTTCTCTGTCTTGCTTCAGTGTTCGTCTTCTAAAGAAACAATCTTTCTCCTGGTGATTATGTTTTTTGCATATCGTGCACTGGGACGTGGTTCCGTTCTTACTGCAGTTTCTGGTCATGTGACCTGGTTTTTGACATGTATAGCATATAATTTCTTTGTTCTTCTTACCGTTATCGGTTTTTCCAAAACTTTGTGATGTGTGGCCTTTCTTATTGTTCTTAAAGTAACGCTTCCCTTCTGCCTTCAATGCTATTTCTTCGTCTTCCGGTGTTCGTCGCCTAGCTTCTTCCGTCAACAGTCTGGCCGTCAGGTTTGTCAGTGTCTGTTTGTTCGATGGAGTTGACTCCCACGCGCTGGCAAACGATTTGAAATTTTCTGGCAGTGTGCTTATTATTTTAGATATTACCATCGTATCAGTTATACTTTCACCTAAAGACTTAATTTTGAACGCTAGATTTTTCAATTTTGCTATGTGGGTGGCCATGTGATTTTTTTTTCTTTTTATACTCGAAAAATTGCTGCATAAATGAGCATCTTTGTTGTTCTGTGTCGCGTTCAAAAATTGTCTTTAATCTCAGCCACATTTCATGAGCTGTGTTACAAGTCATAATGTGTATTAGACATTCTTTTTCGATATTACTTACGATGAGTTTTTTTGCTTTTGCTTCCTTCTTTTTCCTGTCTGGTGTATCTTCGACTTCATTATCTGCGGCGTTTGGTATAACCTCCAATACTTCCGCTGCCTCGAAAAATATTTGCATTTGGAATTGCCATAGCGTGTATCCATTTCCATCTTTCAGTTTTTCTATGTTGTCTATTTGGCCAGCATTTATTCTATCAGCACACATTTTACTTTTTGGTCGCTTTTAATATTTTTTAGTTTTCAATATGCTTTCACTTTTCGTTTTTTTTTGTTTTTTTACTTTTGTACACGTGTGCCAACATGTGCTTACTGGGCCAATAACCTGTAAGCTTTGACAGTGAATAAAACACTTACGGCACACATTTAATCAGTGAAATAAAAGAGAATTTATTTCCACATTGGTTATCCAATGTGTGGATACTTGCAATAGTACAATGAGACGTATAAAGAAATGTTGTAATTGGGCAAATATTACTATACACGTGGTATTAGCATAATCAGAAAAACTTTATTGAATAATACACATGCTTGTGCACTCAGTCAAAATGTAACCGGAAGTGCGTTACCAAGGATAGAAACATAACGTCATTAGATGGCGTCGTTGAAACCATAAATACGCGCGTTATTCAACACTCCTCCTCAACGTCGTCATCAGTTACTGGTTGCAGTCATAATCCAAAGACAACCTTTTAAGTTTGTTTTTCTCTATTGGCTTCGTCAATAAATCTGCAATCATATGTTCTGTACTACAATATATTAACTTCATTATGTTACCTTCCTTTAAATCTCTGATAAAATGATATTTGGTATCAACATGTTTTGTTCTTTTGCTATAATTTTGATTTCCTGTTAATGATATACAGCTTTGATTGTCTTCATACATTTTTATAGGTAGATTGATATCTTTGTCAAAATCTTTGAGTAATTTAATTAACCATAGACCTTCTTGACATGCTTCACTCAAAGCTATGTACTCCATCTCAGTAGATGATAGTGCTACGCATGTTTGTTTTCTGCTTGCCCAGCTAATACTGCTTCCATTATATTTAAAACTAGCTACTCGGTGTTGCTCGCTCGCTTCGCGAGCTCGCGAGTGGGGTTATTGTTGCCTCGCTTGCGTAGAAAAGCTTATCAAAATCCCTTGCGTAAAGCTGAGAAGCGATACGGTATTGACTTGCGACGGGCTTTACATGCTAGAGTCTGAATAATAGGACTTGCGAGAAGGGAAGGAGTTCGGAGTCCCTCTGGCGGCAACTGATGGTGACACGTGGCCATTGCGGCCGTCGAGGCCATCGTTGTCGTTTACGTGTAAAAACTTTAATAACTCGACATTAAATAGGAATATCGAAATAATTTTTGTCCTGTGTTGAGACCAAAAGTCGAAGGAATAAAAATAAAAATGTTTGATGAAAATCTATGCAGTAGTTTTTGCGTGATGCGCGCACATCGATAACCCTGCTATCATTTTATTTATATAGATAAAGATAATAATAATTAAAATCAATTAATAGTAATTTGTACTATTCTTCGTGTCGCTAGCTCAAATGCAAATAATGCGCGGCTGTCGCTCACTTTGTCAGAATCAGCGATGCACTGGGCGCTCGACGGTGTAGCGACAGTTGTGACGCTGAGAATCAGAGTTAGGAGGAAAAGTAACGGAGACGGTTTCGGTCCTGAAATCCGTGGGAATACTCGGCAATAAGGCTGATAAAGGCCGAAATGACCACTTCCGAGAGGCTGAGAAGCGATACGGTATTTTTTTTTTTTTTCCTCCTTGGTTCGTTGGGTGTGTGTGTTCCGTACCTGAGAGCGGTGGCGCCCCCTTACCGGATGCACTTGATTGGTAGGTTATTGGCGTTACCTTCATGAATTAGTTTTAGAATAAACATCGTAGAGCTTAGTAGAAGTGGGGAAAATTTTCAAAAAACCCCAAATGAAAGATGGCAGGTAGCCAAAGTGATCATGCAGAAGTTGATTGGGCATGCAGCATTGAATGAGGTGTTTTGTTGGAAGTGCGTGAAAAGCAAGGGGAGGAGGAGAGGGGGAGGGAACAAAGATTTAGGGTGGGGGGGAGGGGGTTTGCCCAGAGGGTAGAGCTCGCCGGAGCGAAGTCTGGAAGGTGAGTCAAAGGTTTTGGATTTTATATAGCATAATGTAAGCAGAGAAAGCATAAAGTAAGCAGAGAAAGCATAGTTGTGTCAGGAGCAGCTGTTTCTGTTCTTGATTAAAGCTGAGGAGCAGTGTGTGGGGTCAAGAGGGAAGAGAGCTTTAATCCTGTACGGGATCCTATTGCGGTCGAACATACCAGTGAGCTGAATCTGAGCGTTAAGGTGATTTATAACATTATAAGAGCCGGCAAGCCTCATGATATAAAGGAGAATTTTCTCCGATTTGAGTTCCTTGTGCAGTTCATCTGTGGGAAAATCATATTTTTTGTTAGCAACAATTCTAAGGATTCTATTTTCAGTCTGTTGGAGACGCATCAGATAAGTCGGACGAGCAGCCATCCACACTTGAGATCCGTAGGTGAGTACAGGTCTAATGCAAGACTTGTAAATAACAAATCTGAGATGTCTGGTTAGCAGATTGTTGGCAACAAGCGATTTATGGAGGGCTCCGGCAGCAGCTCTCGCCTTTGAAATTCTGTCCATGACAGCTGGAGTCCAGGATAGTTTTGAATCATATATAATACCTAAGTATTTGACCTGAGGGACCCAGGGAATTTGAGACCCACAGAGGAGAAGGTTTTGATTGGGAACAGGGGTTTTATGCCTCGAAAAAATGATGGCCTGGGTTTTATTGGGATTTACTGTGAGTTTCCAGTTAAGGAAGAAATCAGCAACTTCGTTTAGGTGAGTTTGTAGCTTAAGTATAACGAGTTGAGGTTTCCATGACGTAGCAAGTAGGGCAGTGTCATCTACATAGAGTGCCATTTGGGTGTTATGGTTAGTTGGTATATCATTTATGTATATATTGAAGAGGGTCGGGCCAAGGATAGAGCCCTGTGGGACACCCGCAAGTATCTCGACAGGGTTAGACGGGCGGTTGTTGATGGAGGCAGATATGCGCCTGGAAGTCAAATAGGACTTGATCAGGAGAATGATTTGAAGATCGAAGCCGCATTTGTGAAGTTTGAGGAGTAGGGCTGAGTGCCAGACAGTGTCGAAGGCTTGGGTGAGGTCAGGGAGTACCATGGCAGTAACTCTGTTGACGTTTAACTCGTGGGTTATTATTTGAGCTACCCGAATAAGTTGGTGTGTGGTAGAATGCCCTTGACGAAAACCGAATTGGGTATCAGTGAGTAGGTTGCGAGATTTGAGGTGGAGGTTAATGTGTGAGAGGATAACTTTCTCAAACAGCTTGCCTAGGATGGAGAGAAGACTTATAGGTCTGTAACTCGTAAGGTTATCCTTTGGTTTGCCAGGTTTAGGGACCGGGATAATTTTGGCAAGTTTCCAGGCAGCAGGGAAATAGCACAGGGTGGAGCAGGCTCTGAATAAGTAGTAAATCTGCAGGACAATTTTATTGTCTGCGTTTTTTAGCATTTGCGCTGAGATTTTATCGTAGCCGGGGGCTTTTTTGTTCCGCAGGCCACGAATGAGATTTGCGATCAGGTTAGGGGTGCAACCCTGTAACGGAGAGGGGTCAGGATGCTCAGAGTTTAACTGGGCGATGAAGTCGTTTACTACTGAGGAGAAAGGAGAGGGACGGTTTGAGACCGCGTTATGTATGTTAGCGAAATAGGAGTTGAAAGCAGCTGCTTTGTCCTCCGGGGAGGTGAAAGCCGTGTTGTTATAGAGGAGAGTAGGGTATACTGTTTTTGTGTTTGTGAGGCGTTTATAATTAGCCCAGAAGGTCGGGTCAGCACGGTTTAGGTTTTTTAGACGGTTTTTATATTCCAGGATGTTTACTTCTTTAATTCTGTGTTCGATGGCTTTGGACAGGATTTTAGCATACTCGTAATAGAAAGGGGCACCCGTACTTTGGTAGAGCTTGCGATTTCTTCTGCGTAGGGTGCTGAGAAGCGATACGGTATTGACTTGCAACGGGCTTTATATGCTGGAGTCTGAATAATAGGACTTGCGAGAATGGAAGGAGTTCGGAGTCCCTCTGGCGGCAACTGATGGTGACACGTGGCTATTGCGGCCGCCGAGGCCATCGTTGTCGTCTACGTGTAAAAACTTTAATAACTCGACATTAAATAGGAATATCGAAATAATTTTTGTCCTATGTTGAGACCAAGAGTCGAAGGAATAGAAATAAAAAAGTTTGATGAAAATCTATGCAGTAGTTTTTGCGTGATGCGCGCACATCGAAACTCTGCTATCATTTTATTTATATAGAAGAAGAAGATAGAAGAAGAAGAAGAAGATATCCACTGTGTGATTTTCTATCGTTTTCAGATTCTGCCCAGTCCGCGTCTGCATATCCTATTAATTTTTCTGTTTCTTGATATCCCAATTTTAATGTATAATTTATAGTGTGTTCCAAATATTTAATAATTTTTTTAGCTTCGTTCATATCTGTTTAAGTCTGGTCGTGTTGATACTGCTATGTACATTAGACTACCTATAATACTTTGAAATTTTGTATTATCTTGTAATGGTTTACTATTTTGAACTTTCCTATATCCTGTACACATTGGTATTTCCGAGCCCTTAGCATCTTTTAATCCATATGTCTCTAAAATTTGCTCGATGTATTTTCTTTGATGTATATAAAATATTTGTTCTTTGTCTCTTTCTACTTGTATTCCTGAATATTCTTTTATGTCTCCAAGTTCTGACATCCTAACTTTTTCTGAAAGTTCTTGCTCAAACTTTTGAATCTAATCGGTATTTTTAGAAGTTATTACTGTATCATCCACATATATTATTACATAAGTGGTCATACTTCGACTATGTTTTATATATAAACATGGATCTGTAATACCTTGGCTATATCCTATTTCTTTTAATTTGTTTGAAATGCAAGTATTCCAATTATTTGCTGATTGTTTCAATCCGTATATACTTTTGTTCCATCTTAATACCAAGTGCTCTTGGTTCTGTATCTCGTATCCTTTTGGCTGCTTCATATAAATTACTTTCTTTAAATTTCCATTTAGAAATGCATTTTTTATATTATAGTGTTTAACTATCATCTTCTCTTTACCTGCAATACTCAAAAGCATTCTTAATGTTGTTTGTCTTACCACTGGCGCAAATATTTCTTCGTAATCTATCTTATAATTTTGATTACAACCCAGCGCCACAAGTCTAGTCTTGTAACGGACTATATTTGTACTTGCATCTCTTTTTAATTTAAAGACCCATTTGCACCCAATTGCTTTAGCTCCTTTCGGAAGTTCAGTTATCCCCCATGTATTATTTGCTAACAAAGATGAATATTCTTCATCTAACGCTCGTTGCCATTCCTCTTTGTTTATTCCTGCCAAAGCTTCTGCGACGGATCTTGGTTCCATCTCTTGTTCTTTCGTGATGTGTACGTATGCTGCTAACTTCGCTGGTGGTACTCCTTTATTTTCACGCTTTGATCTTCTTAAATTATTTTCATTTCTTTGATCCTGCTGTATCTGTTGTACAGGTTCTTCTTCCTCTTCTTCCTTAGTTTCTAAATCTATATTTATTTCCGTATCTTTACTTTCATTATCTTCATTAAATTCTTTGGTCTCCTCCTGAATACTGATATTTTCCATAAATATAACATCTCTACTAATAGTAATCTTATCAGTCTTTAAGTTTATTAAACGATATGCTTTTGATTCTTCGCTATATCCTACGAAATATAGTTTTTCTGCCTTATTATCTAACTTCTGTCTCTTTTCACCTGGGATGTGTACGTAGGCTTGACATTCAAACTTGTGTATTCCTTTGAAATTTGGTTTGGTTCCGTACCAATATTCATATGAACTTTTGCTTCGCATTCTACTGGGTAATCTGTTCTGTATATAATTTGCCATTAGAACTGCCTCACCCCAGTATTTCTTATCGAATCCACTGTCGATGAGCATGCATCTGGTCATCTCTACAAGGTACCTATTCTTTCTTTCAGCAATTCCATTTTGTTGCGGAGTATATGATGCTGTTAACTGTATTTGCATACCTTCAGTCTTCATGCAATTTGTTAATTCAGCATTGACATACTCTCTCCCTCTGTCGGACCTAATGGCTTTTGGTTTTTTGTTGAACTTATTCTTGACTAAAGCTACATATTCTTTTATGCTTTTATTTACATCAGACTTATGTGCTAGTAGACGTACCTCAGTGTACCCACTATAATCATCAATTAGTGTAAGTACATATCTTTTGCCGCTTGTTGTTGCTGTTTGCATCGGACCAAGATCCAATAATTCCTTAACTTTCTCCATTCTCTTTGGAAATGGCTTCCGAGATAGCTTTCCTTGGACACATGTATCACATACTTCCTTAATTCCGCAGTCCTCTATCTTTATGTTCGAAACAAGAGTTTCCTTAACAATCCTACGAATGGCTTCTGGATCCCTGTGTCCCAACTTCCTGTACCAGGAATGTATGCAATTTTCTTTATGCTGGCTTTGTATAAGTAATGCTTTATGATCCTTCAGTCTGTATAGATTTCCTATACTTTCCGCTGTAGCTACTATTATATTATTTTTTGTTATATTGCACTCGGTTTCATTAAAAACAATTTTAAATCCATTATCTGTTATCTTCTTGACAGATAATAAGTTACCATGTAAATCAGGTACATACAATACATCCTTTATAGTTACTGTCCTTTCTTCGTTCAAATTATTTATACATTTAATACTTCCTGTTCCTATGCCTTCGACTTTAATTACTTTTCCATCTGATACAGTAACGTTATTCTTTTTATTAGTATCCAGGGTATTAAAAAACTTTGTCGCTGGTCATATGACTCATTGCACCTGAGTCGATAAACCATGCACCTGAATCACTTTTATTTGTATGAGCGCTAAAACAGAAATCATTATTACTGGTATCTTCTGTTTTATTTACCTTTTCCTTCTGCTCTTTCCAATTTTAATATTTCCAACAATCCTTTTTTAAATGTCCTTTCTTTTTACAAAAATAGCAATCGCTTAGTTTTGTTAAATCTTCTTTCTTTCGAAAATTGTTCCTTTTCGTCTTCAGTGCTGTATCTCCCATTGTACTTGACTGCGCAGAGCAGTTTACCCTTCTGTGATATTCATCCAAAAGTTTTCCTTTGACCACACTTAACGTTAACTCATTCGGCGCTAAACTTTCAAGTACGTTTATTAAACTATTATAAGATTCTGGTAAACCGCAAAATATTATGCCAATCAAAAAAGATTCATTCATATCTTCCCAAATGGCTACCAATTGATTATACCAATCAATCATTTTATTTAAATGTTCTTCCAAATTTCCGTGTTCTGATAACCTTAAAGTGCATAACTTTTTTAATAAGAATATCCTACTTGAAAGTGTAGACTTTTCGTGATATTCTTTCAATGCATTCCAGGCTTCTTTGGCACTTCTAGTAGCTCTAATATGCACCAACTGGTCATCTAATACTAATAAACCTATTGTGGCCTTGGCTTTGCCGTCCCTATTTAACCATTCCACATTTCTTTCTGCAGGAGGATTTGCCTCTACTAAATCCCATAAACCTTCTTTTATTAGTAGTAATTCTACTTTATATTTCCATGATTGATAGTTCTGATTATTCAATTTAGTAATGAAAACACGTGTCGCGTCCATGTTATCTTTAACAGTTAGGTTAACTCTGCACGTGGTTTTTCCTTAGTTTATCTTTATACCTTATAATGCACAGAAAAATTAAAATAAACTTTTACCAACTGTTTAAAAGACTCCTGGGCCCATAACCTGTTGTAATTGGGCAAATATTACTATACACGTGGTATTAGAATAATCAGAAAAACTTTATTGAATAATACACATGCTTGTGCACTCAGTCAAAATGTAACCAGAAGTCAGGCCCTCCAATCGAGCCGTATTTCGCAATAAGCGCGAATTAGTTTGCCCACCTCACCGATTGTGCGCTGCTGTCGCTCCACGCACACATATACCTATTATCGGTGAGATGCACGCACACATAGACATGGTCCTATATCCGTGTGATACCATATATATACTTACTCAAATTGATTTCAATGATAATAAAAAAAACGCTGTATTAACTGTAAAAACCAATATAAATAATTTACAAATAAAAAACCAATATAAAATAACTTATTAAATGAAATAAATAATTTACAAATAAAAAACCAATATAAAATAACTTATTAAATGAAAAAAGATTACGAACCCTTTAAAAAGTATGAAATAACTTGTTATTTCATATTATTCATTTCATAAAAAATGAATAAAAGAATTAAAATAAATAGTTGACAACTAAAAAACCAATATAAATTAACCTAATTAAATGAAAAAGATTACGAACCCTTTAAAAAGTATGAAATAACTTGGTATTTCATATCATTCATTTTATAAAACTCAGCTGTTTTATAATTATAATATAATAATACAACTATTTATAACAAACTTTCATTTCAAATTCTTATATATATGTATTCAAGAATGCGTTGGGGGTCTGCTATGAAATGTTAACAGTCAAAATATTAACAAAAGAAAAATTCCAAAGATTCATACGAATACAGTAAGTCAAGCTTACTGTTTATCTGTTTTTTTGTCCTTTGACGTTCTGTATTCCTGTTTCTATGCTGATTTGTGTCTATGTCTGTCCACGTCTGTTCTGTTTGTATAAACTGAGAGATGAAGATTTGTCGGTCGCCTCCGATAGCTTAAATCTTAAAAATTAGAGCAGTAGCCTGGCAAGCATTCGAATGCCGACTCTTTTCTCTTCTACATTAACATTTCGTAGCAGACCCCCAACGCATTCTTGAATACATATATATAAGAATTTGAAATGAAAGTTTGTTATAAATAGTTGTATTATTATATTATAATTATAAAACAGCTGAGTTTTATAAAATGAATGATATGAAATACCAAGTTATTTCATACTTTTTAAAGGGTTCGTAATCTTTTTCATTTAATTAGGTTAATTTATATTGGTTTTTTAGTTGTCAACTATTTATTTTAATTCTTTTATTCATTTTTTATGAAATGAATAATATGAAATAACAAGTTATTTCATACTTTTTAAAGGGTTCGTAATCTTTTTTCATTTAATAAGTTATTTTATATTGGTTTTTTATTTGTAAATTATTTATTTCATTTAATAAGTTATTTTATATTGGTTTTTTATTTGTAAATTATTTATATTGGTTTTTACAGTTAATACAGCGTTTTTTTTATATTGGTTTTTACAGTTAATTTTATATTGGTTTTTACAGTTAATACAGCATTTTTGCGCCGGGGTTTTTTTTAAATTTTTAATTTAATTGATTATTTTCACGCTTTTTAAACTAATCATGATTTAATTTTCACGCTTTTTAAACTAATCATAATTAATTTAATTGATTATTTTCACGCTTTTTAATATACTACGCGACGCCACGGTCTTGGACGGCTTGGGCGTCCGTGGCGTCGCGTAGTACAAAAGAACACCCGATATTTCCCTACCACCTCACAGGCGGAAGAGCGGGGGAACCGCACGCGGGCTTCGCCAGCAAACTTAAGCTGAACTCCCACGGAGCGTGCTGTCACGCGCCGCGCCGCGCCGCGCCACAGCGATGGTGGCGAGAAAGCAGCTCGGCGCGAGTGATGGCAGAATCCGTGCTACACAACGCGCTTCCAACCGCGGTCCGTGGAGCGAGAAGCGCGTTGTGTAGTACGGATCATGCCGTGACTCGCGCCGAGCTGCTTTCTCGCCACCATCGCTGTGGCGCGGCGCGGCGCGTGATAGCACGCTCCGTCGGAGTTCAGCTTTAGGCGAGGGGCTGAGCGGTAAGGGGAAGTGGTGCGACGCATTCTGGCAACCCTGATCCCTAGCAGGGTTGCCATTGTCTATCGCTCCATACCCCTTACCCTTCCGCCCCTCGCCCAGATGCTTCCCCACTCTTCCGCCTGTGAGGCTAGTAGGAAGAGAGACAGGGAAGAGAGACAGGCAGAAGAGTGGGAAAGCATCTGGGCGAGGGGCGGAAGGGTAAGGGGTATGGAGCGACAGACAATGGAAACCCTGATCCCTACCACTATGATACGTCTCGTTAAGTCTCCACAACAAATCGACTTTCGTGATGAAATGTACTATCTCTCCGAACTCTAAAGTGAAATGCAATAGATACTGGATTAATTTGCAGATACATTTTATATTACACTATATTATACTATTTTTAATAATCTAAAGTGTTATTTGCCATAAGAACTACTATTATTTAGTTTAAGTACAAAATGGGTCTAGGGCGAAAAACTAAAAAAGCGCTGGCCGAGGCTAAAAGACGAAGTTTAGCACAGTCTTATCATGAAAAAGTAAACGCAGAAACTGAAGCTCTTTCCAGATTACAGGGAACTTCCAAAAAACGCTTTTCAAGGCTACAAACAAAAACGGATGTAGGGCGAAAAACTAATAAAAAAGCGCTGGCCGAAGCTAAAAGACGAAGTTTAGCACAGTCTTATCATAAATCACTAAAACAAACAAAAACAAAAGAGATTAACTTATCTCAAAATGTTGAAGGCGTTGACTTAAGAAGTCAACATCGTAATGAACAGAATATTGAAGAACGAAATTTTCAATTGCAAGCACAGCAAACAAACAATCAATTTTTAAGAATTAGATTTAATGCAGACTTTGAAAATGCTATTCATGTGTTCGCTGACGTTGTTTGTGTGATCTGTAGAAAACGCTGTTATCGTAAACAGACTTATTCAGTCATTACTACGGATATAGCTGAAGGAGTCCTGCCCGAAGAATTAAGGATAGAGACCAGCATGTTGACTTGTCATAGATGTGCAAGAACTATTCGGAAGGGGGTGACACCTACTCAAGCTTACTGGAACGATATGTTTTTAGACGAAATTCCTCGTGAGATCGAGATTTTATCTGCTGTAGAAAAAAGACTACTGAGTAGAATAATTCCATTTTTAAAAATGGTTAAGCTAAGTGGCCGGTTTGGGCAACACGGATTCCATGGACAAGCAGTTTTATTTGGCCAAGACTTGGAAGAAGTTGCGGAACAACTTCCGCTACAAATAAGTAGTATTCGTCTTATTATAGTTTGTGAACAATTGGAATCTGTTCAACGTCTACGTCATTTCTCTATCGATGTGCAAAAGCTGCGTGATGCGTTAAATTGGCTCATTACCAACAATCCATTATACAGAAATGTAAACATTAACTTTAATAACAATAATTTTAATATTAACGAAATTTGTCATGTGATTGAAAACGAAACAGCACCAGAAGTAGAGATAAGTACATTAACTTCTCAATTCAGCGACATTGGTGGCAATCGATGCATATTGAGAGGTTCTTTCCACCAAGGACATAAAAAATTTGGTGATTTTAGCCGCGGTAGGCAGTGTACAGCTAATGCTGTGGTAGCTATTGCTGCTACCAAAATAAAACACGTTTCATCATGGTCTTCTAACATTATCGACTCGATTTTGATCTCTGGCGACTATTTATATTCAAATAGTATTAAAACACGAAGAGCTCCAAATATTGCTGAAGTAAACACAGACTTCTTACGTCTTGATGAATTACAAACAAATTTTGAAGTATTAGCTCATACGTGTTTAATTTCAGTACAATCTGAAAATTCCACCATATGTGGTCATTTAACGATTGATAACCAGAACGCTGGATATCCAAATCTCAAGAATGGATTAATACAATTCTTTAATAATTTTAATTCTGATTGTTGTGGTGTCTTCACTTGTAACGGCATATCAGTGGCTATTTTAAAAATTGAAAACATATTTTATCTATTCGATTCTCATTCAAGAGGACCAAGAGGTCGAGTAGCACAAAATGGGACAGCTTGTTTGCTTAGTTTGCCCAATGTTTTATCACTTTTTACAATACTAAAAGCAAACATACCTAAATTACGGAATGAAGACTTGGTCAACAACCAGTACAACATCACAGAAATTATTACAGCAGTGCACTCTTCAACAACACAAAATGACTTCAACAGTAAAGGATTGAATGTGAATGGAATATGCTCTGTCAGTGCCAAAAGTATTCCAAAAGCCAATCATTCATTACAAGATCCCGTTAACTTAAATAATGACATTGTTATTCCCTCTTCTGTCTTACGTGTCGTTGATGAACCTATTCCTGAACTCAACACTGTTGTAGAAAACAACAACTTTACACAATTACCTGTGCATCAGTTACGTAGAAAAACAGCACCGCCATTGCAAATCAGTACGGAGAGAAGAGCAGAGGAACTAGCTTGGTTTTATCTGTTTCCCAAAGGTCGTAATGGATTGCAAGAAAATCGGAGTTTTCCGATTACGCCTTTGGATTATTGCCAAGCCAGAGTAATGGGAGAGGACACTCGTTTTGAAAGACATGACTACCTCTTTTATGCTCTTTCGGTGATGGAGTACCACAGAGCTAAACAAAATGTCGGTGTGGTTCTAAGAATGCGTCAAGGTGAAAATCGCCCAGAAGGTTTGGTAGAAAACATTCACCTCAATATGCGAAATATACGTGGCTCCAACGCATACTGGCAAAGTGTATGTACCAATTTAATTGCAATGGTGAAAAATCTTGGTCCTCCAACTTGGTTTATTACTTTTAGTTGCAACGATTTAAATTGGTTCGACATTTTGAAAGCACTTCTGATTGCAGCAGGAAGACCTAATGATAATCCAGACGACTTAAGTTTTAACGAACGACAGAATTTGATAGACAAGTATCCCGTGACCTTAAGTCGACAATTTATGATACGAGTTAATGCCTTCATGAGGTATTTGAAGGTTGATAATCAGGTTTTAGGTGGAAAGCTTGTGGATCATTGGTGGCGCATTGAGTTTCAAAATCGAGGAAGTCCGCATTTACATATGTTGTGTTGGATTGAAAATGCACCAAGCTTTGATACTCCTGAAGGAAAAGCTCTGATCGATACTGTAGTTTCTTGCTCTCTTTATACTGGAGATGATGATTTAGATGATATTGTTAAGCGAGTTCAGGTGCATTCACATACACAAACTTGTTACAAAAACAGAAATATTAAACATTGCCGATTTAATTTTCCCAGACCTGTAAGTGACCAAACAATTTTGCTCGGCCCTGATGAAGCACTACGAAGCAATGGCCGTTTTTGTATTTTAAAAAGAAATCTTGACGAGCAATATATTAATAATTATAACCCACAAATATTAAAAATGTGGAAAGGAAATATGGATATTCAACCGTGCGGAAATGTGACATCAGTGTCGTATTACATAGCCAAATATACATCTAAACATGAACCTCAAGATGTCGGCCAAGCAGTGAGAGATGCTGTAAGCAGAGTTCGATCATGCCATGGCGACATTGGCAGGCAATTGTTCGCCGTTTCTATGGCAATTTTAAACCATCGTAAAGTATCAGCATGTGAATGTGCGTACCGGCTGTGTCATCTCAAATTACGAGACAGTTCACGGAAAGTAGTTTTCGTTAATACATGCCAACCTCACGAACGATATCGAATTTTGCGCATTGACTGTGATCAAGGTCAAACACATAATAATATATTTGACCGTTATATTCAAAGACCTAACAATATGGAGCACCTAAGTTTGGCCGAATTTGCTATCAATTATGAACATACAACACGATATGATAATGAAGAGGAGGACGGTGATGCTGAAGTCTATGATAATGACGCTGAGAATGTTGAAAATCAACAAACAACTATCAGACTTCTAAACGGCAGTGTCATGATGAAAAAGCGTAAAAGGCCTGCGATACTTAGGACACGCTACTATACTCAGATGGGAGATAGACAGGGTTATTTTTATAGCTATCTTGTTGCTCATGTGCCATTTAGAGATGAGAAAAATCTGTTAGAAGGCTATGAAACGTGTGAAGAAGCGTTTATGGCACAGCGAAACCGATTGCGTCCTTTACAAGGTCATTTTGTGGAACAATTTCAACACATAGAACGCGAGCTTCAACAAGTTATTGGTCAAGTATTAGCACTAAGAGATCTTGACACGTATGATAGCAATAATATGCAAAGAGTTAGTCGCGCAAACAACGAAGTAGGAGCGATAATTGAGGGGATCGATCCGATAATGGCAGATATAGATGTAGAGGTAAATGAGATAGGTGACGAATCACATGCCGTAATCACAGATGAAGAATTCACTACTATGGTAAGGAGTATGAATATTGAGCAAAGAAAACTGTTAAATGAAGTTACCAAAAGGATTCATCAGGAAATAAGAGAACAATCTGGTGCAAGTGAAACCTTGAAATTGTTTATAACTGGAGGGGCAGGTAGTGGTAAAACATTTGTATTAAAAGCTATAGTACACCACATTCGGCGATGTTATGCTCCAACGGTAGATCAATTATTGAATGCGATGTTTGTTGAGGTAACATCTTTGACTGGAGTAGCAGCGCGACTTATCAATGGGAAAACACTACACAATGCCTTTTCTTTAGGAATTGAGAAAGGCAGAGCAACTGTTTATAGGCAAATGACAGGACAGCGGTTGGAAGACATGAGAAAAAAGTGGCGTACTATACGCTGGCTTATAATAGACGAGATTTCAATGGTGTCTTACGAAGTTTTGCGATCTGTTCATCTTCGTTTACAAGAACTGAAGAACAACCAAGATATTTTTGGAGGAATTAATATATTAGTATTCGGCGACATAATGCAACTGCCGCCTGTTAAAGGAAACTGGTGTTTTAAACAATCAGCATACTTTCAAGGAGAGCCACATTTATGGCGGTACTTTGGTCTTTGTGAACTGAAGACTAATGTACGTCAGCAGAATGATAATCAATTTATAGATTTACTTAATAACCTTCGCGTCGGTGAGATGAGTATGGAGCAATATGAACTTTTGCTTGAAAGAACTCGCGTGCCTTTGACAGGTGAATTTGCTGACGGAGAAGCGGTCCGTATATTACCTACATTAAAATTAGTTAACGAGTACAATAACAGAATGGTCGAAAGTATGTCTGCAACCGTCAAAATTTACATTCTAAACGCTCGAGATGAATCTAAGGAGCCTACAACCTATGGTCAGAAACCTAGTCCTAATTCAATTCCAGAAGACCCAAATAGCACTGGAGGATTACTAAATTCAATTAAAATTGCCGTTGGCGCTAGAGTGATGTTACGCATGAATATAAGAGTCAAAGAAGGTCTAGTGAATGGAAGCATGGGAGTTGTTAGGCGATTCGAATGGAATGGACTACGCAGGGACCAATTAGAAGAAGGGGAACTGCCCAACAAAATATATATTGAATTTGATGACAAATCGATAGGGGAAAATTTTAAGGATAGAAACGGTTGGGTTGCTGTACAACCTCAAAGTATTACTTACCAAGGACTCAGAGGGTACGGTAATATAGAAAGAATAATGTTCCCCTTGATTTTGAGCTGGGCTGTAACAATTCATAAGCTGCAGGGTACTACTGTTGAGAAAGCAGTTATATATCTGGGCAAACGTATGTTTGCCAAAGGTCAAGCCTACGTGGCTCTCAGTCGCGTAAAAAGCTTACAAGGCATCGTAATATGCGATCTTGACCAAAGGAAGTTATTTAATAATCCACATGATAAGATGGCACTGGAAGAGTTGCAAAGATTAAGGACTATTATTCACTCTGACTAATAATAATTATAATAATTATTGCCACTGATACTTCCTATTATTATTATTAATATTATTATTATTATATTTTTTTTATATTTTTCACTTTCACTAATAATAATCACAATAATTATTGCCACCATCATTATATATTTTTTTTTAATATTATTATCATTATATTTTTTTTAGATTCAATTATTATTTCCCTCGTCATTATCAAACCCTCAAGCTTTCAGGTATGGGAGCAGCACCACAAATCTACATTTCAGTCCAAACTCGATGTTTCTAGCTATTGCCATTGTTTTTTTATTAATTTAAGTTAACGGGATCTTGTTAAACATCTAATTGTTTTTTTTTTCTTAGTCATCGTCAGACCTACATAATTTTATATAGATACGGGAATGGAAAAAAACATTAATAAAAAGCATAAACCTAAACGTTGTGTAATTACAACAGAAAAAATTAAAAAACAAAAAAAGTATTCAACCGATTTTGATAAAACATGGCTAAAAACCATCTCGCAAATATGCACTTTACAACAAAAAAAACCGCATCAAAATCGAATCACTGGTTAATGAGCTACAGAGCCACAGACAAATTGACACATTAATTAAAAAACAAAAAAAACTATTGAACCGATTTTGATGAAACATGGCTAAAAACCATCTCGTAAATATGCACTTTACAACAAAAAAAACCGCATCAAAATCGGATCACTGGTTAATGAGCTACAAAGCCACGAACAAACTGACACACTAAAAAAAACTACAAAACCTTAAGAAACAAAAAAAGTATTTAACCGATTTTGATAAAACATGGCTAAAAACCATCTCGCAAATGTGCACTTTACAACAGAAAAAACCGCATCAAAATCGGATCACTGGTTAATGAGCTACAGAGCCACACACAAACTGACACAAAGCAATACGCGTCAAACACATCAAACACATAACACTCCTCCTTTTTGCGTCGGGGGTTAAAAATAATAAAGGAGAAAAATAGAGACAGTATTTATAATAAAAATGAAATATATTTTAATAATATCATACAATTTCAATGTAAAGTAAGCATTATAATAAATAATACATAAAATATACCATACAATGGGGTGAACAGAAACAAAATTTTAGAAGAAAAGAAGTAATTTCTTAAACATTGCTTGATGAAAATCACCAATATAAATATGCACTATAATTGAATTATATTTATTATAGTTATGAAACAATAATATAATTTTTAGATTATTTCTTTCCATAAAAAATTTTGTTTCTGTTTACGGCAACGTTCGGTGTATTATAGAAACATACATAAGTAATGATAAGTAGACTGCGGATTTTTATGCAAAATACAATTTCTACAATCACAAATAAAAAATGGATACTTAAATAATAGTATTTTTAATTTTCTAAATATTTGAACTGATTTTATACTTTTGATATTTTATATAATTTGGTATATCTTTTACAGTATTGCCATAAATGCATAAAATTCGCAATCTAACGATAACATAAATACCGTCAAAAACATAATTACTGATCACTTTTTGAGCAAAAAATAAAAAGACAAAACACGCATTTATTGGAATGCCATATAAACTTTGAGATTAGATTAATTTTCTGATTCGCATATTAAAAAACCGTAACAGTTACTCTTAAGTGATCAGATTGAGTCTTTGACGGTGCACTCGAGGACCTTGCAGCTAGAGGGATGCAATTTCATTTTTTACAATTTCATAATTATAACGTACAATAAGCATAAAAGAAATTTTACTGTGTTTTTTTACATTCTAAAACCATTACTACAACTATTTAAT
This sequence comes from Perdita meconis, assembly GCA_030770465.2. Taxonomy (NCBI): domain Eukaryota; kingdom Metazoa; phylum Arthropoda; class Insecta; order Hymenoptera; family Andrenidae; genus Perdita; species Perdita meconis. Next base: position 10,032,371 of record JASKOS020000013.1, on the reverse strand, counting down.
GTTTTTGTTTTAATATGAAGTCTAAGCAACGATTTTATAAATACTTGTTCAAATTTACTTAAAATAGGTGAAAATGGAGTTGCATCTTTCTTGCTGTAAAGTCTTCAAGTATGAAAAAATGAAATACAAATATACGTACATAATATAAGTATGCACATAGAGTTATCCATGTATTTCGAAACTTGTACGTGTAAGTACAAGCAAGCTCGGGTTTCGAGATGAGTGGATAACCCTGTACATATGCATCAGAGTTGGGAAAAATGTAATCTGATTATAAATCATAAATCGTAATTAAAGTTTAGTTACTAATTACAGTTTCTGTAATTGTTAATTTTTATTGACTACAGAGTCAAATTGTAGTCAGTAACAACTAACAACTACAGAAACTGTAATTAGTGACTCAACTTTAATTACGATTTATGATTTATAATCAGATTACATTTTTTCCCAACCTAGATATACATACAACAATGTCGTTCAAGAAGCTGAATCCTTCTGGAGGTCTCTGCGAGGATGGCTATACAGCAGAGGCAGCTATTCCGGCATGGGTGTGTCCTGAAAGCAAGAATACCACGATTGAAATGCCGAAGAAAACACAATAAATTGTTTATTATTTTATTTACAGATGAATGCAAACAAACCTGCGTTTTCGTCGCTATGTTTAGGATGGGGCACTTCGAGTTACTTCGAGTCCACAGCAGTCCACTGGCCAGAGAATCACCCTATATGAGCAAATACTGTTAATTTTAAATTTACAATTTTATAATTATTAAATATAGTTAATCTGATAGATATTTGGAGACTGTAACCTTAAACTCATCTGCTCGTGAAACTCCGTGTTGAGATTATCATCGACGCCATCATGGATAATTTTCGTGGACGCCATGTTCTTTTTTCACTTTCCTTGTGTGTAATGTCAGTGACACGCTATACATGTGTGCGTGAAGCGACAGCAGCGCACAATCGGTGAGATGGGCAAACTAATTCGTGCGTAAAAATCACAAGAATGTCGATTGGAGGGCCTGCCGGAAGTGCGTTACCGAGGATAGAAACATAACGTCAGTAGATGGGGTCGTTGAAACCATAAATGCGCGCGTTATTCAACAAGAAATAATAAAAGTATTATTACTTTTAACGTTTTGCACGCGGCTCACGCATCTCACGCGTCTCACTCTCATCACGCGCTCTACCGCCATGACAGACATACAGACACGCACATCCGCTTAGGCATTCATTCGTTTGGCGCCAACATTGAGATTACTTTCCAACAATTATTATTAATATAGACAAATGTTGACAATATTTTTGATCAAGTTGTTTATTAGTGATATTTACACATTGCTTATGAAGTCTTTTAATAGTGGTATTTGCACATCACTTTTATAAGTTTTTGAAATAAAAACATTAATAGAATGTTGTGCTTGCAGGAGGACTAGCATTTCAAATATTATATGAAAATATAGATTTCAATTGTGACACGGTGCAGTGTATGATAAATGATAAAAAAGTTTTCATACAAATCCAGGTTACCATGCAGACATAGAATAGTATTATATATAACTCAACATGTCATGAGGATATAAATTCTAATATAGCTCAGAAAGAAAACCCATTTGTTTGGTCAGACGCAAGCACAAAATTATTTTTGTGCTTATACAAAGAAAAAGAAGTATTGTCGAAAAGAAAAATTGAAACTAAAAAAATGTTGTGGCACAAAATAACAGAAAATATGAAAGAGCATGGTTATAATATATATATTATGCAGATGGAAAATAAATTCAAATCGTTGGAGTGAGCATATAAAAATACTATTAGTCATAACAAACAGACTGGTAGAAGTAAAACAGTTTGCTCCTATGAAACATAAGTTTACTATCCTCTTTTTGCAAGGACATAATTACTTGTTGTTTCCGTTTCTACTCTGTTCGGATATTTGATTGTACTAGGTGCTAAATTTAAAATAAAATTTGTCACCTTTGTTATCAGACTATACAAGGTGCTAATGTTTAGACCGAAACAGTCTACTACATCTTTATAGCAACTAGTCTCGTGTCCAACAAACAAAAAAAAACACAGGATGTGTTTATCTGCACTAATTTTAAAGTCTTCTATCCGATTTTTAAAAGTATAATAAGTTACATTAAATTTTGTTATATAATATTTTTGTTTTCTAATCTATATTCTCATAGTATTTACTTTTATTTACTCTATATTAAAGATTAGAAGATAATAATCTTCTATCGATAAAAATATTTCAGAAACTGCAAATCGGTTGATTAAATCATAAGTAATATTTCGAGATATACGAAAATGCATTATGAAATCTGCATTATTATATTTACAAACAATGCTTTCGATGTAATTTTCTATTTTATAGTGTGTTTTACTCTTTCCATTACTTGAAATGCGCATTCTATACATTGTATTTCATTGTGTTCTACAAATTCTAATTGATAGGTTAGACTTTGCATACGTATAATGAGATATTAGTAAACATTCGCAAACTTTCAATAATATTAAATTTACTACTTACCGTTCATATCTGTTGCCAGCATAATCGGCGCCATCGATGCTGGTGGTGGATTCATTTGGATTCATTATAGGTCTCTTTTCTGTTCCTGCACTGGCAGGCTGCACCTTAGAGCATATACCTGCATATATCAGCATATACTACTGGAGGGCGCATTGCCCATGGTGGAATTAGAGTGGGTATGGCAGACAGGCTTGCTCCAGGGTACCCAAACTCTTATGGAGCCGTTGAACTTTCCCTGTCGCGCTCCAGCTTCACAGAGGGCAGCAGCTACCTTTACCTTGTGGAGAGTTTTACTCTGTCGAGTATTCAGACCCACTACCTGAGTGTTCGTTGTCCTGGGATCGCCGTGGGAAGAATTAAAGAAAACTCTTTTCAACTTTTAGTGAATGTAAATATATTTGGCCAACTGGACGACAAGGCCGAACGAAGTGTTCGTCGTCACAGTCGGAGTCAGTCTCTCCTTGTGGAGGGGAGAATCGCCCCACTCCACGCGCACGCACACTCGTTAGGGCTGATCCCCACATACTCCTCCCCGAGTGTTAACGATATAATTTGCACACAAAAAAAAAAAATATATCACTCGCGTTACAATTTACGTAAACACGTAATAGGAACATTGGTAAGCTAATTAAACGCCTTACTAGCTAACTTAAAACTATCTCATTCCGCTCGCAAATGTAGCGCTTCGTTTTTTTGCATACGTGCGTAACGTGTCTGACTGAACAATTGCAGAATCCCCGACTACAGTACTGCTCGATGCAGTCGGAACAATATCTTCGCGAATGAAAAACGCAGGTTTGACGTTTTCTATAGAAACTTCGCGTGGTGTTCCGTTCACCTCAATCTGGAAAACCTTCTCAGAAACGCGATTTAATACTTTATGAGGACCAGTGTAGGGTCGTTCTAGCGATTTCTTGACTCCGCCAACACGCAGGAAGACGTGAGAACAAGACCCGAGGTCCTTAAAACAGAAAACCTTCTTTTTATGACGGTGTTCTACCGGAACGGATTTAATGGTCCTCATGTGTTCGCGAAATTCTTCCACGAAGACCTGCGGATTCGGAGAAAAATCCTCTGGCAGCATAAGCTCGCCGGGAACACGGAGGGTGGTACCGTACACAAATTCAGCCGGTGAAGCACCAGTATCCGAACGCAAATGAACGCGTAACCCCAAGAGAACGGTAGATAAGACGCGAGTCCACTGGGAAGTGGCATGGCATATAACAGCGGCCTTAAATGACCTGTGCCAGCGTTCGATCATCCCATTAGACTGGGGATGGTACGGAGTCGTTCGCACACGCTGACAACCTATAAGTTGTAGTAACGCCTGGTGGAGTCGGGATTCGAACTGACTACCTTGATCCGTAGTCAATACCTGGGGCGCTCCGAAACGAGCAACCCACGTGTCAAAAAACGCACGCACAACGGTACTCGCCTCCATATCCCGAATAGGAACGGCTTCAGGCCAGCGAGTGAACCTGTCTGTAATGGTCAGGCAGTACCGAAATCCCTCACTGTCAGGAAGAGGCCCCACAATGTCCATGTGCACATGCTGGAAACGCGCATCCGGAGGAACGAACTGACTAGGATTCAGAGAGACATGTCGAGACACCTTCGACCTCTGACAGTCCAGACAATTTTTACACCAGTTCTTTATGTCTCGGTGCATGTTAGGCCAAACATAGCGCTGCCTGATCAACCTGTCCGAAATCCTCGCTCCCGGATGAGCGGGTAAGTGGAATTGGTCGAAAACACGTCTACGCAAAGGCGCTGGAACGTACGGTCTAAAAGCCTCGCCTGAGTTCACAAAAAATTGCATGGTGCTCTGGGCCCCACTCAAGACGCCTTAGCTTAAGCGAAAGGTTGGGCGAGTCCCTGAGATGCTTGAGCTCCTCGTCCGCCTCCCGTAACCTCGCTAATTCCCGGAGATCAAAATCAAGAGGAAGACGCAACGAATCAACACGCGAAAGAGCGTCGGCCACCACATTCTCTACCCCTGGCTTATACCTAATGTTCGTAGAGAACTGGGAGATGAACGATAACTGCCTAACCTGTCGTGGCGAAGCCTTGCTTAAACGCTGCCCAAACGCGAACTCTAATGGCTTATGATCCGTAAGGATTAAGAACTCACGTCCCTCGAGAAAGTGCCTAAAATTTTTAATGGCTTCGTAGATCGCAGTAAGTTCTCGATCGTACGCGCTATAATTTAACTGCGGCTTACTGAATTTCCGCGAAAAGAAAGCTAACGGTTTCCAAACAAGTCCGAACCGCTGCTCTAATGACGCGCCCATGGCAAAATCCGACGCATCGGTAGTGATGCGAGTCTCAGCGTCAGTCGCCGGATGAGCAAGCATGGCTGCATTGCCCAACTTTTCTTTAATTTGGGTAAATGCCGCCCGCGCCTCCGATGTCCAAATAACCTCACGTTTATCATTCTTTTTAGAATCATGCAAATAGGCATTGAGAGGTGCTGAAACATGTGCAGCTTGGTGAATTGATGCACGATAAAAATTCACCAATCCTAAAAACCGACGAAGTTCTACTATCGTACGTGGCAGAGGAAACTGCTGAATGGCTGACACCTTTTCTGGCAATGGTTTACAGCCATCAGCATTCACTAGATATCCCAAGACCTCTAATTCTGACTTTCCAAATTGACACTTTTCTAAGTTTACTCGAAGATAAAATCGCTGTAGGCGTTCAAATACGATGCGAAGGTGTTCTTCGTGTTGATCTGGACTAACGGAGGAGACAAGAATGTCGTCTATGTAAGCAAAAACAAAATCCAGATCGCCAAGTGCACGAAAAATGTATCTCTGGAAAGTCTGACTGGCATTACGCAGGCCGAAAGTCATGAACTTGTATTCGAAAAGGCCAAAAGGCGTAATGACAGCCGTCTTAGGCACGTCCTCAGTTGCCACCGGAAGCTGATGATAAGCTTTGAATAGATCAATTTTAGAAAAAATTGTCTTCCCGTGAAGATTGGCCGAGCAGTCATGCAAATGCGGAACCGGAAATCTATCGGGCTGCGTAACCGCGTTGAGTCGGCGGTAATCACCGCAAACTCGCCAAGAGCCGTCCTTCTTGGACACAAGGTGTATGGGACTGGCCCAGGGACTACTCGAAGGAGCACAAATCCCAAGCTCGACTAATCGTCTAAACTCCTCTTTGGCCGCCTTCAATTTATCTGGCGCGAGTCTTCTAGCGCGCTCTGAGATGGGCGGACCGCTAGTCAAGATGTGGTGGCAAACCTCCGATTTCTCCGCGACGAACGGCTGATCCACACCGAGGATCCCCGGAAACTGCGAGAGAAGCTTGGCATACTTGCACAAGGGATCCACCGGACTAACCGCGACCGACGACACGTTCCTAACAACACCGCGCACAAACGCGTTCGACCGAGGGTCAATAAGCCTGCTATTCGCGAGATCTACGATAAGACCGTAACTTTTAAGAAGATCTGCGCCTATTATAGGATACGGAACTTCTGCAACGCAGGAATTCCATACCACTGGCCGAAGGCCAATGTGCAACGTCTGGCAAGAAGTACCAAAAGTGCTGATGGACGTGTTATTCGCCGCAAACAATTTGAAACCAGACGGGGTCAAATTGGAGATTTTATGCACCGGAAGCAACGAGATTTCGGCGCCAGTGTTGATCAGGTATGAGCGACCAGAGACAGAATCTCGCACATGGCGGCGTGCAGAGGTGTTATCACCTTCACCACTCGCCTCAGAAGTGGAAGGTGCAGTCAGTTTCCCGGATTAGAATCCCTCCAGCTGCACGGACGATCGGGAGTGCCCCTGCAAGAAGTGGCATTAATACCGTACTTTTTGTGCAGGTAACAAAAAGGAGAGCGTGAAGCGCTCTTTGACCGACTGCGTTGGTTGTTATTGTTCTTACGAACGTTGGACTGACTAGCTTTTTCCAGTCGGCTAAGCCTCTGGTTAATCTTTGCCAGTTCTGCGAGGATTCGGTCCTGTGCATTCTCAGCCCGTGGAGGACGTGGCCACGACGAACGTGCACTAATGTGTGCTTGACGAGGAGCCGGCTGAGAGGCTGCAACAATTACCGGCGCCGGCGACCATGAAGATGCCTCCACAATGATGTCTGCCTGCGATGCCAATTCTGACAGGTCTGTAATAGGGGATATAGCCAGCATACTCTGCGCGACCGAAGGTAAGTGCTCTAAAAATATATCCCTCAACAAATCATCGGGGAACTTGCCATCCTGGTTTAGGTTGCGTATCCTTTGCAGGATAAGCGATGGTTTCCCGTCAGTGGGAATTTGCCCCTTAATCAGTTGTTTGATGCGCGTTCTGGCAGATGCAGCATACGTGGAAATTATGCGGTTCTTTATGTCCGCATAAGCCTGCGGGTTATCCCCAATGGGTAATAAATCCCTGCAGCAGACTGCAATATCCCCACTCAAATACGACATCACGCATGCTGCTTTCGTCTGCTCAGACGTTATCCTACTGGCTATGAACGCCGACTCCACCTGAGCGAACCAAAACGCAGGGTCATTGTGATAGAACGCCGGAATCTTGGGGACCCTGTAGTGATCGACGTGCGGCACGGCTGCCACATCGATCTGCGGACTTAGTAACGCGTCCAAACGCGCTCGCACCGAAGCAAGCTCAAATAAACAAAAAATTTACTGGTACATATATGATGATTCAAGTATTGCAGCATTTAATAGGACATAAATTATTTAAAAACTTGGAAAATCATGTGTCGAATCAAAATGCGTTAGAAAACCACATCACGCATTTGATAAGAGCCGTATCTCAAAGATATATTAAGGTGCGACTACATTATATAGCAGAACAGAGCAATGATACTTCCACTAGTATGCGACAAATTTTTAATAAATTAATTTTATTCAGAGGCCAATAGATCTTTCTCCAAACAAAAGATGTCAATTGTATTATATATTTTAGTATTTATTGTATAAATATAAGTTTGTATTGAATAATTATGTATTACGCTATTGAAAGACAAATTAAATGATTTTCAAAAAGATTGAGTATATAAATTTGTAATACGTATTTATAATTCGTATTTTAAAATACGACTATATAATTTGAATATTAACAATATTTGAATACATAATTGAATATAAGAGACGCTGTGTTTAAAAATAAAAATAATAAAAGAATTTAAATTGCAAATACTGAGGTAAAAATTGCTTGCAATTATTGTTATTTTGAAAACAAAATGGAACAAAAATAAAGATTTTTCATATCTATAGATTCTAACCTTTAATAATTTTATTTTGATCTCTTAATAATATGCATTTACAGGACACCATTAACACTTCAATATATTGATTTATAAATAAGACACTTTATTTCTGTATTTTGTGGAAAATATTCTATCGTATGTACATTTATAATTGTTAACAAAGTGAAGGTCTCACATTGAAATTTCGCGCATTTATACTAGAACCAATCACCGACGGGTCCCCAGAAACCACGTGACCGTATCCCCGCACCTCAGGAACAGCTTCACTCCCCTCGCCTAAAAACGGGGTTTATGCTCCATCCCTTTATTCCTATATCCATGAGTATACGCAACCGCCATTTTTAGGCTCGCGGAGTGGTGGTGGGGAGAATACATCGCGATTTGTAGTTTGTATTTGGTTAGAGCACCAAAGAGGGTTATATTATTAATTTTACATGCAACATATAAAATGCCGTGCTGCTGTACTCCTAATTGTAGTAGAAAATCAAGTATAGTCAACGACATTGTAAATGGCTAGAAAATATGAAAAGAGGAGATAATTGGGAGGAGTGCACTGATTACTCTTGTTTATGCAAAGTATGTTATGTAATGATATATGTGCACAAGATACTTTCTGTAACAAGTTAATTCTTTTTAAAGATACATTTCGAATATTCCCAATTTGAAAGCCACCGTGCTGATGGCTGGATAAAATAAAAACCTAATGCCATCCCTACACTTTCTAACATTCCAAATGTAATTACGGTAAGACTGTAAAGGATTGAAAATAATTTTTCTCACAATCTTACTGTTTTTACTTGCATTGTACTCTGAATTAGTCTTTATAAGTGCAGATACATTTGTAACATGATCACTATAAATTAGAAAAGTATCTCTTTAGTGCTCTAACGTATAATACATTTCTTACCCTCATTCTACATTTGTAATTGGAAGATTTTTAACTTACCAGAATCCTAATGATTGCATTGTCTCGCAGTTTTTCATTTTCTTTTTTTAATGGACCATGCACATTTTACAAATGTAGAATGAGGGTAAGAAATGTATTATACGTTAGAGCACTAAAGAGATACTTTTCTAATTTATAGTGATCATGTTACAAATGTATCTGCACTTATAAAGACTAATTCAGAGTACGATGTAAGTAAAAACATTAAGATTGTGAGAAAAATTATTTTCAATCCTTTACAGTCTTACCGTAATTACATTTGGAATGTTAAAAAGTGTAGGGATGGCATTAGGTTTTAATTTTATCCAGCCATCAGCACGATGGCTTTCAAATTGGGAATATTCGAAATGTATCTTTAAAAAGAATTAACTTGTTACAGAAAGTATCGTGTGCATATATAGCATTACATAACACACTTTACATAAACAAGAGTAATCAGTGTACTCCTCCCAATTATCTCCTCTTTTCATATTTTCTAGCCATTTACAATGTCGTTGTTTATCTTTTGGAAATGTAAACATTCGGAAGCCTATACTTGATTTCCTACTACAATTAGGAGCACAGCAGCACAGCATTTTATATGTTGTATGTAAAATTAATAATATAACCCTCTTTGGTGCTCTAACCAAATGCAAACTTCAAATCGCGATGTATTCTCCCCACCACCACTCCGCGAGCCTAAAAATGGCGGTTGCGTATACTCATCTCTTTAGTGCTCTATGTATGTAAGTACATAGGCTTGCATACCCTGGGCTTCCTCATCGATGATTGGTTCCGCCATTTGAAGGACTATGTCTGACAGCTATTGTATGTAGTTGTGCAGTACTTGTCTACCACTGAACTATAAACTACCTGGAATGAGCAGTACGTGTATAAGCAGCCGTGCCAACAGACAGGACTATGCGGGGTATCTCTGTCTCTTTCTTATACACGTCGCGCGGTCATTTAATTACGCGCAGTTAGTCGTTTGTTATATTTGCAACAGTGTATTAGAAAAGGACAAAGATACCCCGTATAACCCTCCCTGTCCGGCACGGTTTCTCCTATCCCGATCCACTGAACTGCTCATTCCAGGTAGTTTATAGTTCAGTGTTATCTGCATATAGATACTGTATGTGTGTAACAACGTCAGTGCTAACTTCAGAGGCGCGAAGTTTGAACTGAATGTAATAGAAGGTGATGCACCCGCTTGTCCTCAAAATGGCGGCTTCCGGCTAATCGGACACACTCTCCTTCTACCCACTCTAGGTGGAATAAGACAAGGTGAAACATTCCCGAGATGCGCAGTGGTTCAAAAGTAGTGGGGAAACTATCAACCAATTAGACTCTGATCCAAAACCTGGAAATCCAGTATGGCTGCTTTTGCACGCATGCGTAATGATACCTACGAGTGATAAAGGGGATAGAGGCATCACGTGACTTTTCAGGATTCTATAACCCTACTAAAACGATGCCTTTACGGAATCTCACTTTACGCCTTCATTTCTCATAGAATCAAGATAAAATACAGTTCGTTTTGTAGTTAAAGATGCCATCCAACGCAGGCTGGTCCTCATATTACTCAGGACACTCTGTAAAGGACATAAAACTATTAAATTGTTTGTTACGTTTGAAATGCGTGGGACAAGTTTTGGGTCAGACGCTTATTGGTTACCCCAACCATCCAGCCGCCATTATGCGCAATGCGCAATGGTTCACCTTGTCCTATTCCACCATGGCATTGCCTATATCTCCCAGCTCCCATAGGGCCAATCTGTATCCAACATCGTAAGAGAGGGAAGATGTGGTGCGAGCGAGAGAAGTAGTCTACCTTCTTCACTCACAATGCGCATGTGCCGATATGGACTACATTCATTGGTTGATGCTTGATGCGCGGAGTAGGTAGTGTGCTCTTAGCAAATTGATAACGATGATACTGGGGACTGGGGCATGCACACCGCAGACGAATAGGGCTCACCCCCCACCTTCGCGCACATGTTGGAGACAGTTTTGTGCCTTCAATGCGCCCTCCAGTAGTATATGCTCTAAGGACTGCACTAATTCAGAACTCATCTATCACTATCTTTTTCTATTTTATAAAACAGAAGGAGATAGCAAGTGGTTGATTCTGCACTAGTTCAGAAAGTGCAGAGACAGAAAATAGACCTTATATCTTCGTCAGAAGAGTCGAAAAATTCTAAAAGAACTAAATCGTCCTTTTGCGCCATATTTATTCTGTCTTGTTCTGCACTTTAGCTGACTTTAGTCATGGTCCATTATACTTCGAGTCCCGTTCTTCGAGATTACATGTAGTAGACCTCGTTCTACGGTAGATATCACAACATTCAGAATTCAAAAAACTACCTCCTATTCCCCCTCTTCATGTCCTCTTCCGGTTTCCATCTCCATTGTATTTCGTTGTGCGAAGGTGCACACACGTGCAGAGTTCACAGTTAGAGAAATAATAGAGAAATAATGGAAACACAAAGGAGAGATAGGAAGAAAGAAGATGATCCGTTCCAGCTAATTTTGAGGAAATTGACGGAACTGAAGGAAAGGATGAGTAGGCAGGAGAGAAATTTTTGTCGGATCGTACAGGAAGACGCGCCGATGGAAGAAGAATATTTAGGTGGGTCTTATGAAGAAGACGTATCGGTAGCTTCTCACATCCATGATCTAATCCGAGAGATTAGGCATATGGAAAGAAATCCGGATGAGTTTGAACCGAAGACAGAGGTCAACTGGGCGGAATAGCTCGAAAAAGAACGCAATCCGAGAGATGGCGAGGCCGGGAAAGAATGAAAGCTGACACAGACATTCTTGAATAATCATCTGGAACCTTTCATATCCTAATTTCAAAGGATTAGAGGATGGTAGTTAGCGAATCATTAGTGAAGGGTTTTTTGGTCTTTTGTAGACGAACTGGGTTCGGATACCGAGAATTTGGACCCCAATAGGACACAGGAGTTAATTGGGTCGGCTCTCATGTGCTTGGGAGCAGGAATTTCGGCTCTACTTAAGGAGGATGAAGAATAGGGCTCGAGATTTCAAGTGAACCGAGTGAGATACCCGAGTACCCGGGTACTCGTGAGATACCCGGGTATACCAAAATTACCCGTACTACCCGGGTATCTCACGGGTACCCGAACGCATGAGATAGACAAGAATCTCATCCCAAATTAAGCCGAATTGAACCGAATTGAGCCGATAGTTTTTCGGTACGTATTTGTGGCATTAAAAATAAAAAAAAATTTCAGAATGAAATGAATTCTGTATATATGATGAAAATTGAATTTAATGGACCGTGGTTCTGTGGAAAATGAGTTCGCTCTCACTCTCTCTCTCTCTCCCTCTCTCCTTCTCTCTTTCCCTCTTTCTCTCCCTCCCTCTGTCTCTCTCCTTCCCTCGCTCTCTCTCTCTTTCTCTCTCTCTCTCTCGCGCGCGCTCTACTTTAAAATCCAGAAACACATACCGAAAAACTATCGGCTCAATTCGGCTTAATTCGGCATGAGGTTCTTGTCTATCTCATGTGTTCGGGTACCCGTGAGATACCCGGGTAGTGCGGGTAATTTTGGTATACCCGGGTACCCGGGTATCTCATAATCAATAGCCCTAATGAAGAAGAGGTTGATAAAATTACGCTTCTTCAAAGGTTGTGCGACGCGGGAAAAATATTAACACTCGCGCATTACAAACAACTGCACGCAAGGAAGGCGTGTGTTTTACCCTCAGTAGATAAGAAAATTAAAGAGGTACTGGAGAACACGGAACCTGATACACATTCGTGTTTGGGAAGAATTTGTCTGAGAAAATTAAGGAATCAAAGGCACTTACCAAAGTGTCGCAGACCTTAAAAATCCAACAGACTAACAGGAATCCAGTACAAAAAGTTAAACTAGCTTTAAACTGGAAAACCCCGCCGCCAGCACATCAGGGTTCATGACAGGCGGGACCTACTCAATCCACGCAATTCCGAAGAAGGGTGAACTTCAAGCAGAGGACGTCGACATCCAGATCGAGGAGCCGATCTCGTCAAGAGAGGGACTACGTCAGGAGAACTTGAACGTAGGTAGAATAGCGGGACGATTGAAGTATTTCGTTCATAATTGGAGGAACATAACCTCAGATAGGTTCATATTAAGTTGCCTAAAGGGTTACAAGTTAAGGTTTACGGAGGAAATAGTATATAGAAAAGAAAGACTAAAGATGAACTGATCTAGTCAGGAAAGATTTGAGTTAGAGTTGGCATTGGACAAACTAATTCAAAAGGGTGCTGTTGAACGCTGTTCTTATGAAAAAAGGACAATTCTTATCACCTTATTTTTTGAGGCCAAAACAGGATGGCTCGTACAGATTCATTCTAAATCTTAAAGAATTGAACCAATTTATTACGACGGAACATTTTAAATTGGAAGATTTAAGAAGGGCATTAAAACTGATACAGGCTGGACACTTTATGGCAACTATTGATTTGGAAGACGCGTATTTCGCTATTCCTATTCATGAAGATAGTAGGAAATTTTTAAGATTTCAATTCGAAGAAGAATTATTCGAGTTCACCTGCCTTCCTTTTGGTTTGTGTGTTAGTCCTTTCATCTTTACCAAAGTTATGAAACCGGTCATGAGTACATTAAGGTCGAAGAGTTTTACTTCGGTGGCATACTTGGACGATATATTTCTTACAGCGGACAATTGTGAATCTTGTAGGAATAGTGTCGAGTTAGCTGTTAATCTGCTAGAGTCATTGGGTTTTTTTTATCAATTGGGAAAAGACCTCACTCCTTCCTTCCTCAAGATGCAAGTTCCTAGGTTTCGTGATTGACTCAATTAATTTTTGGGTAGAGTTAACGCACGAGAAAAAAGACCGACTTTTCAGGTTGCTAAGTGATTGGGTAGTAAGGAGAACTTGCAGAATAGAAGAATTAGCCCACCTGATAGGTGTTTTGATTGCTGCATGCCCAGCGGTAGAATATGGATGGCTATACACTAAGAGACTCGAGAGGGAAAAATGTATCGCCTTGGCTTTGAATGAGAATAATTATACAGCATTTATGGCAGTCAAAGAGTCGATCAGAGAGGATTTAGTATGGTGGCGAAGCATAGTCGAATCCAGTTGTAGTAAAATAAAACAGGATCAATTCGATTTAGTGATACATACAGATGCTTCGAGTACGGGCTGGGGCGCAGTTTGTGGGGACGGGAAGGAGTGGGCGTGTTGGAGTGAAGTGGAGAAACTTTCACACATAAATTATTTAGAATTGAAGGCAGTTATTTTGGCTTTAAAAGGATTAGCAAATGACAAGAGAGACTGTGTGATACTGTTATGGATTGATAACTCCACAGCGATTGCGTATATGAATAGGATGGGAGGTGTCCGTTTTAAGAAGTATAATGATTTAAGTAGACAAATCTGGCAATGGGCACAAGATAGGAACATCTGGTTAACAGCTTCTTACATATATCGTCTAAAGAAAACATTGAAGCGGATAGGTTATCTAGACTTAACAATGCAAATACAGAGTGGCGATTGGCATCGAAACTCTTTAACCAGATAGTAAAACGTTAGGGGAACCAGAAATAGACTTATTTGCAACAAATTTGAATAGAAAGTGCGAGAAGTTTGTATCGTGGTTCCCAGAACCGAACGCAATAGCGGTGGATGCTTTTACTATATGCTGGTCAGAGAGTTTCTTCTATGTGTTTCCCTCGTTTTCTATGGTACTAAGAACACTGAAAAAGATTAGGGATGAAAGGGCTACAGGCATTGTGGTAGTGCCTTATTGGCCCACGCAAGTGTGACGCACCTGAATCGATCACCTTTCCATATGACACCTATGCGATAAGAAAATCCCAATGCTATTATAAAAGAACTCACAGCTGTATATTCGAGTCAGTCATTATTGTACAAGAGTCCAGACGAGACCTTTTTGTATTCTAAAGAAACCAAAGTATTTACTCTACCTCTGTTTTATGCCGGAACCTATCATCTACGGAGTAAGAACCGAGTATCATTACAAGTAGTTTTATCGTTAAACATCGGAAGAATCGTCACGACGATTCTTTCTCAGTACCGAAGTAAATACGAAGTTTTAAAAACAATACTGTTTGTTGCGAAACAGACGCGAGTGATAGTTTGTTTCAACGAGTCACTAATTTCGACGTGACATTTTAGCGATCCTGCCAGGATCCACTCAATTCATCGAAGAGAAACTTCTCCACGACATCTACGGACGTCGCGACCAGAAGGGACTGTGAGTGCCACACCTATCGATCAACGAGAGATCCGAGCTGACAAAAGAAAAAAGAAAAGTAAGCAACAAATTAATCAATAATGGCTCAATCCAGAACTACTTCCCCTACACGATCGACCGGATCTACGGAACAAAATAACGATCTTAACGAAGTTGTAAAGCAAGTATCTATTCTAACAAATGCAATGAAACGAATGATGGAACGACAAGACAGAACTGAAACCACGATCAAAAATATGAATGGACAGTTCCAAAGCTTTGAAAAAGTCTTAGCAGATTTTCTTGAAGTAAAATTCAAATGGGAAGGCGATCCGGCAACTACGGATGACGCATCATCTCCTGGGAATTATACCACAACAAGAAATGCTCACATGCCAGAAATATCTGACGACGAAAACACCGAAATCGAAGTCCACCCCAAACGAGGAACTTCAATAAGACCAACTGGAGCTACATCCAGACGTCAACCATCTTTACAAAGACAAATCAACCAAATCGACATATCTCCATAAGGTATCAAAGCAAAAGATGCCATACGCACCGTTAAAACTTTACGAGGACGAGATGACGTTGGAGTAGATTTCATCAGTTCGGTAAAAAAAGCACGCAGTCGCTGTATACCAACTGAATACGACTATCTACTTGATCTCATAATCAACGAAAAAATAACCGAAAACGCAGAAAGAAGCATTCGATACATTAAAATCACCAGCTACGAAGAATTATACGAAGCCCTCCGACACAACGTATCCACTCCAATCACTGTCAGTACTTGCCGAGACAAATTACGCAGTACACGACAAGGAGCAACAGAAATGGTACAGTCTTTTAACCAAAGATTTCGACAACAAATGAACGAACTACAATATGCAATTCAAGGTGAAAACAAGACTCCCACTGAGAGAAAAATCGCGATGAACATCGCAAACCGCGAAGCGCTAAAAATCTATCTGCTCAACCTGCGAAGAGAAATTGAACAACTGGTAATGCCAAGTAGCCCAGACTCTCTTCTCACCGCACAACAGTTAGCAACTGAACGCGAGATGTGGACGAGAGAAGCCAACAGATTCCAACAGAAAGATCAACGCATCACTCCAACTCGACCAATGGGAACAGTACAACGTCAAGTTCAAACAACGAAATCACCTTCATCACAACCCACTACGGCTAAGCCACGATTCGACAACACGCCTCTCGCAGATCGCATGAAACTCAAATGCGATAAGTGCAATAGAATTGGACATTCCACCAACCAATGCTACGCCCGAAATTTTCAACAGGCCAACCAAGGCAAAGCACCACCTCCAAAGGTCAACCAGATAAATACAGAGGAGCAACAGGAGTACGACGACCTCTACCAAGAATCAATTGCACAAAAAGAGGAGAACTACTTACAATCAACACCGGAAGAATACGATTGGGTGAAAATGTGCGAGAACGAAGAATGTTAATCGACACAGGCGCAGGGATCAACATTATAAAGCAATCCGCTGCTACAAATTTTAAATCTTCCGAATCAAAATCTTTTTACATGGGAAATGATAAACATTTCTCAAATCAAATCTTCACTTGCAAAATTATAGGCATTGAACAAATATTCCACATAGTACCCGATAATTTTCCATTAATCGAAGATGGAATAATAGGCTTACCTTTCCTAGAAAAATACCAATATAATATTTCAAATGATAAAATACAATTTAACGGTAAACACTCATTCAAATTCCAGAGAAACCAACCAACCATTGATCCAGGACAAAGCTTGAAACAACTCCAATACATTGACGGAAAACCAACGCCAGTATGTTACATCAACTCTGGTGAGCAAATCCATCACATTACAAACGAAATTGACTCAAATAACAAAATTGATCAAATTCAGAAATTCGTTGAGATAATTAGAACACAACATATTGATCTAGCATATCGTGAAAAAGTCGAACAAATCCTCATGCACTACCTTGATGTATTCAACATGGAAACAGATTCCCTACCTTGCACAAACCTAACCGAACATACAATTTACTTAAAACCGATAAACCTATTAACATTAAAACGTACCGACCACCCGAATGCCATAAGCAAGAAATTCAAAGACAAATTACAGAAATGCTTGATAAAAAAATTATCGAAGAATCCGACAGTCCATATAACGCTCCCATTTGGGTTGTTCCTAAAAAAGCAGATGCTTCAGGAAAACAAAAATGGCGAATAGTTATAGACTTCAGAAAATTAAACGAATTCACTGATCAAGACGCATACCCGTTACCAAACACAGATGAAATACTCGATCACCTAGGCAAATCAAAATTCTTTTCCGCTCTAGATTTATCTTCAGGATTCCACCAAATTCCAATGAACAAAGAATCAAAGAAATACACACCCTTTTCAACACCACAAGGACACTTTCACTATAATAGAATGCCATTTAGTTTAAAAAATGCCCCAGCCACATTCCAACGAATGATGGACACAGCATTACGCGGATTAATAGGAAAACACTGTTTTGTATATCTCGATGACATTATACTTTACGGTACAACAATTCAAGAATATAACACGAACTTAGCCATTGTCTTAGAACGACTTCAGACTCTTAAACTCAAAGTGCAGCCAGACAAATGCGAATTTCTGAAACCTGAACTTGAATATTTAGGACACGTAGTTACAGCAGAAGGAGTAAAACCAAATCAGAAGACTAGCTAGTCCGTGTTGCTCGCTCGCTTCGCGAGCTCGCGAGTGGAGTTACTGTTGCTCGCTCGCTACACTCGCTTGCGAGTAGTGATGCCTGTAGCTATTCATGTTTATTTTGTGTGTGACCCTTTACGGGCCACGCAAAGAACTTCCCGATTTGCGAGTTGTAATTTATTATTACCATTATTAATTGTCACTAATTAGAAAATTATTCGTATTCGGAGAAATTTAATAGTTTTCTACTTATCAACATTGTTGTTATATGACGTCGCATTAAACGAACATTTATATATATAGGGAGAGTGTCCCATTTTAATCCGCCACTGCGGACAACTTAAGAAATATGCATTGGATCAAAAAACATCCTGAATAAAAGTTTGATGGTTTGGAGGGGGACATCTGACCCTGTTAAAAAATTTCATCCCTACCCCCCTGGGGTATATATGTATGTATGTGTGTGCTGTGTATATGGATATTATGTATATTCATTTGTTTTCAATATGTAGTTATTGAGTATATATATATTTATACGTGTATAAATATACTCATATATATGTGATTTATCACAATTATATCATTATAGTTATATATTGTAATATATATAGGCGAAAAATTGAAATTTCGCGATTACAGCGCCACCTATCGCGAATGAAAAAAAATGTTTGAAATAAAACCTACATATTTTGTGGCGTGGAATCCGAATCTGCAATAAAAAGTAGGTGGTCCTATTTAAAATTTTAAAGTAACCCCCCCCCAGGGGGGTAGGGGTGAAATTTTTTTGACAGGATCAGGTGTCCCCCTCCAAACCATCAAACTTTTGTTCGGGATGTTTTTTGATCCGATGCATATTTCTTAAGTTAGCCGTGGTGGCGGATTAAAATGGGACACCCTGTATATATGCATATATATATGTGTGTGTGTGTGTGTTATATAAATATAATAATAGTAATAATGTATGTATATATATTATTTCAGTTTAGTTATTCTCTCATAAATTTATATTCTCCCATTTAGATTGCGTTATTCTGTTAGGTTTTCTTAAAAAAACTAAAAAACTACTGGACCGAATTAGAACAAAATCTATTCAGCTCTAAGTTACATTGATACACATCGATTGCATCATCGACCATTTTGATATCACTATTAGTTTTTTAGAAAACGTTAACGAAAAATTTGATCACATACGTACGTACGTACGTACGTACATACGCACACACACACACACACACACACGAACAATTTGTTAAAAATAGCCTAAAATTACTCCAATGACCTTGAAACATGGAGATCTGCTAAAAAATCGATTTTCCATTTTAGGGGCAAATACAATAACTTCCCTATAAATCGGGAAGTTAAAAATAGAAGCAGTAAAGAAATTCAAAACACCGAAAACAGTTACACACATAAAATCGTTCCTAGGACTTGTAGGATATTATAGAAAATTCATTAGAAACTTTTCAAAAATTGCTAAACCTTTAACAGATTTAACCAAGAAAGACACGCCTTTCCATTGGACTGATAAACAGGAGCTAGCTTTTCAAACATTAAAAGAAAAACTTTGCGAAACCCCCATACTACAATATCCTGACTTTGACAAACCCTTCACATTGACAACAGACGCTAGTAATGAAGGACTAGGCGCGATACTCTCACAAGACGGACACCCATGCTGCTACATATCCAGAACTTTAAATGCTCCAGAAAAAAAATTACACCACGACTGAAAAAGAATTATTAGCAATAGTTTGGGCAATTAAGAGACTACGGCAATATCTACTCGGACGAAAATTCAAAATTCAGACAGACCATCAGGCTCTTAAATGGTTAAAAGACATTAAAGATCCTTCCTCTAGACTTATGCGTTGGAGACTAAGGCTTGAGGAATACGAATACGACATTGAGTATAAGAAAGGGAAAGAAAACACAGCCGCTGATGCTCTCTCTAGAATTCATGCTTTAACAGACGAAAACCCCCCAAAACACGAACATTACCCAAACAGATATTGACAGTCTAATATCTTCTTTAGATGAACCTCCCACTTACGCCAGTTACTCTAATAGAACTCAGAGTAACACTCTAACAGAATCCCTAATCGAAAAACCAAACCAACCACACTTTATTCAATTAACCAAAATAGAACTAGGAGAATACGACGAAGAAAAAATGGTTTAATACATTGAATCAAATCTACATTAAAAATAAAAACAGGAAAATGTTACAAATAGGATTCAACGACCCCTTCATTACCGAATTAGAATCAATATCACTTATTTAACTTAATCACTGATTTAACTTCGGAACAAAAGAAAAGAATTCTCGCTGAAAATCATAATGATATCTCAGGTCACTTAGGGATCAAACGAACACTTAAACGCATTCAAGAGAGATTTCACTGGAAAAACCTAGAACAAGACATTATGAACTTCATACAAAATTGTACAATCTGTCAACAAGAAAAACTTGTAAGAATTAGACAAAAGGAAGAACCAGTTATAACAGACACCCCTTTAAACCCTAACGACAAAATTGCCATGGATATTTTTGGACCACTAACAAAAACAGAACGCGGAAATCAATTATTCCTTTCCATACAAGATCAATAAACCAAATACCTCATCCTAATCCCGTTAAAAAACACGAATGCAAAATTAATTATAAACGAATTGCTTGATCATTATGTATACACTTTTTCTGCACCAAAACAAATCTTGACAGACCAAGGACAAAATTTTGTATGTAAATTGATGGACGATTTTGAAACAGCCTTCAAAATTAAACATATCAAAACCACAAGCTTTCATCCTCAATCAAACGGTTCCTTAGAAAGAACTCACTCTACAATAAAAGATTTGATTAGAACATGTACTAACGATCGTAAAAATAATTGGGACGAAAATCTTAAACTCATCAGCATTGGATACAATACTTCGGTTCATGAAACTACAGGTTTCACACCCTTTGAATTAACCTTTGGACACAAAGCAAATCTACCTTCTTCTATTGCAAAAACAGCTACCGTTAGTAAAAAACAACTCTTCGAATCTTGGAAAATTAGACACGAAAAATTCATAAATAAAGCTAG
Source organism: Perdita meconis (assembly GCA_030770465.2). NCBI lineage: Eukaryota > Metazoa > Arthropoda > Insecta > Hymenoptera > Andrenidae > Perdita > Perdita meconis. Next base: position 10,011,638 of record JASKOS020000013.1, on the reverse strand, counting down.
AGAAATTACAGAGAAAAGAAAGAAAAGATATCAACAGGAACAAGCACAGAAAATAATTAAAACCCAAACAATCTTTGAACCGGGTGATAAAGTATGGTACCATAACGATCATAAACGAAACAAACTCGACCACGAATGGCTTGGACCTATTGAAATCATTTCAGCAAACCCTCCCACATATTTATGCGAATTTCCAGATAACGATATTAGAAGAATACATGGTAATCGATTAAAACCTTACTTTTCAGGGTAATAATAATACTCCCACCATTCATTCAAACACTAGAAATAACGCCGATCAAAGGAAATGTATTCCTAGAACACATCGACAACTGTTACATTTATAACGATCAAATCGACATTATTACACTCATAGATTTAAAACCTAAATTTGACAAACAATACGAAATTAAGAGAATAATCAAAATTCTAGACGAAAACTGTCAAAACGATTATCAATTCAGAACAGAAATCAATTCGCTAAAAGAAAAGCTACTCATAACAATGCGTTTAGCTACTAAACTCAATCTTATGTTACACAACACGCACAGACCTAAGAGAGGATTGATCAATTTCATAGGATCAGCTTCTAAAACACTTTTTGGAACGTTAGATGAATCTGACTTAACTTTAATCAATCAAAACTTTGATAAATTATTCGACGCCAACAATAACTTAAAAGTCATTGTCAGTAACCAAACAGCTTTAATCAAACAAATTGTTGAGAACTCTAAGTTAGAAACTATAGAAAAACTCTCCAACAAAATTTCTAATGCCAACGATAAAATAACAAAATCCGACACACTTATCAACCTTATAATACAAATAGAATCCACACTCGCAGAATATCATATTGAATTAGATGAGCTTTTCACCTCTATACTTGTTGGAAAGCAAGGAATTATAAACCCTCAACTGATCAAACCAGAACAATTCCTTAGCTCCATAGAACAAATACTGCAAAAAACACGATAATCAACCATATTGAACCAACATTAGAAAACTTCCAAACACTTTTAGACATAAGTTCGCTAAAATTGCATTTAATAAATCAAACACTTGTATACACAATAACTGTACCAATGCTAGAGGACAGTGAATGGAAAATTACTAAAATCTACCCCATACCTAGTAAACACGGTGACATATTTATAGCACCTATTGTAGATCCAAACCTAGTATTAACAAATGCCGAACAATACATACTAATAGACGAAGTACACCTCACCAAAAATTGTAAAAAGACAAACTCCATACATCTTTGTAAAAGAAACCAACCAAGTCACAGTAGAAACGATATACCAGAATGTCCGATGGAGTTAATTAGTTCTAAAAACAAATTACAAAATTGTCAAACAGCTATATTCAAAATCGCAGAACTAACCTTCATACCTTTACATACAGAAAACACGTACATAGCCATACCTTACGAACCAATATCTATCGATACTTTATGTAAATCACACTCTATCGCACATATACAGCAACCAAGTCTAATCAGAAGCAAAGAAACTTGCATCCTTTCATACGCCAACAATCTAATGAAGATTGGAAGAAACCATTATAATATATCTTATGAACTCAGAGAAAAGGACAACACCTTTGATATTTCAGACCCAGAATTACAAACTATTGTACATACATTGGAAACGGCTCCCAAACTGAGTAATAACTTTAATTCATACAAAACCTCATTAAATAATATTCAAAATAGAATTAACTCTTTTCAGTCTGAACGCCGACTCCAAAGTATAAAGGAAACTTCAATTTCTGTACTTACTTACTTAGGATATACCTCTTTAGCATTATTAAGCTTATACATCCTTTACAAATGTAAAATTTTCGACTGTATCCGAAAACTACTCCCCAACAAATTATGTATCTACCTATTCTGTCAAAACACAAATATTCGAAACCAGAGTCATAGTATGGAGCAGATCGCCCCCAAGGAACCTTCAGCTCCACCACCATATGCCACTACCAATCTAAGTGTACGATTCAGCGACATCCTCACAGAAAGAAGCTATGCCATTGAAGATGTACCCAACAACCAAAATTCACCAAAACTCTTTACAGGAGTAAAGAAACGCTAACAACGGGGGAATGTGACGCACCTGAATCGATCACCTTTCCATATGACACCTATGCGATAAGAAAATCCCAATGCTATTATACAGTACCGTGCGTATTAATTGAATCAAGGGTAAATTTTTGGATTTTCCAACTTAAGGTACATTTATCTCGCGAATATGGCAACCCTAAATGTTACCTGTCATTTAACTGTCGAGAGAGGTCATCCACGCGTTAAATTGATGCACGTGGCACGTGTTTTCGCTGTTTGTTCTAACAAAAACAGATCATATTTAAGTGTGAAAACGGTTTGCTTCTTTTTTTGCTTCCAGCTATACATTATAACATAGATGCACAACTGCGTGCTCACGACAAATTATTCCCCTTCAGAGGTACCCCCACCATGGGGCTCGAGTTGACGCTCGAAACGTGGTGCGTGGACGCAGAGGCTGCGAAAAAGCGTTTTCCTACCACAGCTCCAGCGATAGCCTATTGTTTATCTACGTAACGACACGAGCATGAGACAGAGACAGAGAGCATAAAACAAAAGGCTATTGCTATATACTATATATAGGAACGGTGGTGGGCAAACTCCAGATGCCTTTCCACGGCCTTCCGCGTCCACGCACCACGGTTCGAGCGTCAACTCGAGCCCCATGGTGGGAGTATCACCGAAGGGGAATAATTGCTCGTGAGCACACAGTTGTGCATCTCTGCATTATAAGAACAATGGATTCTTCGGTAGAACAGCGAATAAAAATAATAATATTGCATGAGCACACAAGCAAGACCCAGAGACAAATTGCTGACGAGGTTGGAGTCTCTCAAGCAACGGTCTGTCGCATCATCAGACAGCACCAAAAAACGGGGAACATTGATGTGCATAGGGCAGGAAAATGTGGTCCCAAGAGAAAAACTACAGCTAAAGATGATGCACTTTTAATCAGAAAAAGTAAAATAAACCCCAGGATGTCAGCTGTAGACCTCACACGCGAATTGCAGCAGGATGGAATTAATCTGCATGTGACTACAGTCCGCAGACGACTTTGTAAAGCAGGACGATTTGCACGGAGACCGGTCAAGAAGCAGCTGCTAACAAAGGCTATGAAGAAAAAGAGGTATCTCTGGGCACAAAAACATAAAGACTGGACTGTGGAGAACTGGAAGAAGGTACTTTTTTCCGATGAGAGCCACTTTTTCGTTCGGGGACAAGTTGTAAAGTTTGTGCGTCGTAGTGCTGGGGAGAAGTTAGGCACAGCCCACATTGAACAAGCACCCAAACACCCCGAAAAGATAATGTTTTGGGGGTGTTTTTCATACGAGGGCGTAGGGCCATTCGTCCCTGTTGAAGGCACGATGAAAAGCGACCAGTACGAGAAGATAATGACAGAAAAAATGAAGCCTGAGTTAAACAAGAGGTTTCCGTCCAAAAATGGGATATTTCAACAAGATTTGGCTCCTTGCCATAATTCCAAAAAAATGAAGGAATACTTTGCGAAAAACAAAGTGGCTGTTTTAGATTGGCCAGGAAACTCCCCGGATTTAAATCCCATAGAAAATCTATGGGCTATCTGTAAGCAAAGACTTGCAAAAATGGATTGCAGCACGAAAAATAGCTTAATTTGTTCACTGATTCAAGTATGGTATAGGGATGAACAAATTGTCGAAAATTGTAAAAGCCTAGTAGAATCTATGCCACAACGCGTAAAACTGGTTCTGAAAGTGAAGGGAGGACATATTCAATACTGATTATGATCGAAATGTACTAACTTTCCCAATAAACTGGTTTTTTGCCAAATATGTGTTTGATTCAATTAATACGCACGGTACTGTAAAAGAACTCACAGCTGTATATTCGAGTCAGTCATTATTGTACAAGGGTCCAGACGAGACCTTTTTGTATTCTAAAGAAACCAAAGTATTTACTCTACCTCTGTTTTATGCCGGAACCTATCATCTACGGAGTAAGAACCGAGTATCATTACAAGTAGTTTTATCGTTAAACATCGGAAGAATCGTCACGACGATTCTTTCTCAGTACCGAAGTAAATACGAAGTTTTAAAAACAATACTGTTTGTTGCGAAACAGACGCGAGTGATAGTTTGTTTCAACGAGTCACTAATTTCGACGTGACACAAGCATGGTTTCCTTTATTCATGTCTTTGTTTGTAGACGAGCCATTCATACTTGCTCCAGAGTCTAATCTCTTGTTATCGGATTGTAGGTCCATGCAACATACGAGAGCCAACAGATCCTCATTGATGGTAGGGAAGTTATCAGGCGAGCATTCTTGAACAGAAGGATTCCACAAGAGTCCCTGGAGGTAATGTTGGCTTCCCTATCCAGTGCTTCAATGAAGCAGTACGGAGTGGCACTTAGGAGGTGGCAGAGTTTCTGTTTTTTGGAAGGAATGGATATGTTCAATGTTTCTCAGGCGGAAGTGTTGAAGTTCCTGACGCAGGAATTTAACGGAGGAGCGTCATATAACTCTATATCCACCTCGAGGTCGGCAATAGCGCTGGTTTTAGGAACCGATGTCAGTTAGGACATTTCAATAAAAAGGTTCATGAAAGGAGTTTTTAGGCTAAGACTATCCAGGCCCAAATACGATCAAATATGGGATACGAATGTAGTACTTGGATGGATTGAAAGTTCGTATCCGGGAGAAAATATTAATTTGCGCGACTTGACTCTGAGAACGGTTATGTTGCTAGCGCTAGCGCCGGCACAAAGAGTTCAAACTTTAGTCGCAATTAAGTTAAGCAATATTAATCAATCGGACCAGGGTCTGGTTATTAAAATTGCAGATCTCATAAAGACGTCACAAGCAGGAAGGATGCAACCTCTAATAGTTATCCCGGAATTGGAAGCAAATCCGAGGCTGTGCGTAGCTTCTTCGATTAGGAAGTATATAGAAGCTACGAAGAAATTAAGACGCGATGAGGATTATCTATTTATTTCGTATAAGAGCCCTTTTAAGCGCGTTTCATCGCAGACCATTAGTAGATGGATTAAATTAGTTTTGCAACAAAGCGGTTTAGATCTATTAATGTTTACAACCCATTGTACTAGACACGTGGCGACGTCTGCAGCCGCTTTGAAAAGGGGTAGACATAGATGTGATAAGGACGGCGGGGTGGACTGGTAAATCTCAAGTATTTGCCAAGTTTTACAATAGACCTATCTGTAGAGGTAGGGAGTCATTTGCGAACGCGGTTTTTAAGAACGACTGAACTGATGGTTGTGATAGTTTTGCTATAGACCAAAGCTAGTATTTAAGTTTGCTTTTTGGAAGTTTAAGATGTGTTTCTGTCATGTCAAGAGAGATTGTTAAGCTGTACATTAGTTTCGATAGCTTGACTGTATTGTAAGTTTTCTAAAGAATAAAGTGTTACGTCCTGTGACGTAGTCCACTCCGGCTGTCATGGCTGGCGGTAGTTTGGGGGTCTGCCGCTAGGTGTTCGGAGACTTCAAGAATCTTCAGTCGTCTCAATCCTTCTTACAAGTAGTAAATCAAGTCTTCGTTTGTATAAATATAAGTTCCGAACATTAGTTCCCATGCGCCTGGGGCAGGGGTCGTCAGTCGTAGCCCTACTGATGAGTCTGACTGGCGATCCTAAGACGAAAGCACATCTCGCTCTCGTCGTACTCCGTACGATACCCTCAATTTTTCTCTCTCTTTCTCAGTTGCGTATACCGTGTAAACCTTAGCGGCACCGGGTACGTAACAAAAATGGTGACAGCGGTGGGATTGGCGGTACGTGTGAGGAGATCCGGGGACGGAACTTCTCCTCACGGGGGGAGGTGTTACGTCCTGTGACGTAGTCCGCTCCGACTGTCATGGCTGGCGGTAGTTTGAGGGTCTGCCGCTAGGTGTTCGGAGACTTCAAGAATCTTCAGTCGTCTCAATCCTTCTCACAAGTAGTAAATCAAGTCTTCGTTTGTATAAATATAAGTTCCGAACAGTAGTTCCCATGCGTCTGGGGCAGGGGTCATCAGTCGTAGCCCTACTGATGAGCGATCCTAAGACGAAACGCACATCTCGCTCTCGTCGTACTCCGTACGATACCCTCAATTTTTCTCTCTCTTTCTCAGTTGCGTATACCGTGTAAACCTTAGCAGCACCGGGTACGTAACAAAAGTATATATTTTTTAGTATAATCAGTTGATAATCATGGAAAAATTGTGCGGGCGGTAAACAACTACATGTAATCTCGAAGAACGGGACTCGAAGTATAATTGAACAGTTAAACGAACTTACCTAAAGTGAAGTTCGATTGTGATTATACGAGAGTCCCGTTCGAGATGATTACATCCCGCCCGAGGAAACTTCTTGTGGTTATTCCTGATGATCCCAACCCCTTTTTTTAAATTCGCGCAATTTTTGCGAATAACTCTAAAGCAATGAAGATGGAAACCGGAAGAGGACATGAAGAGGGGGAATAGAAGGTAGTTTTTTGAACTCTGAATGTTGTGACATTTAGCGTAGAACGAGGTCTACTACTTGTAATCATCTCGAACGAGACTCTCGTATAATCACAGTCGAACTTCACTTCAGGTAAGTTCGTTTAACTGTTCAAATATGTAAGACAAGGGGCGGTATTCATAGTCAGTTCTTATTCTTAAGAACATACAATATACATTGTAGGGGGAAGACTTAAGCAAATGCTTAAGAATAAGAACTGACTATGAATACCGCCCAAGGTGAACCATTGCGCATAATGGCGACTGGATGGTTTGGCCAACCAATAGTGGTCGACTCGAAACTTAGCCCGCGTATTTCAAATGTAAAAAACAATTTAATTTCGACTATTCAGAAAGAATATGATTTGATTCAAGTTATAAAATTTAAATACATCGCGTAAACGCTTTTATCATGATTCTTGCAAGATCCAAATCAATTCAGTAGCTAAAACTTGGAATTAATATTCGTTATGTTAGTGTATTGTCTTGAAAAAACCTCATAACCTGAAAAGTCATAATGCCACCACCACTGAACTATAAACTACCTGGAATGAGCAGTACGTGTATAAGCAGCCGTGCAAACAGAGAGGATAAATCGTGGTATCTCTGTCTCTTTCTTATACACGTCGCGGGGTCATTTAACTACGCGCGGTTAGTCATTTGTTATATTTGCAACAGGTTATTAGAAAAGGATAAAGATACCCTGTATAGCCCTCTCTGTCGGCACGGTTTCTCCTATCCCAATCCACTGAACTGCTCATTCCAGGTAGTTTATAGTTCAGTTGGCCACCACAGACCCAAAGGACTGAGCGTAAAGTAGATCTATGAAAAAGAGGGGCACTGCTGTGAGTGGAAGGAGGAATTTGACTTGCAGCCATCTTGAGTGATTAAACTAGTGCTGCCATTTATATATCGTCACGGCAACATTTAAAACTGTACAATTGGATTACGTATGTACATTCTAAGTCAATTGTGACTTGTATAATAATTTTGTTTCTGCGTATTTATTATCATGTTTCCGCGCTTTCATATGTCATTGTTACAAATAGGTTGTACCTGTAACATAATTTTCTCAAATTAAAATTTGTCCGTATTGATGTCCGTAAAAACACGCGAAACTTAGCAACTATTTACATCTATGTGTAAATACACAAAAATTTGGTATGTACCTTTTCTCCATAAAGAAAGATTTTTCTTCGTAAAAGGACAATCCCTCAAATTTTTATAAGTCTCGCAAAATTTAAAGATGGCAATGCTCTCAATACTTTTCTTCCTTTTTCTTTTGAGGACACATTCTACATTGACACTGACACATTCTACAAAATACAGTGTAATTTGGATCATATTTACCTAAGTGATAATAATTGTCTTTCTGCATCTATTAAATACGTAAATATGCTTCAAATTATATCGCATTTTTAATCACAAAAACATAACAATGACAGTGGTAAAAGTTCTACTAAAAAATAATTAAAAATAAAAAAGATAGGTCGTTGCATTAGTGTGGTCTCACGTATACACGTTTACTGTGGTCGTTCGACCTTCGGACCTCTCTTTCTTTTATTCGCTGTCTTTCTCTACGTTCGGGTCCCTCGGAGGGTGTCGCTGCGGACCTCGTCTAAATATAAATTCGATTCTTCTGTTTTCTAACTGTTAGTTTTCGGTCCCGATTTTCTAACAGTTATCCAAGATTTACTGTACTACTGGAGGGCGCATTGAAGGCACAAAACTAGAGCACTAAAGAGATGAGTATAGTCAATCGCCATTGCTATGCTCGCAGAGTGGTGGTGGGGAGTGGAACACCGCGTACTACAGAACCCTCTGAAGTTGGCAACATTATAACCACTCATCTATCCCCACTTATCCCTCTGCGAACACCGCAATGGCGGTTGACTATATTCATCTCTTTAGTGCTCTAACAAAACTGAATCCAACATGTGCGCGAAGAAGGGGATGCGCCCAAGTCGTCTGCGGTGCGCATGCCCCATTATCATTGTTGTCAATTTGCTAAGAGCATACTCCCTACTCGGCGCATCAAGCATCAACCAATGAACGTAGTCCATATCGGCACATGCGCATTGTGATTGTGAGTGAACAGAGTAGAATACTTCTCTCGCTCGCACCACATCTTCTCTCTCTTACGATGTTGGACACAGATTAGCCCTATGGGAGAAATAGGCAATGCGCCCTCCAGTAGTATATGAGTTCTATGATTCTAGAGACGCTACACCATGGACATAGGAAAATAGGGACGGAGTGCAAAGTCCCACTTTAGGCGAGGGGTATCATATATGTTACAAGGGGAAACTATGCCACAATTTGATTGGTTGCATTTCGACACATGCGCTACTACTGTCTTGAAAGGTGCAACGGATCTCGTTGCTACAAGACTGTGATTGCATATCACACTTCACACTGCATACAAGACGACTGAATACATATAATAATCATATGCGCTTGCGCACAACAGCAGCCAATAGTAAGGGGGCATCGTTTACCTCGTCCCCTTCCCGCAAATGAAAGTGCCAACGCAACGTTGCGCTCTGTCCCTATTTTCCTATGTTCATGCGCTACATTAGTAATTAATGTTGCCTATAGAGCGCACCACAGTTTTAACCATACAAGATGGCTGACAGTTGATACTGGTTGATACTTCCGTCCTTTGCTTCAACCCTTCAGAATCATGCACTGTCCTTTAGATCCGTGGGAAAGACCATGTTATTTTTATATAAAAATGTAATAATACAGTCTGAAAGGTTCAAGAAGATTGCATATACAGTTTCCTCAGAAAAAAATTCCAAAAATTATCTTTATTTCAGCCGCTTACGCACCAAGTTCTCTCCTTAAATACATAAAGATTCCGTTTTTTCTTTTTGTTCTGAATCTCTGAAGTTAGGTACATTTTTTGGATATTTGTGATACTTATCCCGTAACATGTGCAAGATTATTATCTAAATGAGTATTATTTTGCTCTTTTTTGACACTATATTCAACAAAACAGAATGTACAAGTACCAACGATAATCATTACTGTCAAGATAAGAAGTTGAACGTATAAATTTAGAACATTGCTATAACCAAAGCTTACTGCTGCTGCAACCGATTGCCAAAATTTAAACAGTGCAAAAGCGGACGCACTGTTTTTTGTGAAGAGTATTCCTAACAATGAATATATTTGAGTATTAAAACAAGCATCGCCAAAACCTAGAGCGAGGCTACCTATCATAGCTAATACCGGTGATGGTTGTATAAACCCTATATTATCGGTGTCTTCAAATGGCGAATTTTTAGGTAAATTTAAGAAAATTGTGACAAAAGCAAATATATGGACACAAAATCCTGTAATAGTGATTGACCATACACCAAATACACGAGATACTTTAGATGCGAAAATCCCGAAGAGTGCTCCGCCTATGACTTCTCCAATTCCAATAAAAATACCGGAGAGTCCAACTAAACGCTTAGGTGATTCACTGATTTTTTTAGTAAATCCAATACTTGATGAATACACTCCCGAATAAAATGTTAACACAAGACCGGTATATACAAATGTCAAAGATAGTAAAACCATTTTTGATGTAAGAAAGAGACTAAATGCATCGACGAAAGCGTGCCACGCAGCTAGCAGTGGCTTTCCTCTTGTAGGTTCTGGTAAACGCAATTCCTTGTCCGCATTAGAAACACCTTCGGCTTCACTCAAAGCCAGTCCTTGAGGTATCTTTTTCAAAGTAGCCAGTAAGCACGTACCAACAATTGCTAACACACTGAGCACAATGAAGACAATCTTTCTTGTTGGGGAATTGATTTTCGGTTCTTGGAACATAAAATACACAAAGAGGTTTCCGGTGAACATTGCAGTCTGAAAAATTGCCCAAAATATTCCTGCGTTTCTGGACATTGTACTGGAGTCACTATTTCCAGTTAAATACTGTCCATGTCCTGTCCATATTAGAGCAGCTCCAAGACCTAGAATGCAGGATGCACTGTATAGTAGAGCGTTCTGTGGGTACAGAAATGATCCTATGAAAAAGATGTAGCAGCAGGCGCCGGTCAATATAGCAATTCTTGGCCCTGTGATGGAGATGTACGATGGAGCTAACCAGTTGCAGGTTGCAAAAACTGCATAAACTATTGCTAAGCTAGTGTAGCCCTGGCCGGTGAAATTGGGGTTCTCCGCCGCAATACTGTTTAGCACGGTTTGCTGTACAAAAAATAAAATTAATGTAATATACCTTGCCGTTAAATTAATTGTGAAATTATATTAAAGCACTATCGTATAAACGGTTTTCAAGCTTTTAGTATATGAAATTAGTACATATGTATATATAAATTACTTTTATCGTTTATTAATAATAATGTATATATTGCCTCATTTATTTTTTATTATAAAATAGAATTCTTTAATTGATTTTTGTTTTATTTGTTTTAACCTCAATTCGATGAAATCTTTTAATTCCTCCACATTATTAAATTCCCTTCCTTTAGAGCAGAAATGTCGAACTGCGGTTTGCGGTAGCCGCCTTTTTTGCCGAGTTGTAGGAGAACCACCTCTTCCATACCCTACTTCTTCAGTCTGCCGAACTCCCCTGAACGCGGTCGCTTTGACCCTAGCCCGCATCTGAATTAAAGCGACAGATATTTTTTGGCCGTGTGCCCTATTGATTGCACGGACACTTGGTAGTTAGGAGTACAGTAAATTCCGCTTAAGGCTAGCAGTCATTGGGTCCGAAACGCTAACCTTAACGAGGATAGAAACGCACCTCCGATTTTACGCTTGACTGGTTTTTGTGATCTCGAGCATCGAGGGTTCGGATTGAGGAAGTTCTCTCGGTAGGAAAGAGGGTATGAGTTGGTCAGTGCTATCATTAACCTGTACGACGACTGCTAGCCGTAAGCGGAATTTACTGTAATGTGAATTCATTGACTATAGTCGAGGCAATCTCGATAGGCGTTTTAGAGTCGCCAGTCCCTCAAGGGGAAATCCACATGGCACGACGCATGGCTTGGCGCGCTGGGGCTGTGATACGCCTCAAAAATGACGGGGAAGCGACACACACAAGGGTCGTCAAGCGGCAGCGGTTTAGCGAGCGCGTTAATTTGGCAA